>VWZO01008815.1:22885-42672 GCA_013396975.1 Bucco capensis | reverse complement strand
GACACAGTTGGCTTTCTGGGATGCAAGTGCATACTGGTGACTCAGGTTGAGCTTCTCATCCACTAGCACCCCAAGTCCTTTTCCTCAGGGCTGCTCTCAAGACACTCACTGCCCAGCCCGTATCAGTTCTTGGGATTGCCCTGACCCAGGTGCAGGTCCTTGCACTTGGACTTGTTGAACTTCATGTGGTTGGCATGGGCCCACCTCTCCAGCCTGTCCAGGTCCCTCTGGATGGCATCCCTTCCCTCCAGCATATCAGCCACACCACACAGCTTGGTGTCATTGGCAAACTTGCTGAGGGTGCACTCGCTGCCACTGGCCATGTCACTGACCAAGATGTTAAACAAGACATGTCCCAGGATTGATCCTTCAGGGACTCCACTTGTCACTGGCCTCCACTTGGCCATGAACCCATTGACAGCCACTCTTTGGCTGTGGCCTTCAAACCAGTTCTTTATCCACAGATTGCTGCATCCATGGAACCCATATTCCACCAGCTTGGAGACCAGGATGTCATGCGGGACACTGTCAAAGGCTTTGCTCAGGTCCAGGTAAATGATGTCAGTTGCTGCTCCCTTGTCCACTGATGTTGCAACCTTTTCATAGAAGGCCACCAGGTTAGTCAGGCTTGATTTGCCCTTAGTGAAGCAGTGTTGATTGCATCCTATCACCTCTTCATCATTCTTCTGCCTCAGCAGTGCCTCCAGGAGGATCTGTTCCATGATTTCGCCAGGCATGGAGGTGAGACTGCTTGGCCTATAGTTCCCTGGATCTTCCTTCTTCTCCTGTTTNGAGGGATGATGTATTTTTTGTGTATATATAGAAGGAAGTGAGAATTCCTCTTCCTGTTCCTGCTTGCTGCTTGCTGTTCCTGCTTCCTGCTTCTTGCTTTCTCTCAGAATCGGCTGTGCGTTCGGAAGTTGGCCTTTTTCCCTTTGGCATTCTTGAAATTCCTCTGGATGTTCTTGAAGGTAGAAAGGGAGTGATAAGGGGGGAGGAGGTGGTTGATTTGAAACCTGCCAACCTTGTGCCAGCAGGACAGACATTGATGATTTATGGTAGGGAAAAAGGGCCGAATCCATCTTTGAACTAACCACCTTATCTTTCTTTATTGCTTATCTCTTTCATATTGTTGTACCATTTAAATTTAGATAAAGCTATTCTTAGAAATTCACTATCTGCGTGCCTAGTGCTTTTGTTTTTGTTTACTGCTGTCCCCGTCTTATTGGGGAGAGGGGGTATTGTGGCAAAATCCTCTCAAAAGATTGTTCTTTTGACCTTAGCTTCTGGTCAAACCAGGACACTCATCCAGGCAGGTCTTCTAGCATTCGTTCCTGCCTTCCTTTTTGTTGGTATAATTTGCTCCTGGACACAGAGAAGGTGATCCTTGAATACTGATCAGCTGTCTTCATCACCCCTTCCCTCTAGAGGTTTGTCCCATGATACTTTGGCCAGCAGATTTCTGAAGTGATCAAAGTATGCCTGCCTAAAGTCCAGGGTTGTAAGCTTGGAGAACATCCTCCTAGATGCCCCAAGGATCTTAAATTCTAGTGCTTCATGCTCACTGCTGCCAAGGTTGTCCCTGAGGCTCACATTGGATACCAGCCCTTCCCTATTGGTGAGAACAAGGTCCAGCATAGCACCTTTTCTTGTTGGTTTCTCTAGCATTTGGAAGAGGAAGTTGTAATCTATGAAATCCAGAAACATCCTGGATTGTTGGTGCCTTGGTGTCCCTCCAGCAGATGTCAGGGTGGTTGAAATCCCCCACTAGGACCAGAGCCTGTGAACATGAAGCCACTTCTATCTGCCTATGGAGGGCCTTGTCTGCTTGGTTCTGCTGGTCAGATGGCCTGTAGCAGACCCCTACTGTAACATCATCCTTCCCCAGGTGAAGCTCCACCGATTCCAGGTGGTTACTGATGTGGAGGGCAACATCTTCTCCCCACCTAGCCTGCCTGTCCTTCCTAAATAGCTTGTACGCTTCTATCCCCACATTCCAGTCACGGGAATCATGCCACCAAGTTTCAGTCATAGCCACTATGTCATGGCTTTCCAGCAGCACAGTGGCCCTTAATTAATCTTGTTTATTGCCCAAACTGCATGCATTTGCATAGAGGCACTTCAGCTCAGCTGGCCGTGTCACCCTCTTAGACAAATCCCCTTTCATTCCCTTGGAGTCTCTTGGTGCAACTTCCGTGGCTTGCCTCAGGGCAAAAAGTTGAGAGCCCTTACTAGCACGTCTTACCTCTGCCCTTGGTGTGGTGCCCCACTGTTTGTCACAGGCAAGCATGAGATTACTAAACCCTTCCCTCTTCAAATCTAGTTTAAAGCCCTATCATAGAATCATATCACAGTTGGAAAGGACCTTCAAGATCATCAAGTCCAACCAATAGCCCTACACTACTGTTATCCCTAAATCATCCCCCAAAGTACCACATCTACCCGTTTCTTGAAAACCTCCAGGGATGGTGACTCCACCACCTCCCTGGGCAGCCTGTTCCAACACTGCACCACTCTTTTGGTGAAGAAATTTTTTCCTAATATCTGACCTAAACCTACCCTAACACAACTTGAACCCATTCCCTCTAGTTCTATTGCTAGCCACAAGGGAGAAGAGGGTAACACCTGCTCCTCTACAACCTCCTTTCAGATAGTTGAAGAGAGCAATATGGTCTCCCATCAGCCTCCTCTTCTCCAGGCTAAACAGCCCTAGCTCCCCGAGCCTCTTCTCATAAGGCCTGTTCTCCAGACCCCTGATCAGCCTAGTTGCCCTTCTCTGCACCCTCTCCAGCACCTCAGTGTCCTTCCTATACTGTGGTGCCCAAAACTGCACGCAGTATTCAAAGAGTGGTTTCACCAGTGCCAAGTACAGGGACAAGATCACCTCCCTGTTCCTGCTGGCCACACTATACCTGATACAAGCCAGGATGGTGTTGGCCTTCTTGGCCACCTGGGCACACTGCTGGCTCATGTTCAACCAGCTGTCAATCAACACCCCCGGGTCCTCTCTATCAGTGAGCCTTGCCAACTTCTCCTAGAATCCTTTTCCCTCTCTATGACAAGCGCATCCCATTAGTTCCTCGCAGCACAGGTGCCTTGAATACCAAGCTGTGATTGTAAAACCCAAAGCCCTGTCGATGACACCAGTCCCGGAGCCATGAATTGACCCATTGATTCTTCATATATATTCCCTCATCCTTGCTGATAATAAGGGGATGGAGGAGAACACAGCCTGAGCTCCTGATCCCTTTACCAGTTAGTTGCCCCAAGGCCCTGAAATCTCTTTTAATTGAATTTGAGTCTCTCATGTCTACATCATCACTACCCACATGGAAGACCAGAAGTGGGTAATAATCTGAAGGACTCACGAGGATGGGAAGTTAACCTACAACATCCTTTACCTGGGCACCAGGGAGACAGCAGACCTCCCTATGAAGCAGGTTCGGTCTGCACATTGAGTCCTCCACTCCCCTCAGCAGGGAGTCCCCTACAACAATGACTTCTTGATTTTTCTTTTTAGGGTCAGTTTTGATGGCCGACCTGAGGTGAATCAGTCTTCGTGGCACTTCTGGTCTTCATGAGCCCTCACAACCTTTGGCCTTGCTCACAACCGTTCCGTCCTGCAGAGCCCCATATCTACTCTGCAAGGGCACTGTAGGCGGTACTTTTCTTGAGGGAACATGCTTGCTCCATTTGTTTCATCAGGCAGAGATCTGTTCCCATTTACCCTGTTCCTGTGGGTTACTACAAGAAAGTTGGGAGGCTTGCTGATGAGAGGATATGGAATCCTCTACTCCACTAAAAGTTGCCTCCCATTCTGTTTTTTGTAGATATCAATCTGTGAAAATAATAAATTTCCCTCTCACTCTCCCTGATATTTCTCAACCTGCTCACCTCTTCTTGGAGTTCCACCACTTCATCTTGGAGCTGTGCCACTCACCTGAGCAGGTCATCAACCTGTTCACACCACATGCAGCCATAATCAGCATTGCTGACTGTTTCCAGAGAAACGCTGTGGCAAAAATCCATTTTGGTGGATGCTGGAAGCACAGTCTTCCTCCTCTGAGCAGACAACATCATTCCTTGAGTAATTCTCAAGCACCGTCCCTGCTTGCCCACCCTGTGAGAACTGCTGCGCAAACTGACACACCCCTCCACACATCCTCCACATGCCCTTCCCTGTTTGCCCGCTCCTGTTCACTCTGCTCCAGGTTGCTGGTGCTCCAGGGGATGGCTTTTATATGAGGGCATTGTTGACTTCAGTGCTGGTCCTGCCCATGATGAGTCAGAGCTCAGAGCTACCGGCTGAAGGGGGTGGGGGTGAGGGCTGGCCTGCAGAAACAGCACTCCCTGGGCTGCTTCCTCCCTTTAGCCGCTTTGGAAAAGCAGTTGCGTGGTCCAATCGGTTCAATCCCTCTGCCTCAATGCTTCTCAGAGCTTCTTCTCAGAGACTTTCTGGCTGATCTGGACGCATAGGAGACTTTGCTTCTAATTAGATAACTAATTATACATTCTTCATGGATTCAGTGCATATCTATGAAGTTTACACATCAGTATGTTTGTGTGAAAAAAAGTACAGAACCACAGAAGCTATAGAGCAAAGACTAGGATCCACAGGACATGATGAAGCTTTAAATGGCCATCATGAGAAGCAGAAAGATAATCAAAACGAATGGAATGAATTTATCACAGAAGGTTTTAAAAGATAATAAGTATGCCTAACCAGTGTGAGAAAAGTTGTTTTTTTTATTTTTATTTTGATACCCATAGTAGATTTAGCGCTTTGTTTTTCATGAGTGTTTTGTTGTAAAGTATTTCCTTATTGCATTAAGGAATGTAATCTTAAAGGCTAATTTTAGCTAAGGCAGGCTTTTCTCCTGAGGCTCTGTTGACAAACGGTTCTTCTGAAGGGCAGTTCAGAGCCTGATTCACATGCTTTGAATTACTTTACTCAGGAAGACTTCCTCTGTCCATTGACTGTCTCCCCCAGAACAAACAAGTTACACAGACCTCTCAAGTGTAAGCTTGATCAGACCCCTGATCAGCCTAGTTGCCCTTCTCTGCACCCTCTCCAGCACCTCAGTGTCCTTCCTATACTGTGGTGCCCAAAACTGCACGCAGTATTCAAAGTATTCTACTTTGGTGAACAAGTAGAATACCTTGTTATAATTCAGACTGTGATTCAGGATATCTCTTTTTAGGTTACATTATTTACGAAGATTTTTACTAGGTTTCCACTGTTTGATAGCAGAGTAAGACTTACTCTCGGAATTAGCCATCTCCCACCCTCTGCAAGTCCTATGCAAATCTTACAGACAGTAATATTAGCCACAGAACTTTACACCTTCTGCTTTAGTCTCCTTTTTTCCAACAGTCTGAAGCACATCAGAAGTATTTGATTGCTATCTGCTATGTAATTGCACTCGTCCTGATAGCAACCATTAAATTCCACTTCCTGATCTTAATCTTTTTGCTGACACCATTCACAAAAATCTATCTAGTAGGAATTCCTTGGAATCACAAAAAGATTTATATGAGACCTCTTATAAGAATGAAAGAAAAATGAAAATCATGTAATCATTTTAAATTTGTTCAGCTACCTCACCTAGGAAAATCTTAAAAGCAAAGCATCAGGACTTATAGCAGTGCCTTGCTGGTTAAGACCTTGCCACATGGGAAGGGATGTTTAGGGATGTTTATTAGCTGAGAATACTTTGTCCAGGAAGCTCTTGAAGATAAAGAAGTAGTCTCTGTTGCAATTATGTAATTACAATTATGTTGCCTTGGTTATAAGTACTTGAATCTACTAACAGCAAACTCAGAATATATTCGGACGCTTGGATGGACAAGTACTTCCTATGATTTGAGTCTCTGAGTAACACAATATGCATGAAGCTCTATACATATATGTTGTGGTAGTACACAAGTGACACCTGTGACTGACTGGGGAATTTTTTAACATGAGTTTTTTCAGTTCTTGCTTTCATTCACCATACATAAAATGACTGTGGTGAGTTGCCCCTGGCTGGTTGCCAGACGCCCACCAAAGCTGCTCTATCACTCCCCCTTCTCAGGTGGATGGGGAAGAGAAAATGCAATGAAATGTAATGTAATGAAAGGCTCATGGGTCAAGATAACTTCATTCCTTATTTTCTCTTCCTTGTCTTCCCAAGCAGCACAGGGGGATGGGGAATGGGAGTTTGCAGACATTTCATCACGTTGTCTCTGCCACTCCTTCCTCCTCAGGGAGAGGACTCCTCACACTCCTTCCCTGCTTCACACTGCAGATAGTCCTTCACAAAATTCTCCAATGTGAGTCCCTTCCATGTGCTACAGTTTTTCATTAACTGCTCCAGTGTGGGTCCTTTCCATGGGGTGCAGACCTTCAGGAATGACCTGCTTGAGCAGTCACTCCAAACAGGTCTAAAGTCCTGCCAGAAAACCTGCTCCGACATGGAGTCCTCCACAGACTTCAGGGTGGGCATTTTTTCCACCGTTAACCTCCATGCACTGTAGAGGGACAGCCTGCCTCATCATGGTCTTCACCATGGGCTGCAGGGGAATTTCTGCTCTGGTACCTGGAGCTCTGCTTCTCTCTCATTCTTCACTGACCTTCACATATTCTCACACCTCTCTCCAGCTGCAGTTGCACAGTTTTTCACTCCTTCTCAATACAGTATCACAGAGGTGCTACCACTCTTGCCAGTGGCAAGTCCATTTTGGAGCTGGCTGGGATTGGCTCCATTTGACACAGAGGAAGCTTCTAGCAGCTTCTCACAGAAGCCACCCCTGTAGACTTCATGCTACCAAAAACTTGCCATGCAAACCCACTACAATGACTCAGCCATGAAATGGGGATTCAAAGAATATTTACACTTTAAGATACCAAGTTATCTTCCCTCAAATTGTATGTGGAACTGGGATATTGATCCCTGTCTTCAGTCAACAGATGATGTTGTCACTAAGATCACGTTGTTGTGTTTCCAGAAGAGTGCTTGGAAAGTCCTTCAAAAGAAACTTGCCAATCTACAGTAAACTCTCTTCTGCAATGAACCCTGCCAGAAAAGCCTTGGTAACTGTTAGACAGCAGATGAGATAAGCACTTTTTCTAAACCAAACCATCTTATTAACTCTGACTACCCTAGCTGTCTGTATTTAAATCTGTGACATTTGTGCTGCGTGTTTACATCATACCCACTTCAACACTACCCTCACCTATGTCTAAATTCTTTTGCACAATCACAATACAGAAGAATTTTAGAGCAATTGAACTTGCAAGATAAAATGAAGCAAAAATGGACAGATACAGTGAAGCAAATAACAGAATAGTATTCTGGACATGCTCTTGCAATTTGGGGAAAAGTGTATAAGTGCACCATTTTTACAGTTATATCATTTAATGTATGTTTCCAATCTTTTAAAGCTGTTTAGAAAACTGTCCTTAGATATAATCATGTCATTAATCTAATAATATTTCATACAATAATGGTAATTGGTGCAGAAACAATTAATTTGATTAAACACCTTATGCTTGTGTGGCTACTTTGCAAGGTAAACATTTTTGGTACACACTACTGTACATTTCTTTTTGCTGGATCTTTCAACTTCGAAGTCATATGCAGTTTGTAATTTAGTCAACCACTAACCAGGCAGAAGTACATTTAAGAGCTGAACATTTAAGAATGCATTTAAGTACATTTAAGAGCTGATTAATATACATGGCATTTCAGTTGAATTCGTACTGTGGATAACTTCAACAGGCATATAACAGTAGAATTTGATTCTGTCTTTCTCTTTCTCCTTATTTTATTATCACTGGCTAAATTCACATCCTGGGTTTCACTGCAGGATAAAGGAAGAAGCAACAACCCATTCTAAAAAAATCCACATTGAAATGAATTGACCCCAAGAGAGAAGTGCACTCCAGTAATCTGAGTGCATGGATAACAACACAGCTGTTGGGCTGTAACTGTATGTATGTTTCTCAGTAATGGGAATATCCAGTTTGCACAGTACCTGTTTATAAATAAATCTTGCATTACAAAAATTTGCAAGATTTTACCTACAGGTTGGTTTTTAGTGAACTTTTTTTTTTTATAATTTGTAAGTGCAAATCAGATAAGTATTTGGTGAATCAATGCAAGTGACACAGTAGCTATTATGCTCTCCAGTTATACTCAGCTGTCCAACAGAAACAAATCTGCTTTTTTGCTTTATGTACACTCACAGGCATCTCCCATGACACTCCTAAATAAAGTCAATATACGTCAGTAAAAATGGTGTAAGTAGTTTCACTTGTATTAAGTTGTAATATACTTTAAAATCTGCCTTCAGATTTCAGTAGTGAAAGCACTGACTGGGAAATAGTGTCAAATATCTGCCAAGAATTAACTTTTACAAAACTTTCAGTGGAAGTGGAGCTTAGGAAGAGTCCATACATTTACACTTGTAAAAGGGAGACTGGTTATAAAACAATCAAATCATTAGAAACTATTCTGAGCTGACAGAATCCTAAAGTTGCTTAATAAAGGAGCCTAGATGAGGCATAGCATTAAGCACATTCTTAACTGTTTTCATGTTCTTAGGGGTACTTTTTGGCCTAAAAGAAGAGTTTCGATTTGTATGAGCCATTAACCACAACATGCACTAGAATTTCTTGCATAACCTTTTATTTTCTTCAAAACTGATGCTCTGCAGACACTGCTGAAATTTAAATTTAGAATCAGTGGACTTTTTCTATGCAGTTTACACTAAAGCAATTATGGACACAGATATGTCTCAAAAATAAATCATATATGATAAAAAGTAAATTAAGTCATCCTCCTTAGCTTTCTGTCACCTGCTTATTGAGGCTGTATTGTTGCACTGTAGGTATTTTTTGTCTGAGATTTCCTTTTGAAATTATCTTTTACCTGCATACAGCCAGCCCACCTCATCCATGTCTTTAAGAACTTGTAACTCACATGCTCCAGATAATTCCTGGTTGATGAAACCCATTCATTAGTTCTAGATAAATAGTATTCAAGTTAGCACAAATGAAAGTACATGTGAAATATCACTCCTGATTATTTATTATTTGTTTAAGTCTGACTGAGAGACTACACATTGTTGCACTAGTGAGCTTCAGAGGGTTGGCTCTTAAGTTCTGACTGCAGAAAAACTTGTTTAGCTCCTAGGTTTTCGTTCAGATCCTGTGTGTGGGATGAAAGGCAGTCATCACAAATAAAAACAACACAAATATACTGCATCACACCTAAATCTTTTTAATGGATATTATAATCAGACACCACCTCCAGCAACTCCAGGACCAGAGATTTCTCTGCCTGGCCACTGGATCCCAGTTTAGAGATTCAGGGGTCTCCATGGCAAGCTGATTTACATGACTGCTACTTTCCCATTTGCAACTTCAGCCAATAATGAGGCTGAGCATGTATCCTCGAGACACACAACGAAAACAGGTATGGTTGGCTACATAGACTGCTACAGACAGGATGCCATCTTCAATGATAGAGTTGCAGAGAGAAGCCTGAAGGCAATTAAGAAGTATTGTAAGGCATTGGAGCAACTACTTGAAGGCTCAGGTGCACAGGTTGTGTTCTCATCAATCCCTCAAGTGGTAGGGAAAAACGCCAAAAGAGGGTGGAAAACACACCTGATTAACACTTGGCTTAAAGACTGGTGCCACCATTGGAATTTTGTGTTCTTTGATCATGGGGAAGTTTATATGGCACCAGGTCTACTGGCAACAGATGGAATACATCTGTCTCAAAGGGGAAAAAGGATCCTCGCACAGGAGTTGGAGGGCCTTGTTGAAAGGGCTTTAAACTAGGCTCGAAGAAGGTTGGGGATAAAACCAGGCTTGCTAGAGATGAGCCTAAGGACAGCCTTCAGTCTGCTGCCCTACTCAAGGCAATTAACAGTGGTACAGGGAACAACAGTAACATAGGGCTCACTAATATGCCAGTAAGCACCGTCCTTTACAAACATGAATATTCTGTGATTCTGTGATTCAACAGCTCCCACACGTGACAGTAGCAGGACTGCAGTCAAGTCTTATTCCTCCTCTTCAGGTGATAAGGACTCAAGTTCACTAGTGAAAAAAATTAATATCCCCACAGTCTTGATTCACAAGCAAGCATCTATCACTGGATTAGTTGTGGGCTCAGCCTTAACCATTACAATCAGGTTTGTGTCTGTGTTTCTTTTTGTTTTTTACTTCCCTCATATTATCCCCGTTTGCTATTGAATATTTTGTAGTGAGGGTTCTTCATATTTTTGCACTTTAAAAATGTTAATGTTTTCAAATTTCAGGGAAAAATAGGAAGCAAGTTGCATAGGACATCTCATCAAAATTCACAGCAGGGAAATTGTAGGCTTATAAAAATATAATAAAGAAAATCGGAGTAGGAAAGAAGGATTCCAGAATGAAAAATGATAAATAGGGAAAAATTATACAAGACAAAGATACTCCTTTGGGAAAAAACTCACTTAGAAAAAATACCTGGAAACACTCAGAAATGTTGGGCAAGTACAATAAAGCACAATTTTTTGAAAACATATATAAGATTCTGTACCACATTGTGGAAGAAAGAGAGGAAAAAAGATTATTTCTGTCTTCTGTTTAGATGAGCATAGCCACTGTTCGGTGGTTCAAAAACCATCTAGTACTCAAACTGAGATTACAGGAATGTAACTATATAATGCCTGAAAATGAAAAGGATAGGAAACAAAGAAATAGATCTAGGGGATGAGATGATGGAGAGCAGCCCTGCAGAAAAGGACTTGGGGGTGCTGATGGACAAGAAGCTGGACATGAGTAAACAGTGCACGCTGGCAGACTAGAAGGCTAATCGCATCCTGGGCTGCATCAAAAGAAGTGTGACCAGCAGATCCAGAGAGGTGATTTTGCCCCTTTACTCTGCTCTGGTGAGACCTCATCTGGAATACTGTGTCCAGTTCTGGAGCCCTCAATACAGAAAGGACATGGATCTGATGGAGCAGGTCCAGAGGAGGGCCACAAAAATGATCAGGGGGCTGGAACACCTCTCCTACAAGGACAGGCTGAGGCAGCTGGGATTGTTCAGCCTGGAGAAGAGAAGACTTCGGGAGGACCTGCTAGTGACTTTCCAGTACTTAAAGGGAACTTACAAAAAGGCTGGAGAGGGCCTGTTTGCAAAGGCCTGCAGTGAAAGGACAAGGGGCAATGGTTATAAATTGGAGAGGAGTAGATTTAAACTGGACATTAGGAAGAAGTTCCTCACCACAAGGGTGGTGGAACACTGGAACAGGTTGCCCAGGGAGGTGGTTGAGGCCCCATCCCTGGAGGCATTCAAGGCGAGGCTTGACAGGGCTCTGGGCAACCTGATCTAGATGGGGATGTCCCTGGCCACTGCAGGGGGGTTGGACTAGATGACGTCCAGAGGTCCCTTCCAACCCAAACCATTCTATGATTCTATGGTTCTATGACAAAAACAATAAGTATTTAGAAGCAATTGACTCCCTCTGTTAATCTCTGCTGCATCATCTCTAATATTTTTTCTCATCTGTATTCAATAAACCTACAACCTCCTTCTCAAAAGTGTTTTATGGTTTAGAGGACATCTATTTTCTGATCTTCACTCTCTTTCTAACAATTTAGTTACAACCTTTCATTGTACATTTGTAGATTTTATTCAAAATTCCTCCTTCCTACTTACTGTCTTCTCATCAAAATTTTAGAATTTTTTGTTTACACTCCTTTGTCAGCGATTGATTGAAACTTTGTTGAAGAAAATTGACAAAAGCTTTTATGGCGGATAAATGTGAGAAATAGTTATGGTGAAGTTTGTACTAAGATATTGCAACAAAATAAACCATTGTCCAAACACAAGTTTGATCAGAAGCAGGTCTATATCATGCTGTATCGATATTCATTGCAAAGGCAGGGGGTCAGTCCCATTTGGTTTGGTTTCCTAAAGGTACACAGAGAACCTGAACAACATGGGAGGGGGACACAGACAAAATAAAGAAGTACCATTTTTATTAGAATGTGGCAAAAACAAAGTGGTTGAGAACTTCGGAAAAAGACTTTTCTCCCAGTTTCATTCCAATTGCCTTTAGTATAATGAAGGAAATTATTTGACTGCAGTTTGTCCTTATAAAACAGATCTATAAGATCTTTTCAGGTCAGAAGTAGGAATACTTCTCCTGGTCATTGCTTTTTCAGTACACAGTAATCATTTCATATTTATTGCTTTGCACTTGAGTTTCTCTACTGTCTTGACTAGTATTGTCTAAACACTATAGGTTTCTGGCATATTTTGGCACCCATCGAACATCTTAAATATGCAGGATATGTATGTTACATTGACTGTTACTGATTTGGTAATTCTGTTCAAAAGATGCAGCCAGAGGTCAGATATGCCAGATAAGAGAGAAAGAATTTCAGCTGGTGTAGATAGTGACAGCTTTGTTGCCCAAAACAGAGCCATGACAGTTGATTCCAGTGGAGCAACTGACCATAAGAATTTCAATCTCTGAATTATTCCGATCTGAGGAGCTGCACATCTCTGTGAAAGGACAGTATTATTATTCCTGAATGATAGTGTCAGGTGGATTAAATTTGCTCTATTCAGTCTAGGGAATGTGTTACAGCCTCTTTGAAATTAAGGCTGTAGACAAAAAGATTCTGTTGAGAAGGTGTTATGAACAAGACTAAGGATAGAAATAACTGGCAGATATTTCCTGCAAGTAGGCAAGTGCAAGTTCTTGATGTATTTAATTTATTTAGACTTTTGTGGGAAGAAAGATTTTCTGGGGTTACTTGTTCTTAACTTTTTATCCTGTGGCTTAGGGAGGGTGGTTGAGGTTTTCATTGGTTTCTATTGTTGATGTTTTGGTCTCCTTTTTCTTTTTTTTTCATATATAGTCTGTTATTTTAGTAGTCTTGCAATATGACAATTGTGTCTCTTTTTATCTCACTGAACAGCAATACCATGTCTGCTTCTCTCATTCCTCTGATATTTCTGCTGGATTCTGTGACTTGATGTATTTATTTGGCCAAGTTCCTTCTCACAAAAAGAATTGCATTGCATCAATTCTTGATGTTGTGTTATTGATTAACCCAAATAACTCTTTCTTATCTAGTTATGAACAGTCATAACTGCAAAAATCTTCCTTTTGATTGTACTTCCCTCTATTATTGTTGTTTACAATGGCTTCCCATGGGTTGTGTCCTGCAGGAGCCCCAACGTGTGAGTGGGACAGTACATTACAAAGAATAACACTGTTGGAGAATGCTGAGGAGGAGAGGAGATCAAGACAGAGTAACATGATTATTTTACTTCAAAATCTTAACATGTATTATGAGTTTAGAAAGCTTAAAAAAGCAAAGATTTTTATGGAATCAAAATGGAATCTTATCTGAATCATACTGAACATCTACATACAATACTTCTCCACTCTGTGTTGCTCACTAAAAGCAAGTGATTTACAATTAAGATGGCCATACCACCCTGAGAAGGCCCAATCTCGTCTGATCTAGGAAGTCAAGCAGGGTTGGACCCAGTTAGTACTTGGATGGGAGACCACCAGGGAATACTGGGTTGCTGTAGGGTTTAGTTGGGGATGTCCCTGCCCACTGCAGAGGGGTTGGACTAGATGACCTCCAGAGGTCCCTTCCAACCCAAAATCGTTCTGTGATTCTGTGATTCTGTAGTTATACCTTCATATAGTTGAACATTCCACCTTACCTGTGCTCGGTAAGAGACATAACTAGAAAACTCCCTGGTCTAGTAAAACCCTCTGATTATTATCCACTTTGGTTGTTCATGTTGGCAGCAATGAGGTTGTGAAAAGAAGTCCAAGGGTGATCAAAGGGGCTTCAGAGCACCAAGGTAATCATTTGAAGGAACAGGAACATAGGTAGTATTTTCCGCAATCCTTTCAGTGCCAGGGATGAATGCTGAAAGGAACAGGAAAATCCACCTGATTAACATGTGGCTCAGAAGCTGGTGCCATCAGTGGGATTTTGGGTATTTCGATCATGAGGCAGTTCACATGGCACCAGAACTGCTGGTGACGGACAGGGTTCACCTGTCTCAAAGTGGGAAAAGGATTCTAGCTCAGGAGTTAGTGGGGCTGATTGAGAGGGCTTTAAACTGGATTAGAAGGGGAAAGGGCAGAAAACCAGGCTTGCTAATGATGAGCCTAGAGGCAGCATGCCAGTGTTGGAGGTGAGATCAATAGCCCAAACAAAGTACTTCTGCACCAATGCATGCAGCTTGGGCAACAAAAGGAGGAGGCTGAAGTCATTACATGACAGGAAAACTACGACATATTCACCATCACAGAATATGCTGGGAAGTCTATGATTGACTGGAATGCCACAATGGATGGCTAAAGATTTAAGTCTGTTCTGTAGATTTTTAGGACTTTAAGAATTATATTAAGCTTCCTGGATTGTTCACATGTTACCAGCCACTAGGCCTGTTCCTGAGGGACTATCTCAGATGTTCCCATGCCTTGCCAAGGACATGATGTTTTGAAGAAGCCACCTGCAGGTAGCCTGAAGACAAAACAGCAGAAGAGGGCCAAGCCCCATGTGGGCCCTGTCCGAAGGGCCGAGCTGAATACCACCGAGGGTGGGCCATTGGGAAAATTAGTGCCAGGGTTGGCTATAGATATCATTATCTTAATTACTAATAAAATGTATAAAAAGTGTAATCCCTTGGGGAGGGCACGTGCATCTATGTACAAGATCTCGAAGGTGTGGAATTCCAGTTAAAGGTAACTCTATCTTTCTCCATTAACTTTGTGCCAAGTACCTATTTTCCAGAATTCCCAGCATCAGAGTGGCACCCCAGATGGGACATGAGATAACACCTTGAAATTTTCTTCGGTTCAGGGAAAAGACCATCAAGAAAGAAGGAGGCATTGCTGACATTCTAAAAATCCTTCTTTCCCTCCGACCGAGAAAAGTCACAGCTGCTGTCTGTGAGTCCAGTCCAAATAGGAGGAGGTAAGATAAAGAGTTTTGTTTTGGTGAAGGCCTTTCACAGAACTCTGTTCTGTGTTGTGCTAGCTAGCTTTGGGAGGCTGGGCATAAGGGGGTAAGTTAGGTGTTTTAAGTGGGGCGAAAATTTGGTAAAATACAAATCCTCCCTTTTGGTAGGGCAAAAGGTTAAAACTCGAGTCTCTATCTGTTTCTGTTTGCATTGTCCAATAGTAAAAAGAATTGGCAGATCTGCATTGATGGCCAGCAGGATTTTGGCAGAGGTCCAAAATCTGTTTGTCACCCCAAGGAATAAGTAGAGGAGAAAACCCCTGAGTAAAAGTAAGATCATGGGGAATTCTTATTCAGATAAGCATGAAATCCCTAAGGAAAGCCCACTAGGATTGATTTTGAAACATTGGTATGATATAATTGGGCCTGAACAAGAGCTGACTAAACAAGAGTTAATAAGATTGTGTACCTGTTCTTGACAGGTGTATGTTAAACAAAGTGGGGGAGACAGGCCAAAATATGGTTCCCTCAAGAGCGATACAATGTTGCGACTGTTATCAATCCTACATGAGGAGCACAGGTGGAAGGAGGCAAGATATGTCAGTCTATTTCTGATAGCGAAGAATCACCCTGAAAAGTGTACGGTGTGTAAGGAAAGTCAGCTTGAAGAAAAGCCTGAAGAAAAATCAGTTATGGTTTGTTATAGTTTGAATGAAATAATTGTGGATTAGAAAAGGCAGAGTAGCTTTAACTATTTTAATAGAAAGCAGCAGCAGCAGACAAATATATATACAAATAAATATACAGAGCCAGCACCGAGATCCAAACCTCCCACTCTCCCTTCTGGTCGCTATATTACCACAACTGAACACCTGGGTGGCTGGGAGAAATGGGGAAAGCTGGACCATGGAGGTCTGGACTCAGAAGTGAGAAAGCACCAAAGCTTGGGCCCCAAGCAGGACTGCAAGGGAAGCAAAGAAGAAAAGCACAGAGGGAACGGCCCCGTAAATTTATACTGAGCATGACATGTATGAGATGGAATACTCAGTTGGTCAGTTTGGGGTCACCTGCCTTGCCTGTTTCTTTCCTGACTTCTTCCCCCCGACTTCTCAGTAGAGTCACAGAAAGTTTACATTCCAATCCTTAGTTGTAACATAAACATTTTAGGCTTAAGCTAGTAGAAGCTGGTAATGTTTTTGAAAACATACTGCCAGCTTTCAGAGAAATACAGTCACTTTTAAAGGAACTTTGACTAGAAGCAATACCGCCTTAGTAGAATCAATTCCGCTTCAGTCCGAACCAGGACCTGTTTTTGGAAAAGAGGGAAAACCAGAAAAAGAAAACCAAAAGGGAGGCCCCTATTCCCCCCCACTATTCCCAAATATATGTGGAGGCAGTAGAAGATTTGGATTTGCTTATCTCTCCAGATGTCCATTGGGGGGTGGGGAAGTGGGACCATCCCAGGCCATGGGGGTAGCAGTGGGTGCTCTGGCTGCAGCTGCGCCAATCCCTGTGTGGGGAGCCATAGGGGCTGTGGCAGCAGCAGCTGGCCTGGTGCAGAGAGCTGCCTTGGGGGGGTGGGGGCAGCAGCAGCCCCCATGGGGGTGCTGGTTCCTGCAGGCACGCAAGTAGGCACCAGCCCCTCCCAAGGGGTTACGGGGGGCGGGGTGATGGTCATGGCATCTCAGGTCATGGGACCTGGAATGGGTGGTATAGCTGGCTCTGCCCAGGGGTCTGGTGTAGGTGTGAGCAGTGCGGCTGGCACCTCCCAGGGGGCTGGCACAGGAGGGGTTACTACTACCGGGTTAGGGGCAGGTCTGCCTACAGCTGAGACTGCCCCAGGAGATGTGTCAGCAAGTTCCTCCCAGATCATGGGGCCTGGGGTGGGTGGTGTTATCAGCCCTGCCCAGGGGGCCGTCGTAGGTGGAATTACCACTGTGGTAGGGGTGGGCTCAGGTACAGCAAAGGTTGGCCCCCCTTTGGGTAGTGCAGCAGCGGGACCCACCCAAGGGGTGGATATAGGAGTGGTCACAGCAGGATCTGGGTTGGGAACTGCCCTGGGAGGCGGATCCTCTTCCCAGACCGAAGCAAGGGCTGAAGCCCAGGGGGAGGACAGTACTGCAACTGGTTCTACCCCAGGGGTGACTAAGCTAGCGAGCACCAGTCAGCCACCACCCCTGCCTTCTCTTACCAAAGAGGGGGAGGTGGGGGCAGAGACAATAACAGTAAGTTACAGTGTTACAGGAGCAGAAGCAGGTACTGCTTTAGGGGCTGAAGAAGGACCAAATGGTATCATTGCCAACTCCTATACCCTGGTACCCGCAATACAGCATGACTTCCCAGGAGGGGATGTAACTCAAAGCCCTGCAGCACCTGTAGTGAAGCAGGATCAATGTGCATTTTGTAAAAAAGGACACTAGAAAGAGATCTGTCCACTCATCAAGAAAAAGAAACCTCGAAATTAGTCTTCAGATCCAGTTCCCCAAATACATCTGGATGCAGATGGAAAGAAACCTGAAGTATCATCTCCAGCAGAATCTGAGGTTGCAGCTAAACTGGGAAAAAGCAATGTTGAATTTCTGGTGGACACAGGGGCAACATATTTGGTATTGAATATTTTGGAGGGGAAACTGAGTAACAATACTGTAAAAGTGATTGGTGCTACAGGGGTAACAGAAACAAGGCCTTTCTTTCAGCCTTTAAGGTTCAAATTGGGTAAACATTGGGTAGCTCATCAATTTCTTTATATGCGAAATTCCTCCAAACCTTTGTTAGGTAGGGATTTATTGGAAAAAATTAGAAGCAGAAATCAAATTCACTAAGGGGGGAAAAATAAAGATTGTAATTCCAGAAACTAAATATGTCAAGGTAGCTGCTCTTTTCATACAGGAAAGCTGTGGTGTGATCCCCACAGAGGCTGAGAATGCTGTAAGTCCTGTTGTGTGGGCCAATGACTGCCCTGGAAGATTCAAACAAGCATTGCATTGAAACCAGGTGCAAAACCAGTAAGACAGAAACAATTCCCTTTGAAATGAGAAATCCGCAAGGCTTTAGTACCCATAAATGAAAATTTTCTTACATTTGGTTTACTAGTGGAATGTGAATCAAGGTATAATACCCCAATATTGCCAACTAAAAAGACTGATGGTGAAAGTTATAGGTTAGTTCAGGGTTTAAGATCAATTAACAAAATTACAGAAGATATTCACCCTGTAGTGGCCAATCCATATACCCTTCTAACCAGATTAACAGGTGATTAAAAGTGGTATATTGTTCTCGATCTTAAAGATGCCTTTTTCTGTATCCCTGTGCACAAAGACAGCCAAGAGCTATTTGCTTTTGAATGGAACAACCCTGAGACTGGAAGAACAGTTTAGCTAACCTGGAGTGTTTTACCCCAAGGTCTCAAAAACAGTCCAACCAATTTGAAATCAGTTGGCAAAAGAGCTGGAGGATTGGAGAAAACAGCAAGCCAAAGGAGTACTTCTGCAGTACTTTGATGACATTCTCCTGGCAGCTAAAGGTCACAATGAATGCATCCAGCTAACTGTGAGTTTGTCTAGAACACTCAAAACAGCTGAAAAGGAAATCTGGTGTGGACCAATGATACCAGAGCTGCATTCAAACAACTAAAACATGCTCTTATACCTGCACCAGCATTGGGTCTGCCAGACCACTGTAGGTGTTGTCTACCTAGATTTCAGTAAAGCCTTTGACACTGTCTCCCAGAAAATTGTCCTGGAGAAGCTGGCAGCTCGTGGCTTAGACAGGGACACTTTTCACTGGGTAAGAAATTGGATGAATGGCCGAACCCAGAGAGTGGTGGTGGATGGAGTTAAATCCGGTTGGCAACTGGTCACAGGTGGTGTTCCCCAGGGCTCAGTTTTATTCAAGTGTCCTTTGAATTCCATCCATCCATTTTGACATTCCTTTCAAGTCAGTCTCCATTACCCATATCCACTAAGGTGTGTTTTAATGGTGAAAGTAGCAGGATTACTTAATAAAAGTGCTGACAGTGACAAGAAATGCTGAGACTTTACCAATCTGAAAAATAATGACCTTAAGGGAGCTTTGTTCCTCCTTCTCATAGGTCCCTGCAAGAAACAGCCAAATAATTATGAAAAGAAGTCCACCCCGAAAACACATTAGTAGGCAGTACTGTGGATGAACTGAACTTCTTCTGTAGTACTGTTTTGAGTACATAGATTTAAATCCCTCTGAGCATGTGGTTGGACAGAACGGATTTCCAGTGCCTCAGTTTGCCAGAGTACTATGTCATATTAGAAGAGGTTCATGAGTCTGCATTTCAGCTACCACAATGTTATTAATGACTGAATAATCAGTACAGATGGAGGAGATGACATGATGGGATGAATCACATGACTGGAACATAGCAATGGAGGGCTATAGGTTATTCAGAAGGGATAGGACAGGAAGGAGGGGTGGGGGTGTTGCCCTCTATGTTAGGAAACAGATAGACTGTGAGGAATTCGTTCTCTGTACCAAGCATGATCAAGTGGAGAGTTTGTGGGTTAAAATTAAGGGTCAAGCAAACAAAGGCCAGCTTGTAGTTGGGATCTGCTATAGGCCACCTGACCAATTGGAGCCTGTTGACGAAGCCTTCTTTCTTCAGCTAGCGGAAGCATTGAGCACACCGGCCCTCATCCTGGTGGGGGATTTTAACTACCCAGACAGCTGCTGGAAGAATAACACAGCAAGGTGTAGGCAGTCCAGGAGATTTCTGGAGTTTATGGGGGACAACTTTTTGGCACAGGTTCTAGAGGAACCAACTAGGGACAATGCA
>VWZO01008814.1:0-15332 GCA_013396975.1 Bucco capensis | reverse complement strand
GCCATCCACGACAGTGTTCCAGTCATGTGAGACATGTCCCACCAGTGATTGCAATGAGATCATGGTCCTGAGATTGCACATAGATCTCCAGTTCATCCTGTTTGTTCCCCATACTGCGTGCATTAGGGTACAGGCATTTGAGCGAGTAACCACTGCTAGAGCTCCGACTGACTGGCACATCCCCTGAGGTAACAGCAGAGCTGGCACAACACCCCACAAACTTCACAGGCTTGTTCCCTATGAGCCAGGTTTTCCCCCCTCCACGGTTAATGCTTTAGCAACACAGCAAGAAACCTACATGAATGCTTAATGGCTTTGAGGTCCTATTCATACGGACTATGAAAGTGGTGTTGCTCAGCTACAAGAGGTGTGTATATTAACTATGAAAAATAGCCTTTCCCCACAGGAAGTGTATCAAAATACACATCTTTCTAATAATAGAATAAGACCTTGGGTGGACATAGGTTGGATCAGCCTTGTCCTCCATGAAAAAAAGATGACTCATATTGTAAAAGCTCACTATTTTTTTAACTAGTAATTTTGGGGGGAACTTTTGAGGGACAAGTTTCTATAGTTTTCTTACTGCTACAAGAACTAGAGGTTAAAAAACCCTGAAGAACCCCAAAACACACCAGTATTTCAGTCCCATGATTACTCCACCAGTTGATTCTTCCCAAATAAAGAAAACTTAGCATAAAACTCCATGTGCTGCTGAGATGCTAGCAGTTTGTGGAGCACAGCCTGTGTGTCTGCTGCAATTAAATCTGCGCACACAGATTGGAGCATGCAGTGTGGCTATTCCTCTTAACAGCATAGACCTTCTTAGTAGAACTTTTAAAGCCTGAGTTACAGTCTTCTTTAATGAGTCTTGAGTACGTGAAATCAATCTTTACTTACAATTTAATGAGTGTTTTACACATTTATTTTACTGCAAGGATTACCAAAGAACATCCATTGATGTATAGCTGGCTAAAACAAACACCCTTTACTAAATGTTATAAACATGTCTGTGCAGAAAGCCCAGGACAATACAGTACCACAGGCAGAAAGCTAAAAGAAAAAACAGAAGATAATGTTAAAAAAGCCCAGTGTTATGTTGCACTTGTGGTATACAGGATGGTGTTATGTTGCCCTGTAGCAGACTTCATTTTCAAATTCTTATGTTAACAGGTTAAAAACTTGACAGTACTACAGTATCATTCCTGTGGAAAGCTAAGTGAAAAAATATTGCAGAAAGAGGCTCTTTATTGCTTTTATCTATACACCTGTCCTGGAGTGATTAAAATTTAAGAGTGTACATCATGTTCCCTTTTGAACTTTTGAATTTGGATATGGACACTGTTTCTTTAAAAGAAAAGACTCAGTGGTTGAACTATTTCCCTCCTCCTTCTTTCGCCCGCGAAAGAATTTGCCGGGAAGAGCCGAGAAACTGATAAGAAAGAAAAACGAAACCTCGCACCTGCGCAGATGTAAACCATCATCACGGCGTCTCTGGACGGGGGGGGTCAAGAGCTGTGACCCTGAGACATCATTCAAGAGAGACAACAAACAGCAAATCATGGACTGCGCGGAAGGATGATGTATTTTTGTGTATATAAGAGGGAAGTGAGAATTCCTCTTCCTGCTTCCTGCTTTCTGCTCTCTCTCAGATCGGCTGTGCGTTCGGAAGTCGGCCTTTTTCCCTCTGGCATTCTTGAAATTCCTCTGATATTTGTACAACTCCCGTCCCGGTGTGAAAGTAAGGGGGGGAGGTGATTTGTTGGAAGCAGGGAGGAGGTGTTTGATTTGAAACCTGCCGACTTTGTGCCGGCAGGACAGACATTGATGATTTATGGTAGGGAAAAAGGGCCGAATCCATCTTTGAACTAACAAACTTATTTCTCTTTATTGTTTATCTCTTTCATACTGTTGTACCATTTAAACTTAGATAAAGCTATTCTTAGAAATTCACTATCTGCGTGCCTGGTGCTGTTATCTTATCATTGCAGTCCCCAATATAAGGGGGAGAGAAGGCATTCTGAGAAGTCTTCTCAAAAGATTGTCCTCTTGACCCTAGTAAATCCTCAGTTACTCTGGTCAAACCAGGACAACACCTCATAATCCACCAGAATTTCAGCTCCAGGACTAGAAACAGGCAGCTTGGCACAGAGGAGATACAGTTTGTTACACTGCAGCTCATACCTCTGAGGAGATGATGGGAATCAATCATATAATGGCTTGATTTCACAACACCTGGTCAAAAGGCAATGATGAACTGACAGATTTTCATGGTCTTAAAAAAAAAATAAAAAATAAGCAGCACATACAGTACTTGGCCAACTGTTCTGTTACAGAAAAAGGGTTCCAGAGGAGCCAGTCAAAGAACCTTGTCTATACATGCTGTCAAGAATCATGTAGAGCTTGCTGCCTTTGCTCTGGGTACCACACTGGCACTTGTACAGATACTAAAGAGAAAAAATCATATGCAAAATGACAAAACCTATTCCAAGCAACAGTCCTTGCCCTCCTGGAATTGGGAAAGTGACAGGAATTGAAGACTTTCCTTGGGACAAAAAACGTACTTGGAAAGAAGCTGTCCATGTGTCAAATATTCTCATTTGTTTACCTCCAAAGGGAGGAAAGCACATTTTGCCAAAACACAACATCTGCAGCAGTGAAACAGGATTTCTGATGTGACTGGACACATACAACATAGGAATAGAACACAGGTTAGTTAATGACAGATGGATGGAGTGGCAGACTCTAAAATGTTATGACGCCACAGAGTCAAACAGGCTTCTGCTGTCTTCTCTGTGACTTCCATGGTGACAAGCCTTCCCACACAGGAAAAAAACCAAAATCTTGTCAAGGAAGCCAGTAAGTCAAAGTGAAGTCAAAGTGAGGTGAAAGCCCTGGGAGAGGTGCCATGCTACCTACAGGTTTATTTCTGATGGTGGTTCCTTCACTTGGAGTGCCACTAACTGTGCTCAAGGGAGAGACCTACTGGTGGAAGGTAAGATGCAGCAGGCAAAAGACAGCCTTGAGAAGTTCATGCTGGCCTGGAAAGATGTGCAGCCAAACCTCAGAGAGGAAAGGAAGAACTTCCTAGAGATCAGAAGGGGTTTGTACAATTCATAAAGCCACTGACTAAGCCTAACCTGCAAACAAGATCTACGTGCTTGCCTACGTGTTTCTGGCTGACCCAAGGTCCTGTGTCTCCCAGAATACCAATAGGGACTTAAAGGTAAAGCCCTAAGAGGGGGAAATCCAAAAGAACTGCTGACATTAAAATCGTGGTCGTGGTGGCTAGGCTTGGCAAACGAAGTGATTTTCAGACTGTGTCCAGCTTCAGGATCAGACAGGTGCTGCATTGCCTTGTTAAACTGGGATTTTATTCCATGTGCTACTCTGAAAAGGTCTAGGCCCTCTCTTGTAGCTCACAGTAGAGTAAGTTGACAGAATTTCTGCTTGTATTTTTGTAGTACTGTCCCATCAGTGAGGCATGCCAGGTGGGTAGCCTACCTGCTTCTCAATAGCTCATCTGTGTACTGTGCTGCTTTGTGGTGTAGAGGTGCTGGTGCTGGGTATTTCCAGCCAGAACAGGAAGATGCACTTTATCCATATAAATGGATTGTTTGTTGTAAGCAATAAGTTTCCTGGACTAGGTTTTCATATCAGAAAGATTGAAAAACTTTATGGGATCTCTTTAGTCTGAGAGATCAAATTGCCTTTGTTCATGGTACAGCAACGTTACAATAAGAGGAGATATAGGAAGAAGAGAGTAGGTAGAAAGATACACCTAGCAGCTGTGACTAACCAAAGGAATATATTTCATTGCATAGTATTGCTTCTGAAATTTACTCAGTTCATAGAATAAAGGGGCAGGAAGAGCCCATGCCACAATACACTGTAATTATTCACTGAAATTAATGCACACTGTGTTTGCAGACTTTCTTTTCAAAGTCTTTTCTAAGTAGCTGCTAAAGGGTCATGAAACTGTCATGCTCATAAATTATTTAGATCTGCTGCACTCTTGAAAGAAATATACTGGGATCCATAGCTTTAGTAATTTGTTAAGTTTTTAATATCCATTTGCTTCTTTCCAGTTGCATGTAGAACATTTGGCCTCCATCAGAAATAAAAACATAAGTAACATCTGCTTCTTAATTAGGAAGGGATATGTCCTGGTATGGGCTAAAATCGAACAATTCTGTTCAGTGATTTTACTTGTCAACTGAAGCTCCTCTAATTAACTACACTTTCTGAAGTAAACAGCTTGTTTTTCACAGATAAAACCCAATGTTTTTTGAATTATCTCTGAGGGAATGGAATGCATCAAGGTCACTGTTAGATCTTGCATCCCAGAAAGGGGTGCACATCAAAGGGCTACACCTTTAGGGAGGAGCAGACAGTTCAGGTGACCCTAAAATGACCAACTAGGTATTCCACACCATTAAGCATCATATTCACTATAAAATGAGGGTGTCAGTGCCTCTCCTGGTGCTGGACCTACTCAGTAGTGATGTAGATAGCAAAAAAGGGAACTTGAGGTTCAATTTTGGATCTGTATATACTTGTAAATATTTTGGGGTCATTTCTATTATTTTATTAAAGTAGTTTTAGTTTAATTTCCAATCTGTAAGTCCTCTCGGCTCTTTATTACCAACTTTTCCTTCCCTTCCCAGGTTTGGGGTGGAAGAGGGTAAGAGAGAGTGACTGTCACTCAGTTAGGGGTCACCCCAGCCCCTAAGCCACGACAGGATAACAGGGAGGGAGTGTATAGAGAAGGACAACTCTGATTCCAAACCCAGGCAGATGGAGCTCGTTTAGCCCTGTAAGGCCTTCCATCTAAGAGGTTAAACTTCTGTCCTAAGGACTTGGCTGCCAGCGTCCAAGCTTGCTAGGCCCTGGCACATGAACCTTAGGACTCAAGGGTGGGTCCAGCTTTGCGCATGCTGTGTCTCACCTAAAAAAAAATCCATTGTGCAGGCTCCAGGGTGCTATCCACTATCCTCTTTTTATCAGCGCGCTTGGAAAAGGTGCTGATGAGGAGCGTGGGTGGACCCCTCCCTGGATCTTCATTCGCGAAGCCGAGCCACGATGACGACGACGATCCTGAAGCAAAGGGAAACTGTGGTACTCCTGCTTCCATTTTAATCTGGAATATCTTACTAAAGTGTATTTTTTTCACATTCTGTAGTAAACTGAAAACTCTGTAAAACAAAATTTGAGGACTGCACAGCCAAGCACCCCAAGATTAAGAGAATTAAATGGGTAGCTACACAATGCTAGTAAGTATCCTCGGCTGCATCAAGAGAAGCGTGGCCAGCAGGTTGAGGGAGGTGATTCTCCCCCTCTACTCCACTCTCTTGAGACCTCACCTGGAGTACTGCATCCAGTTCCGGAGACCCCAGGATAAGAAAGATCTGGAGGGGCTGGAAGGTGTCCAGAGCAGGGTCACGAGGATGATCAGAGGTTGGAGCACCTCTCCTATGAGGACAGGCTGAGAAAGTTGGGATTATTCAGTCTGGAGAAGAGAAGGCTCCCAGCAGACCTTCCTGTGGCCTTCCAGTATCTGCAGGGGCTACAAGAGGGCTGGGGAAGGACTGTTTAGGATGTCAGCAGTGCTAGGACTAGGGGGAATGGATATAAGCTTGAGGAGGGGAGATTTAGGTTGGATGTTAGGAAGGAGTTCTTCCCCATGAGGGAGGTGAGCCACTGGCCCAGGTTGCCCAGAGAGGTGGTGGTAGCACCAGCCCTGGCAGTGTTGCAGGCCAGGGTGGCTGGGGCTGGGAGCAAGCTGCTCTAGTGCCAGGTGTCCCTGCCCAGGGCAGGCACAGGGGTTGGGGCTAGAGGAGCTTGAAGGTCCCTTCCAACCCTGATAATTCTATGATTCTGTAATAGGCTTCCTTGACATGCCTAGATGGAGTGAAGTATGGCCTGATAACTTCTTCCCCAGGTTACAACCACAAATGTTTAGAAATAACTATATAACTTAGTAACTTGTAGATCAGTATATGAAGTATTCTTTTCATTTAGAATAATAAGACTGAAGCAGTGTTACTTAAAAGAGACAGACACAGCCTCTCAGCTTCTGGGAATATGCTTCCATTAATAATCAACAGTTGAAAAGTAAGTATCCTGAGTAAATCATAGGCCCTGCACAGAAGCTGTTTACTTTCAAAACATATTTTAATTACTTCAGTTCTGGTAATGAACTACTAAACTTATAAGGAAAAAGATTAGTCTGAAAGCTATGCCTGAGGACATTATACCAAAAACTGGATCAAGGGAACAAAGACCAAATTACACTTTTTATCATGAAGAGTTACTTAGAGCTATCCTTGAATATATTATCTGACAACTTGAATTAATTATTCTAGTTTGTCAGAGAAAAGGCAGAAGAGGTTAGATACTCTTATGAAGCCTACGATGTCAATAATTTGCTTAAAAATTAAATGATCAATTCAGAGAAATGTGTTTTAAAAAGTATATTAAGCATAATATGAAAATACAGTTCCAGTGATTGTGTAATGCTTTTTCATAAATACACAATCAAACCAGGCCCACACTGCTAGATATTCCCTGCTTTTCCAGGAGAAAATGACTATGAATAGAGAGTGTTTAATCAATAGTATGGCTCCTCTAATTTTGGGAGTATATCTGCATTGAAAGGCCTCTCCGTGTTTAAAAATAAAATAAATAAACCATAACCATGACATTGCTAAAGAGACTGAGAGGAATTGTGTAAGGTAGTGGCTGAGTTGCAGGAACTGGGCATAAAATTAAAGTTCTCTTAGAGTTCACTGTATGTATTATTATGATGAATTTAAAAGGAGACTCAGTAAAGAGAGGTAAATATTTTTTGTCACAATATTGTTATCAGCTTCCTCATTTCAGAGAAACAGATCTAGTATGTTTTTCTCAGGCTACAACTGTTTACTAGATATACTTCTGCATTGGCAATGAGTGCTACAGTGGGAGAAAGAGCCTACACACTCAAGCTAATTGTTCATGTTGAATAACAGCTTACACCCATAACTAGAAGTATTTATCTTGGTGGAAGCACTGGAGATTTGGGAGCTATTCAGCCTGAGTAAGGCTAAGAAACCTTCTAAGGAAATTTGCAACATATTTATTATGAGATTTACCCTAGAGCTTTTTTTAAAGTAAAGAGTAGGGTGACTGTATCTTTATTCAAAAGAGTTTGCATTAAAACCTCAGATGTGAATCTTCAAGAGAGAATTTAAATGAAAAGCAGAGTGCTGATCGTTCCAGTGAGAGGGTCTGATATAAAACAAGAGACAACGAGAAGAGAAAACAGAGGGAGCAGTGATAGGTAAAGCACTGAGAGTAATGACAGAGGCAGTTGGAAATTGGAGTAGAAATGAAAGCACAGTTAGTGATGTGGTGTTATGGGAGAGGATGACAAGTCTCACCCCAAAACATAATTCAGCTAACTTTAGAAAAATAACACAAAATCAAGGCAGCAAGCATAGCCATGTTACTAAGAAAACTTGTTCTTCCAGTTGGTTTCAAGTCTTTATATGCCCTTCCTTATTTCCAAATACAGCATGTGTCTTGGTGAAGTCAATCAAGCGTGTTCATCTAATGGCTTCCTTGCAAATAACAATTGTTTTAAGAAAGCAGACTCAATTTGTCTCCTATATTACATCATAAACCTTTCTGTGCTAGCCTAACCCTTATTGAATGGATTTCTGACATTTGAACTGTGAACCAAGAGCCTTGTATAGAACAGGCAGTACCATGACCCTGGTTTTATAGCAGAAAGCCATGGAATTTCTTAAGAGAAAAGCTTCATTTCTTTCCCCTCAAAATACAATTCATATTAAAAAAAACAACAACTCTACATTAGAAAGAAAGGGAGCAAGGAATCTAGAATATAATCCCCTTACATTTCCTTTTCATGCAATAATGTAAATAAAGCACATAGATTTTGGAGTTATTTTAAATACAGTAAATATGCAAAGACATTTTTCTTTTTTTTTTTAAATATACTGACAATGAAGATAAGCATAATGTCAGGAGACAGAAAGATTCTGCCACCTTTTAAGTTCACGATGATACAGCCACAGTGGGGCAGTCAAGGACAAGATGTGATTTGCTTCTAGAACACTTCCAAAGTGCAAGGAACAGATCAAATATTTTAGATAATAAGGGCAAAATCCCATAGTGCTTAGTCAGGCAAAACTCCTGTTGAAGCCAATGGGAATTTTGCCTGAATAAGTAGTGAGCAAAGACTATGATGTTTGACCCAAATTTATCAGAATCATACAAATCTAGGTCTAACGTGTTTTTTAGACAGACAACCCCTGTGCTGCAGTATTCCTGTGGCATTCTGTTCAAAGAAAACCACAGTAACAGAGAGCTATGAATCAGCCCTGCCCCCCCTGCGTAGAGAATGAAGGGAAGAATTCACAGCTGGGCAAGGAGCTGCTATCTGCAACATCTGTCAAAGAGCAAGACTAAAAAGAGTAAGTTTACTGTTGCGAAGTTTTGGAAATCTGTGAAAAACCAGAAAAATGTGCAAGTGAGATTCCCAAAGGCTTGCGTGGGACTGAAAATAATCTGACTTCCATTCCTGTAAGCAAATACACAACAATGAATAATTCCTTTCTATAGTAATCCTTCTGATTTAGGGCAAACTGCAATTCCTATGCGGCCAGCAGAAACTCCTCTAGCTGATTTCATCAGGAATTAATTTAGGTGAATAACTAGGTCAGCCTGGCTCCTAAGTTAACATTTCTCTTAAAAACATATGAAACACAAGTGTAAAAAAACATAAAAACATATGAAACACTACAACAGCTTTGATACCGTGTACAGCAGAAATATTAGAATTAGTATCAAAGTGAGCAGAAAAATANCAGAGGAGAGGGGAGAATAACCTCTCTGGATCTGCTGGCCACGCTCCCCTTAATGCATCCTAGGATGCCATTGGCCTCTTGGCCACAAGGGCACATTGCTGCCTCATGGGCATCTTCCTATCCACCAGAACTCCTAGATCTTTTTCCCCAGGGCTGTTCTCCAACAGATCAGTTCCCAGTCTGTACTGATCCATGGGGTTGTTCTTTCCCAGATGCAGTACTTTACATTTACCCTTGTTAAATTGCATCAAGTTTCTCCCTGCCCATCTCTCTAGCCTGTCCAGGTCACTCTGGATGGCAGCACAGCCTCCTGGTGTGCCAGCCACTCCTCCAAGCTTGGGATCATCCACAAACTTGCTGAGGGAACACTCTACCCCTTCATCCAAATCATTAATGAAGCATGTGAGTGGTAAGCATAAGCATCATACGCATGTTTTTGGCTTCCTTCTTGCTGGAGTGAAGATCTAAACTTTGACATATGTAGCAATCAAACCAGAGGATGTCTCTGAAGGGCAAGTGGGAGGGGAAACAGGAATAGTGCACATGGCAATACAAACATTGAAATGATACCAAGCTAAAACACCACCCTTTCATATTCAGCTGGGTCAATCCTCTGCCAGATTCCTTTATCTAAAGAGCAGTAGTTAAACGTGAAAAGATATTTCTACCCAAGAGCTCTTCCATCATTAATGTATCCTAAACCTTCTGAACTGTGCAATACTATCCAGAGAAGTGAACAGCTGTACTACTCAGCTAGATAATAGCTTGATACCATCTTTGACTGTGAAATTAAACTTAAGATTGTTAAAGGGCAGGTCCTTGAAAATGAAAAGCCTGTAACTTCCATGAAATGTCAGGACCTTGTAATCTTACAAGTTAAATGTTAAAACCCACAATCAAAGTTCAGCCAACTCCAGATTTTGCCACCAGAAATGAAAGAAATATCACTTGCTTTGCCTCTCTTAAATTCTCAGGGGAGGCAGTGAGGTACCATAGGAAGAAGAACATAAAACTGATTCTCTTTGATGAATACATCTATGGAGAAGAGGACTCGTATTCCAGAAGACAACAGCTCAGGAAACTACTGCACCTGAGATTATCCTCAGAGAGTTCTGCACCCAAATCCAATCTCCTTGTCCATTTTCATTAAGTTGTATAGACTGGACTTCAGCACCTCTATGACTCCTATGTGTTTCCCACAAAATCCCCTACCTCCTGCTTGGATGACTATCTTAAGCAAGCATTGGGTTATAGAACAAAATCAGAACAATACTAACTGTCCTTACTTTCAGAAGTGCCAGGCTTTCTTCCCTCGTTTGTATTCCTGCAAGGTCTCTGCTCCTTCCCTTCACTTCTTGATTGCCTCTTCTTGGTGACATTATTGACACTGATACTCATTCAATAAAAACCCAAAGCAACCACACAAAACACCAAAAAAAGCCCTTCTATAAATAAAGGAAGAAAAGGAACTTTGTTTTTTTCCCAGATTAGTGTCTTGAAGATTGGGTGTCCAAATTCTAGGCTAAAAATCAATTAGAGCCAAGTCCTTGATAAATTAAGAGAATATCTATTTTCTACATTACCATTTATTTTCTTCAAATAATAACACAAACAGTGTCTCTGAAATTTTAATGTCTCTTTCTAATTTGATAAATTTGAGATAGATAGAAGTCACTAGGAAATACAGGACTAGCCAGTCATATGAAAATACAGTGTAGGATAATTCCTTAGGAATCAAACAAAAAAACCCCCACAAACAAACAAAACCCAAACCTAAACCAAACAAAAAACCCAACACAAAACAGGGAACAAACAAACTCGGGTGCATCCAATTTTGTATACAGGAAAACACAAGACTGCATCATGGTCTAGCAGTGTTACTGAGAATTCAGTGTCCACAACATTCTCAGTGCAAAACACAGCAGGGCAAAATTGAGATAGAAACTTAGATCTTCTATAGCATCTGAAAACACAGCATAAGCATCCTTCTCTCAAGGTTTCTTCCCTGTGAGCTTGTGCCTGAAAAATAACTGCTTTTAAAGAACCAAGTCTAACAGGTGGGTTTTTTTTTTTTGTTTTAGATTACTCTTACATGGGATCCAAGTCAGGAATTTTTTTTACTATACTCAAGGGACATAGCAACAACAGCAACAACAAAAATCACATCCTACTGTGGAATATGTCAAGATTTAATTATGAAGCTTTNCTGCTATCCTCTTTTTATCAGCGCACTTGGAAAAGGCGCTGATGAGGAGCATGGATGGAGCCCTCCCTGCATCTTCGTTTGCAAAGCCTAGCCATACAATTATGAAGCTTTATAAAAGCCTGGTGAAGCCAACTGCTTCAAATTTTCAACCCAGAAGTTTTATATGCCTCTATGCAGAACAGTTAGTTTTTACAGGAGTATTTAATGTGGATCAAAAATTCCCAGGGAGAGTGGTGCAACAAATGAAAACAAAAAATCATCCAGATCTTATTTCCTTCCACCTAACAACAACTAAATAATAGTTAGAGCTGAGTTGCTTGGATCACTGGAGCTGAATGGTTTTCTTCTCCCAATGAATACCTTCTCTGATTTCAATAGCAGGCAGGAAACAGTTTCAGTTTCTTACCTTGTCTTTGAAAGGTACTACTAAATTTTGAATGAGAAAAAAACAACACATATGCAACTAAACTACATTCTTTTTCAAAACTTCCAAGAGGTTGTTCTTCTTGTTCTCTAGATCAGAATACTCTAACCCAGGGTAATTACTGTCAGCTGACATGTTACTGAAAGCAACAGCTCTGACCTCAATGGATTGAATTAAACTCATTAAACACTGTATCAGAAGCTGTGCATACTGCAGCTATGTTTTAATGTATCTAACACAGTACAGATATTTTATGATGCACTGCACCTTGATCAATATATTGAATATTAAAATACTAAGTAAACTGTGATCCTTTACTAGTAAAAGTGTAACAAAACAGCTGTTCAGGATTCCATTAATTCACATAATTAGCCACAAGCAATACATTTCATTTTTTGTCAGTACATCTATATTTTTAATCTTAAGTGTGGATAGTATAAAGTGAATGAAAGTGTTGCTAAAATGTATAAGCATATTCTGTATATTTACAATAGCTTCTTCAGTTATAGTCTGAAAGTGGAAATTATTGAGAATTAAAAAGTTATAAGTGCATGCAGTCAAATCCACATGCAGCTCAAAAAGCAGCTGTGTTTGAAATTAGATTAATCTGGTAATTGTTACCTTAAATAAAGGATATACTAGCAGTATGAGGAATTAACACTAAAATGCTATGACTGCTTACAGTATACAGTGCATGTATATACATATATATTAATATACTGCTTAACTCCATTGGACTTGGTTTCAAAGGAGAGTATTAAGTATTAAAGTACTTAAAATTGTCAAAGACACATGTCTTCATCTTGAAGGGCTACTATAAATAAGCCAAGTAAATAGCAAGCACCATGCCCTACACTGAGTAAGTTTGGTATTTCTGTTGCTTTTAAACATAGAATTACTTATGGAAAGTCATCACATCTCACACTGTTAGAATTCAAAAAGCAAGAAGTTTTTTCTTACTCTTTTCAGCTACTCATTCAACCATTTACTATTTGTCCTTGAACATTTTATCTTTGGCTCAGACAAAAACAACAGAAGACAGAGGCTTGAAGGGGGGGACCTGGGAGGCCTCTAACCCCATGAATCCTCCGAAAAGAGGGAATGGATCCAGCAAAAGCTGGCAGCTCATGTGAAGGTGATTCATCTCACCACCACTTGACCAAATCCCATCACACATTTTAAAAGTAGTTACTGCATCTCTCATAAACTAATGCAGGCTGAGCATACTAGCATGGTTCTTATTAACTTGCTTCTTCACTTCTTGCCCATGCTCTGAGAAAATAAATACTTGGAAATATTTGCCTTATATGTTAGTACCTGAGTCCTACTAGAGTTACTCCTAGTACTTACAAATGACCCAGTGTACTTAGAAGGTTGACACCCAGCTAAGGACTGGGACATGTAGTGTCTGGAGACAGCAGCTGCCAGCAGCTGTACTCCTGTATAGCAGCACAATAATCCTGATGGAGAAAGATGATACCAATTACATTATCAGGTCCCTTCAGGATCCCATTGAGTTTTGTATCTCTAATTTAGCAAACAGTATTATAATATCACATAGCAGCCCCAGAAGGATACAACCTTAAGTTAAAAGGTTTCTGCAGACATCAGCACTTGTCCTGAAAAACAGGAGTCAGGTCATGAATGGCACACATTTTATCTGTGGACACAAGGGCTAAATATTTACCTCTTAACTAAATGCTAAGAGCAATGGAAGTAACTCACAGTATCACAGTATCACAGTATGTCAGGGGTTGGAAGGGCCCTAGAAAGATCATCTAGTCCAACCCCCCTGCCAGAGCAGGATCACCTAGATCAGGTCACACAGCAATGTGTCCAGGCAGCTCTGCAATGTCTCCAGACAAGGAGACTCCACAGTCTCCTCTTCTCCAGGCTGAAGAGTCTCCTTATCCTTTCCCCTCACTTCCAGATAGTTTGTCATCTTACAAAACACTGTTTGAGCAAATATCCTGCATCTGATGCTTGGCTATAGAGTGGATGTGATGGGAAAGAGAGACAAGAAAGGGGTTTTCAGGCTGAATGGCAAGACCACGTGGTGGCATGAGGCAAGTGCCACAAAGACAATGATCTGTCCTACTCATTCCACTAAGAGTTGTTAGAGAAGGCTGATTTTCTGTTTGGGATGTCAGATTGTAGGACTGCCTTAGGAGCTGCAAAGAATGCTTAGAGGACTTGTGAGTGTGCACATCCTCCTTTTAGACTTTACGGAGGACAGAGGCTGTGAGGGGAGAAAAGCTACTGTGAAGAGCTTACCTGGCTACGGAAAGGTAGAGAAGGTGGGGTTCACAAACAGGCCCAGACCATGATATTTCAACTTAGGCTTTCAACAGAGTATTCAGCCAAGGTACCCATGCCAGGCTTCAGCCTGGCAAGATGAAGTTGCAAAGCTCAAGGAGAACTAGTATTATTTTTTTCACAGGGCATTAACCTATCACAAACCCCATTAGCCCACTCATTTTCCGCCAGTTTCTAGCAAGATCAACTCTAACAAAACCCAAACAAACAAACCAAACCCACAAAACCCTCCAGGTAAGAGAAAGGCTCTGTGGGATTCCACATCACACACCTGGTTTCAGACCAAGAACCAAACATGGTCATGATGCATCCTACCTATTATCATGCTTCTCTCAGTTTGCTGATGACAACCTGTCTTGTTATCACATTGTATACAGAATTAACTAGTTCACAATAATTGTGCTCAGCCTTATGTCACCAGTTATTTTTCAAGAAAACAGGCTGAGTACACAACCTCTTCTTCTTTTTCTGAACAACTGCTAGTAATCAATTTAATCAATTTTCTAGGATTAATTTGATTCTTAAACATCTACACAGTATGCTTGCCATAGCACTCAGGTTGTTCAGAAACTATTGGCTGACATCCCAAATTAAAATCATTTGCATCTTGTTTAACTTTTCAGCAAATTCAACCTTCTTTCCCTAAAGCCATTATTTTTGTAAGAGAAAATGGAAAATGTCTTGACACATGGAAGTCATGGAACAAAGCAAAAAATATGAAGTCCTCATCCTGATCCCGCCAAAGTTTTGCTACTTGCTAGTATTTATATAGATTACTGGCATCAATCTGCTTTGCTCCTCTAATGAATTTAATCAGCCTGAAATCTCCATGGTTGGAGTATTTTATCCAACTGGCTTGGGAAGAGCCAGATCCATAAAATTCATCAAATGATCCAGGAAATGCAACGTAGAAAAGCAATACTCTAAACTGTTACTATGGAAATAAGAAAATATTCTATACATTAAGGCTGAGTTCAGAAATAAAGCTGATAAGAGAAAAATCTAGAATACATTTCTTTATGTATCATATAATTCAGTTTGTAGCAGCTTTCTATCTCACAAAATCAGATTTAACACAGAATATTAAGGTGTCATCTTTAACAGAAACAGCAGTTTAGTCCTTTATGTGGTAGTGCCACAGATCCTGTTCCAGTTATAGATATGCACACATTTTGGTACATCTAACCAGTTTTTCTGGTGGCACATGGTTAATTTTGAAATACGAGTGAATCCTGACTGTGTTAAACTAAATGTATCTACATATTTTAACATAGTCTATCTAAAAGTAGGGATGCAAGGTCCTAGATGTCCTCTGTATTGACAGAAATGCTCATTTATATGGTAGAAATAGCTTTTTATGAGCTACTGTTACTGTGGAAACCAGCACAAATGATGAAAATTCTGTCTTCAAGGAATAAACCCGTTCTATTCAGTTATCCCAAAATCTACCTTATGTTTTCCTGATCAATCTGAAACACAAAGCTTGGCAGTCAGATGTTACAGAATCACAGAATCACCA
>VWZO01008813.1:24765-40165 GCA_013396975.1 Bucco capensis | reverse complement strand
CCTTTCCATCAGCTAAGCTGCATGGTCGTGCGGGTTGGAGCAGGACCGGTGGCGGCGGGTCGGCGGGGAGGCCTGCACCCCCACCTGGTGGTCCCTGCCCGGTGTGCGGCTGTGTAGAACCGCCGAGTGTTGCCCGCCTGGCGTGGGGACGTGCAGGCTGTAGCCAAGCGGAGCGGCGGTACCAGCAGGGTCAGCCCGGGCCGGAAGCAGGTGCACACCACACCAGCATCCGGGCAGCAACACGGACCCCGCAGCAGCGTGCAGCAAACAGCGGCAAACCCCGGTGAGCGGCGAGTAGCAGCAAGTACCAGAGCAACAACAGCCTGCAGCATCTGCAAGCTCCCCGGAGCAGTGAACAGTGACAATTTGCACCCGGGAGCAGCTGTAAGCAGTGATACAGGAACCGACATCACAGCAGCAAAGTGACTGCGGCATCCGGGAGGGGAGGAGAGTCCACAGTGAGGACTGGCGCGAACCCGTGGGGCTTCTGGGACAGAGAAAGTGGGCGGGGAGAGAGAGGAGACTGCATCTTCTTGGCAGAAACGTGCGGAGCGGACAGACCACCTTTTCATCTCCTCACCATCACCATCTATTATCCGGGCTTCCTTCACTTTTTCACCTCATCTGCCACCTCATCCTGACCAGACTGAACCCTAGCAGGTTTTACTGTGAGTGAGGGAGCAGCCGGTGGTGTGACGGGGGTGGGAACTGGGAGGGTGTGTAACACCCTGTATTTTTCCACTGTTATATATATATTTTCCTATGTTAAACAGTTATTCTTTATAACTCAGTCTCCATGTTCAGTAATTTCTTTCCTTTTTGGAAGTGGGAGGCTCAGAAGGGGCTTCCTTTTGAGTTTGTCCTCTCAAACCAGGACAATTAATTGGCGCAGCCAACGTGGGGCACTAGGGGGCACTGCAGAGGCGAGTGTAAAGAATAACTTCTTTGTGTAAAATTCTTTGTGTGTGGTTCATATACAATTGAAATTGGTCTGCAATGCTTGTTAATCTGTTATTTTTGGGATGGGGGCCAATAATAAGAATGCTGCCACTTGCATTACTAGCAAACCTGTTCTGGAATGGTGGCCTGTTGACACGAATTGTTCTGGTGGTATGTGGCATGCAGTGGATCTATGACATGGTGACCATTGAGATCATGAGGCTTGGCTGGGACATGTACCAGAAANCCCAAACCTCATCAACTGAGGTCAAAACTACCTTCCTCCCATCTTCCTCTGCAGTTTTAAAGTTCTGGAACTCGTGGTAGTTGGCTTTAGCAGTAAAGACCGAGGCGAAGGTGGCATTGAGTAACTCTGCCTTCTCTGTATCCTCTGTCACCAGTGCACCCATTTCATTCCTCAAAGGGCCCCCGCTACCTCTAGACTTCCTTTTGCTTCCAACATACTTCAAAAATCTCTTCTTGTTATCCTTGACCTTTCTTGCCAGGTTAAGTTCTAAGGAGGCCTTAGCCTCCTTGTTGCCTCCCTACACCCTCTGACAACCTCCCTATATTCTTCCCAAGTGACTTTCCCATCCTTCCATGTACTATATATTTCCTTCTTATGCCTAAGCTTATCCAGTAGTTCTCTGCTCAACCATGCAGGTCTCATAACTCTCTCACGAGATTTCCTGCTCTTTGGGATGCACTGATCTTGAGCCTGGAGGAACAGTTAGGAAGATTTCAGAACCATGGGTATAAAATGTATATTGAACAAAGGAAGGGGGAAAGGCAACTAGGAACAAGGGATTAACTAATTAAAAAAAAATATCAGAAGAAGAGAATCACATGTGAATATTATTTTTGGAGAAAAGGTTTTGTTGGAAAAAAAAAAAGTATTTTTTTTCGTAAATGGAAAATGCTTAAAGTTCAAGCCATGTTTAAAAGCATAACTGTATAGGACAGGAGAGCAACAGCTGCACTCAAATATTTTCTTAAGAGATGAATACTCATACTCACGCTGTACTATATCAAAATAACATTTCTGTATATCAACTTAGTTCACAAGTGCTTTTGAAAGGAGTCATTGTTCTTTCTAAAGCCATTTTTAGCTGAAGCCATCATTGCTTACTCTTCCGTAGTGATGCACAGTATGCTGGACCCTCATAAGCAGAGCAAAATATTCCTTTTCTGGCAGGAAAGAGGGGAATGGCCCCTCAATATTGCCTGAAGAAGGAGAAAGTGAGGAATATGTTCTGCCCACATTATTTCAATATTTATCCATCCTTGAAATAAACATTCAAGTATAACAAGTTTAAAATAAAATGTTCAAGATCTTGCTCATAAATACTTTATTTATGGCTTTGAAAATATAAGTTGGAATGTCAAACTGAAACACGTCCTGCACTTAGAATCATAAATTATACAGCACCATAAACTTACTGGACATTTTACAAATACAGATATTTCCCCTGTCCCAAAGAATTTAAATGTAAATCAGGAATGACAAACAAAAGGCATGGCAGATGATAATAATTCAAGACAGGAATGATGAGACAAGAGTAAACATTGTCTGAAATGATGAGTTTAAGGGATAGAAAGAGAAGACAAGGTAAACGTTTCCTTTTAGGTGCAGGACAGTTTTAATTTTAAATCAAGTCTGTTCCTCAAAGAAGGACATAATGCAGCTCTGGATGTTGTCACTTCCTTACTGATAAGTTCACTTGCTGAATTTTGAAGGTTTGTTTGGAACTTGTTTATGTTTTCATTGTTAATAGATTATTATTCTAAGCATACTTACAGAGGGACACTGAATTTACAAGTGACAGTTTTTGGCTTAGTAACAAAGTTAAAAAGCTCAGTGAGAGGTGGCAGAGGGCTTTGTTTTGCTCTCTGTTCCCAGCAGGAAGAGCTTGTGCCAAGCACAGAGAGGAGCCAAGACCATCGTGCAAAGCTGACATCACAGCGAGTATGGAGAAATTCAGCAGCATCTGCACAAAGCTGGCTACACAGGACCCTAGATAGTGGCAGCCACCCAAAGCTAACTCACTATTTCTAGCTGGCATCGGCAGGGTTGATACCACTGGACAGTATGGGTGTATTTTCAGTGGGACCTAGCAAAAGGGGTGCTAGTAGACCTCAATGGATCTACAGAAGTCTGCCACTTCCATGGGTTCCATTTTTACCAAGGGGGCAAGAATGGGGTTTTAGTGAGGCGGTGGGTACAGTTCATATTGAGGTTTTCTGGAGCTCAGAAAGCTGGACTACTCTTTGAAGCATTCACTTCCCCAAATAAGAGCATGGAGAATTATCCAACTTTTCTTTGCTGGTCTTTTCATTCCTCTACTATAATACAAGAATTTTCTCTTCTTAATAAATGCTTGGGACTGATAAAAAGCCAGAGCTAGTCCTTTACATCACAGCAGTGGTGTTATAGCTATGGAACCTCATGGGAGACATAGTCCAACTGCAGCAATAAAGTCAACAGCAACTACCTCCATGCAGGAGCCTACTGTGATTTCAGACAACCTCAGACGCCTGAAACCCTTGTAAAGAACTTGTGGCAGCTCTGTAGCCATCTGAGACCACAGCTGGTGGTAAGGTGTGATATCCCATAGCACCTAAAATGGCACTAGACATCTATTTTTAAGCAACTGAATTTCTCCCATGGTATCAAACAACAGCAAAAGAGCAGGAAAACAAAAAAAATGCTTTAATATATGAAACTCATCCATCGTTTCCTACCATGAAGCAGTGACATATCTAGATGAATTCTCAAGCTACAAAATACCCTATTTATCTACTGGTGGCTGAAGTTGCCAGTAGATTCTCTCAAACCATCATGCCCACCTCAGCTTTAGACAAACCAGCTTAATTTTGTTGGTCTTCGGTAGCAAGTAGAGTATTTGAGTAATGAGAGGGATATCAAATTGCCAGAGGAGTACAGACAAACCTGACCCTTGGTGGTCTGATGTGTCTCAGAGGTGCTGGACAGATGTGTAGCAGGTCATAGGATAAGATATTGTGCCTCTGGCAACATATACATTTTGGTAGCAAAGAACGTGCTCACCTCTGCTGTCTGACTGCATTTCATAGGCTGTCAACAAGGTCAAATCTCAACACTACTTGTTCTTCTCAGAAAGAAAGCTGTTGTCAGGATGTAGAGTGGAGTGCATGTGCTTGTAGTACAAGAGACACTTTCTCCTCTTGATGGTAAGACACAGGTATTGTTTCTGCTGACTTTATTACACATCCTAGTCTGAAATCTGCATGTAAAGGGCTCTGTTCACATTGCTGGACATGTATGAATGCAAACAGCTTACTTCTAGCGAGAACACACATTGGACAATTTTTTTAAATGGACAGATTTCAGTGATACTTTGTGACTTCCAGTGCAAGATCACGGCCATTTACAGTATATGCCTCTGTTAAAAAATGACATTAAGTATGCAATGACCAGTGCAGACGTGAGTTCCAGTTAAAAATCATATTACCTTCTCTTTTCTGAAATGACAGAATGTATTTATGCTTGGTTGATGAAATCACTATTATGACTAAGTTATCACTGATGAAGCAGATGCCTGATCAGGCAGCAGTGCCATGGAAACAGCTTAAAACTCAGCACTTTGGTTTTCCAAAGGAAATTCATATGAAATCTGGTAATAAGTTAAATCTTGGTCTATAAAGTTCAATATCTGGGCTTAGCACAACAGTGCTGGATGGGACTATCAGGACAGCTCCTGACCTCCTACAGATGGTAGCAGAGGAGGTGATTCCATTAGGCTGCAACCATAATATGATAGGTGCTCATGTCCCCGCTTAGACGAGTTACAGACATCCTGTTTGTCAGTATGAGAAAGCTCTGTGGAAATGAGTTGGCTTCCACAAAATTGTCAGGGAGTGGTTGGAATATGTAACTAACATTCTCCATTTTGATTAAGCTTTAGTTGCTCAGACTGTTAAAAATATCGTTTACATAACTCAGCAATGTACACACAATGAAAAATAGCTACACGTTATAGACATGATCTGTCACAGAGGCAAATTTTATTTAATTTTTGAAGTTACATAGAACTAAACACTAATAATGAAACAATTTTTTTTTCAATTCCATCACAGTAAGCAAACCATTTCAGACTTGTTTGATGGAAGCATGTTAGCATTTTGCTTTGTTTGGAATAAGCTTTGTTTCAAACCATTGGAATTTCCTTCAGAACAGAAATCCCAATTCCCAACCATTTTTATTCCCATTGTTCCTGCATTCCAGATCCCAGCACCCAGAGGCTAAACTTCTTTTCCAGTGCATGTCCTCATTCCACCTCCCCATGCCCACAAGTCCTGCTGTGTAGAGTTTCACAGGCTCTCTTTCTGAGAAACAGCCTCTGCAGACAGCACAGGCATACAGCCCACTCTTTGGAGAGCAATTGTATTGTGTTAGGTTCCTGTGGCCTAGGGCTTTTTGTAGCATAATCTCTCACAGCACTAACATCAACTATATGCCACTGTTTACCCCAGGGAGAGGCCCTGTGGACTATATTACCCAGAATCCTTGGCAAGGAAGTCAATGAGTAGCTAATGAGCAAAGAATGAATCATGCACAGTCACTGTGTTCCTCAAAGTTACTCAAAGCTACTTGCAAGATGTACACAATAGCTGATGGTGACAGCAGGTAAAAATGTAGGCCAGAAATAGGCTACACATAGATTCATCTCAATAACAAGTGAAAAATTCAGGCCCAGTCCTTCTGTTCAAATCCATGTCCTCAGTCATAATGTGAAAAACTTACTTTTGTTCTGTTTAGATAGAAATATCCCAAAAGTCACCATCATTGCAAAATTCTAGTTAAAAAAAAAGCCACAGTTCTGTAAACAACACCCAATGAGAATGAGCAAAATGAATCCCAGTAGGACAGTAAGAGGCAGTGGTTAAACGCAGACAGTTCTCCAGATGCCATAGCAAGATGCTCATAATGATTTCATCACAGGCATAGCTGGAGAGATGCCAAACTTCCTCACTACAACTGAAGCAGGTGACAGTGAATCTCTGGTTCTTTCCTACGTAGCCACACCTCTGACAGCTTGGCATTTGCACCTTCTTCTACCAGCTCTTTTAGATCAGAGTACTGCTGCTTTCAATGCTGACCACAGGCATCCAGTTTCAGAGATGGATCACCACAGTCTTAAAAAGCTTCCTTAGAGTTTATTATGGTGAACATGTCACATAACATTTGGCTTTTGAAGTGATGCAGTGTAAATGCTGTAATCATGTTTACAAGACATGATTGATAATATGCTGTGCACAAACTCCTTCCTTTAAACTTTCCCATAAAACTCATTTATCTGCCATTTTCCAATCTCAATTACCACAGGATCCAAGTGAAAATAAGAAAATTAAATATATCCCAGCAGGTCAAGTAGGCTCTGAACAACTGTTCAGGAGCAAGAGGTGTAAGCTCAGCTCCAAATTTGAGTCTGCTGAATTACTATGCTCTTCCTTTGAAAGTCTGTGCAAACTGGGGGTTTGGGGTTTTGCTTGTTTGTTTCTTTCACTTAACAAACAAAACTTATACCACATGTAAGATAAACGTGACAATCCAATGAATGCAAAGTCCCACAGTAAAATTGTTCACTTGATTCATCGTCGTGACTAGGCTTCACGAATGAAGATCCAGGGAGGGCTCCATCCACGCTCCTCATCAGCGTCTTTTACAAGCGCACTGATAAAAAGAGGATAGCAGATAGCACCCTCGAGCCTGCACAATGGAGTTTTGTTTTAGGTGAGGCACAGCATGCGCAGAGGTGGACCCACCCTTTAGTCCTAAGGTTCATCTGCCAGGGCCTAGCAAGCTTGGACGCTGGCAGCGAAGTCCTTAGGACGGAGGTTTAACCTCTTAGATGGAAGGCCTTACAGGGCTAAATGACCTCCATCTGCCCGGGTTTGGAATCAGAGTTGTCCTCTCCCAGGTTGACTGCCAGAAGGCTAATGAGCTCATCCTACCCATACAAGGATTCTAGGAACATGGGTATCACTCCTCACACTTTACCTTGGGCAATGAGTTTAATGCTGCCTCTGCTGTCGGCACAGTTATCGGACCAGGGGCCACAGGAGACCCCAAGTGATTTTCAGACTGTGCCTGTGTTCACTTGATTTCCAGTTGTATTAATAGGTTGGTTTTTTTTCAGGAATGCAATCTCACTGATACAGACAGTTACTCCTGAGTTCCACTGCTGTACAGGGAGATATTGTGGAGGAGGCTGTAGACTGCTCAGGAGGCTGTGGAGGCTGCCCAGGGCAGTGGTGGAGTCACCATCCCTGGAGGAGTTTAAGAAACATTTAGGTGCTCTACTTAGTGACGTGGTTTAGTGGTATGTTAGTGATAGGTGTTGTTGGACTTGATGATCCTAGAGGTCTCTTCCAATCTTAATGATTCTGTGTGATTCTCTGACTTCTTGATCTGTTTTGCTAACTGAGAATGCTCTCTCCTTAGATGAAAACCACAGCAAATCACCCTAAGAGATGGCTCTAGCTCTTCCATCAGGGAATCAGGGAGTATTCTATTACCATTCTGTCTCTGGAGCTGGGAGGAGATAATCTCTGACATGGGGCAATCACAAATGGTGGCAGGGAGCAGCCCTGTTAGATACTAAAGACTGCAACTTTAGGCATCACAGCTTGCATCTTGGGAAGAAATATTTTACAACTGAGTCAACCAGTTGCGCTCCCTTGCCTTGCTTGAAACTCCCCTTCTACATCCATACAGACAAAGTTGGACTCTTGTAGAAGACCATGAATGTGACCAGCTCACACAATAGGAAAGGCATTAAATTCCTGCAGCTAGACTATGATGGAACAATTAAACAACCAGTAAAAACACAAGTTTGTCATAGTGAAGGAAGAACATAGAAAATAAGCTCAGCTAGAATGGAAGATCTTAATATATGTTTGCATTACAACAGACTTTCACATGATTCTGAGATAAAGTCTCTGTGTCATACAAAATTGTATCATAACATGTTTGAATCTACAGCCAAGAATGTATAAAATGTTCTGCAAGCCTTTGCGCAAAAAGGAGAAGAGGTTAAAAGTGAAGCAAATGATCCTCCCAAAGTCTGGAATCATTTAAGATTATCTCATGTAGTAGTGGGAGACACTTTGAATGGCAGAAAGACATCCAATCTTGCAGATGTTCAGATAGCAAATGTTTTCAAGGCACTTTGAAGATGAAACACATAAATAGAAGATTTCATTATTAGATATTAGGAAGAGTAATAAAAATAAATACAGTAAAGGACATCTAAAGGCTCTTTTATAAGATACAACATAGGGGTCTTTTCAAAGTAGTGATTTATTTTTTCACATTACTCCTTTTCATTAGCAGAGTTCAGAAATTGATTTGAAATTTTCTGTTTCATTAAATCCAGCAGTGTCAAATATTCTTGCCAAAGAAAGATACAACTAGGCAGACAGTGGAAAGATTGTAAAAACCTACTAGACAGAGAAGTTCACTCAACCACTAGCAGCACTGATTGGATCCAGAGGCACAATAAAAATGGATAGACAATATATGTCCTTACCTTAAACCATCTCAAATACCACACAAAGGAATGGGGGACAAAGGAGCAACAGAGTGTACTGTAGGGGAAAGAAAAAAAAAAAGAAAATCATACATTCAACATCTCAATTCCTAATAGTTGTGTAAAAAACACCTGGAAGTGGCAAATCCTGAAGAACCCAGGAGTGTCCTGATCTGCTTTGCCCAAGGACGTATTTGGTCTGCATAAACTAGAGAAAAAGAACAAAAAGAAGCATAGCATGTCAAATAAGGTGCATGCACAGGCTAGAGATTTGTTGTCTTCGCTATAAATAAATCCATTTTCTGTGTGATGTTCAGCAGACTGGGTCTGTGAGAGCAGTATACTGCAAAACTCCTTTGATATATGGATAGATGTTGGAAGGGAATCTCAGACACTGAGGCTTACATCCATAAGTGACCTTTCACCCATGTCCCCGTAGTTATGGTAAACATATATTGTATCTAAGTGACCTTTTGCTTTTCCAATGTTGATTATATGTAATAACAATTTTGATAGATACATCTTCAAGAAGGGAATTTTAGTAAGATCATGGAAGTTCCTTTGATGTAAGGAACATACCAAATGAGAGCCATTAAAAGTTTATGAGGTTTCTTTCACTGGTTGAAAAGAAATTTCTGTGGTATTTGATAGAACTACAGCAAATTTAAGTACCACTTACAAGAAAAAAGCAACTCATACTGTTTTAGGAAAAGAATGTACTACCTTGTGCATAATACGAGGCAATTTTTTTGAATATTATCAGAGAAATCCTTTCGCTGAAATACCAGAGAGTACACCCTCTGAAAAAAGATAGGGCAGGAAGTAGGGAGGTAGAAACAAAGTAGACGCTAAATAATTGTCACCTGGATCAGTAAATAACCACTTACAGAACTGAGAAGCAAAGTGGCTAAGGACAGGACAATTCTACACAATGCAAGGCTCTTGATCCTCCTTGTGATTCTGGAGAGGAGAGTGGGTGATTTTGTGGACAAATAAATACTTATTTCTCCAATTTAGACATAAGAGATTACATGACGTAGAAAACCCACAAGCAGTTTTCTAGTGAAAGCAAAGCCTAGGAATATAAGAAATATTTCAGGAACCCCCGATTAGGGTTAGGATTGTAAGGATCCTGAAATCAAAGCTATTAAGGACAACAGTGTTTTCCATGTATTGTGCACATATGTAGAAAGTAGCCTACCTTTTTAGGTGCCTAAATTGAGGCTCCTATCCCCCCCCGCGAACATTTTCATATAATTATAGAATGGTTTTGTTGGGGACAACTTCCACTAGACAAGGTTGCTTTGAACACTTTCAGAGATAGGGCATCCACAATTTCTCTGGGCATCCTGTTCCTCCTCACCGCCCTCACAGTGAAGAACTTCTTTCTTACATCGGATCTAAATCTATCTCTATCTTCTTCTAGTGTAAAAGCATTGTGCATTGTCCTGTCACTACAGGCCTTTGTAAATAGTCTCACTCTTTCTTGTAAGAGGACTTAGAGCTTGCAATAAGGTCTTCCCAGAAACTTCTCCAGGCTGAACTCTCTCAGCCTGTCTTCATAGTGGAGGTGCTCTGGCTCTCTGATCAGATTTGTGGCCCTCCTCTGGAGTCGCTCCAAAAGGTACTGAACACAGTACTCCAACTGAGGTCTCACAAGAGTCAAGCAGAGGGACAGAATCACCTCCCTCGAACTACTGGCCAACCTTCTTTTGATACAGCCCAGGGTACTGTTAGCTTTCTAGGCTGCAAACAGACATTGTTCGGTCACACTGAGCTGCTTGTAAATCAACATCTCCAAGCCCTTCTCTGCAAGGCTGCTCTCAATCCATTCATCTCCTAGTCGGTGTTGATACTGGGGATTGCCGTGACCCAGGTGTAGGACCTTACACTTGGCCTTGTTAAACTTCATGAAGTTTACAATAGCCAAGCTTCTCAAGCCTGTCAGTGTCCCTCTGGGTGGCATCTCTTCCCTCCAGTGTTTTGACAGCACCACACAGCTTGGTGTCACCTGCAAACTTGCTGAGGATGCACTCAATCTCACTGTCCATGTCATCAATAATGACGTTAAACAGCACTGGTTCTAATACCAACCCCTAAGGAACATCACTTGTCAATGGTCTCCACTTGGACATCAAGCCCTTGAACACAATTCTTTGAGTTAGACCATTCAGCCAATTCCTTATCCACCAAGTGGTCCATCCATCAAATCCATTTCTCTCCAATGTAGAGACAAGGATGTCATGTGAGACAGTGTCAAAAGATTTGAACAAGTGCAGGTAGATGATGATATCAGTTAGTCCCTTATCTACCAACACTGTAACTCCGCCATAGAAGGCCACCAAATTTGTCAGACATGATCTGCCCTTGTTGAAGCCATGCTGGCTGTCACCAATCACCTTCTTATTTTTCACGTGCCCTAGCATAGTTTTCAGGAACATCTCCTCCATGATCCTGCTGGGTACAGAGGTGAGACTGACTGGCATGTAGTTCCCTGGGTCCTCCTTCTTTCCTTTTCTAAAAATGGGGGTTATGTTTCTCCTTTTCTAGTCTGTGGGAACTTTGCTGGACTGCCGCAACTTCTCATGTGCCAGGGGCTTAGCAACTTCAGCCACCCATTCCCTGAGGACCCATGGATGCATCTTATTAGGTCCCATGTACTTCTGCACTTTCAGGTTCCTTAGACGGTCTCAAACATCATCATCTCCTACAGTGGCCAGTTCTTCATTCTACCACTCCATGACTTTGCCATCTGTGACTTGGATGGTGTGGCTGAAGCAGTTGCTAGTGAACACTGAGGCACAAAAGTCCTGGAGTATCTCAGTCTCCACCATGTCCTGAGTAACCAACTGAATTTGTCTTCCTTTTATCACCAACGTACCTATAGAACTTTTTCTTGTTGCCCATGATGTCCTTGGCCAGAATTAATTTTATCAGGATTTTAGGTTTCCTAATCTAGTTCCTAACTGCTCAGACAATTTCTCTGTATTCCTTCCAGGCTACCTGTCCTTGTCTTTACTCTCAGTAGGCTTCTTTTTTGTGCTTCTTTTTGAGTTTGTCCAGGTGGTCCCTGTTCATCAATGCAGACCTCCTTGCACTTTTACTTGACTTCCTCTTTGTTGGGATGCATTGGCTTCTGAGCTTTGAGAAGGTGATCCTTGAATATCAATCAGCTCTCTTTGGCTCTTTTATCCTCCAGGGCTTTATCCCATGGTACTCTGCTAAACAGATCTCTTGAAGTCAAGGGTAGTGAGCTTGATATATGCCCTCCTTCATGCCCTAAGAATCTTGAACTCTACTATTTCATGCTCACTGCAGCCAAGGCTGTCCTTGAGCTTCACAGTCCCCACCAGCCCCTCCTTGTTGGTGAGAACAAGGTCCAGCATAGCACCTCTCCTTGTTTAAACCTCTATCATTTGAATAAGGGTTACCATTAATGCATCTCCTGGATTGCTTGTGTCATACCGTGTCATCCCTCTAAAAGATATTGGGGTGGTTGAAGTCCCCCATGAAAAGTAGGGCTTGTGAAACATGAGGCTGCTCCTATCTGTTTATAGAGAGCCTCATGTTCTTAGCCTTCCCGGTCAGGTGGCTGTAGAAGGTAGAATAAATAATGGCCTCCACACGATCCAATGTGAATCAAGCGAAAGACCTTTATTTGTTATAAGATCAAGCCTTTATACCTCTTCTGTGCAATCACACATCTAATGATTGGTGCAAACTTATTTTCACACAGCAAACAGAACAAACAGATTGGTTAAGTGTGCGGTGCAGGTGAACTTCTTATTTGCTAACAGAGTTGCTAATTTTTCCATCTTTTTCTGCTACTCCAGCTGGGTTGTTTTCCCTCCTTATCTTGGGATGCATACTCTGCCCAAGGTCCTTGGCTGGTTCACACAATACTTCCATTTTTATAAAACACCTGTTTTCCCACAGATATCTTCCCACAGGTGGCCTTTTATAGGCTCTCACAACAATGCCACCTGTCCCTGTCTCCCCTCTAATTCCAACCCATTAGCTCTCAGTCTACTTCTCATCCATCCCCAGCCAGAGCTCCATGCTCTCCAGATAGCTGCTGACATAGAGAGTGACATCTTTTCATCTGCTCTGCCTGTCCTTCCCAAAGAGCCTGTACCCTTCTATTCCAATGACCCAACCACTGGAGCCATCCCACTCTGTCTCCAGATACCAGTACGATTATAGGCCTGCTGGCACGCACACATATCCAGTTTCTCCTTTTTGGCTCTAGTAGGCACTTTACATTCTCTAGACACCACTTCCATTGACTTTCATGGCTCTTCGGAGTGCTCTGAAGTTCTGCAAGTGAGAACTTTCCATACTGTGTGTAATTCTTGGTGATATGTTCCATGTTACATGTATTAGAATTTAGTTCAGTGGCAGCATCTCACCACTTGAACTGTGCTTGATTCAAAGAATACCTTCCAGTTTCCCCAACTATGAAGGCTAAAAAACCCAACAGAAACAAACCAAAGATAGCAAAGTGTTTCTTTTAAGAGTCCTGTTCCTTGCACTACTGCGTTCAGTGTGCTGAACAGGCCCATTCAGATTGTTGCCAGAAAGAGTCTCCCATGCGGACCGGAAGTAGCAGTTTTGTCCTATTAGTCCAATGAGTTTCTTCCCTTTCTTGGAAAATTTCTAAAATCTCACCAAGGAGAACACATCCAACCGTGAAAAGTGAACTCCATATTGTAGTTCCCCTTAGAAATCCTACTTAGCAATTTCAAAACTAAGAAAGGTAGGCAGTGGGATGGAGTCTGGAAAATATAAATCTGACATGGATTCCTGTATTTCTGTTACCAGGACAAAAAAAAATAAAAATTGGTTTACTGGAAATAATTTTTCAGGGTTTTGATATTGTGTGAAGATGAATAACAATGGACAATGGAATGGCTCCCCTTATACCTTGTGTTCTTGACACAGCAAAATAATGTTGAAAAACAGTTTGGCTTTTGGATACTAAGATTTGCTAATTGTAATGAACATCTGAAGGTTATTTTTGCATATGTTGCTTTGGCCAGTCTTGAAAGTACAAAGCACAGTGGAAGACGTTTAAAGTTCCTGTATTGTAAGTATGCTTAATGTCTCAGCATAAAGCAACTGAAATATAATGCTTGTGAGAGAAACTAATGGTCCCTCCTGGCTTTAAGCTCTATGAATCTATAAAAAAGATGCTATAAAGTTACAGAGACATTACTATTAATGAAATAAAATTTCTCCCTTAGTTGTTTATAAATATATGTTTACCTCCTTCAAAGACTTTTGATTCAGCATCTTCACAAGACCCAGACGTTCCTTGGACCATAGAAGACCCACAATCACAGGAACAAACATCTGAAAAAGAAAATTACCTACTTTCACTTGTTTTCAACCTTTCAGACCTTTGCATGTATCCTAGAACAAGATTTAGAAATTGGTCATTTTCCACAGGAGAAAATAATTTCCTACCTAACAGTCCTTAGGGGCTGCTAAGTTCCTCTGTCAGCACAAACACAGTGACATCCTACTGATGCAGAAGACTGGAATGCAAGGACAGGAAAGACATTCCAGCATATGGTATGCCTCTACACCACATGGGAAAATCTACCATCAGCTTCTTGGACTCCCCAGAAGTTTTGATCTGGCACTGACAGATCTGAAACTGAAGCTCCACTTCTATTTAGGCAGGAATTTTTTTTTTAACCTCTTTCTTTCTAAGCCCTTGGGCACTCTAGGTCATGTTCCCTCATACTCTATGGTTGTTACAGCCTCCAAATTCAAAAGCATAAGGAGTGACTGAGTTCCAAGGTTGAGTAGGAGAAGGAGCTGAGATTTAGCACCTAATTTAGGCTCCAGCAGAACCTAGACTTCAGCAGATCAGATGAATATTCTCTTGCTGCTCTCTGCCAAAGAACGCAGCACACCAGCACATCATAAGACAGAATTCTAGCCTCAGCTTTTTAAAATTACATGTGAACTGTGCTGTAATAACAACCAAGAGATGGATTTAACCTTTTTAAGTTGCTCATAGCATCAAAATTTCTACAATGCTCCTTCCCCTAGGTTGTCTGTGACAGTCTAGCTATGAAGTTGGAGCAAGCACAGAGGTTATATCAAATTCCATTTTAACTCTCATTTAATAATGCAGTGATTATTTTTCGTGTCATGTAGCAGCTGCAGAACTGCTACAACTTTTTCAGCCAGTCCTGTGTTGTCACCTGCAATCCGATGAATCCAAAATACCCTAGTATTCTCTTCTTGACCTGCATATTTTTAAAATGTGTTCCAATTTCCAGGAGCTTCTTGACACAACTGGCCATTCCTGACACAACTGCTAGATGAGCCTAGCAGGGAGGGTGCCATGCTTGACCTCCTGTTCACAAATAGGGAAGGACTAGTAGGACTAGTAGGAGATGTGGTGGCTGGAGGCCATCTTGGGCTTAGTGATCATGAAATGGTTAAATTCTCAATTCTTAGTGAAGTAAAGAGAGGGGTTAGCACAACCTCCACCTTGGATTTCCGGAGGGCAGACTTTGGACTCTTTAAAACACTGGTTGAGAGAGTCCCTTGGGATATAGTCCTGAAAGATAAAGGGGTCCAGGAAGGCTGGACTGTCTTCAGGAAGGAAATCTTAAAGGCCCAGGAGAGAGCTATCCCCATGTGTTGTAGGACTAAAGGGCAGGGAAAATGGCCAGCCTGGTTGAATAGGGAGCTTTTGATGGGACTTAGGAAGAAAATGAATGTTTACCACCTCTGGAAGAAGGGCCAGGCAACTCAGGAGGAGTACAGAGATCTTGTCAGGTTATACAGAGAGAAAATTAGGAAGCCAAAAGCACAGCTGGAACTCAACTTGGCCACTGACATAAAGGACAACAAGAAAAGTTTCTACAAAT
>VWZO01008813.1:1457-14549 GCA_013396975.1 Bucco capensis | reverse complement strand
AAGGGCTACCCCCACTGAGGGTTTACAAACAAACACATTAACGGTCGGGGGGGTGAAGGGGGAAAAGACAGATACCTCCGGTAATGTACATACCCTATAACACTATGTTTGGGTTGGTTTTTTTTTGTTTTGTTTTTGTTTTTTTTTAGGAATACATAATCCTCAAGACTAGCAGGTGACAGCTCTCTCTTCTTCTGGTAGAGGCTAAGACTTCATCTATGAAATGAAAACCGCAACCACACTGAACCTACCACCATGGTCTAAACACCTAACCATGCAGAGAAAACACTGCAACATTGCTAGAGGGCCTAAACCTGTGCCTTTCTTCAGGTATGGGTGGCAGAACAGTTTGACATTCTAGACATTACAGCATCCTGGCACAATAGGTTCCACATCTTTTTTGAGTCTAGCTAGGATATTCCTCCCTTTGCTGGTATTCACAAATGTTAATATGTAGAGTGCCTGAATCAAAGGGTAAGTAAGAGATTACATAATCAACTTTCATCACCTTACCTCATTATTAATGAAGATTTTAACCTTTCCATTACATAAGCAATAGCAAGTCCAACTCTCCTCTTTGTCTTCCTACTGCTTTTACCTCTTTCAATGAAGTGGAATTTATGAAGAGAATTCCTTCATACATATCCAGAAATGTTTCAAGAGAAATACCACAGCTAAGCCAAGCACATTTTCCTACTTAATTCCTTCTTCTTTCTTCATATGTGCAGGTTACAAAGAATCAGAGAGATTAATGTCACTGAACTAACGCATTTGCTATGGATGCATTACATTCCCAATTAGACCAAAGTAGGAATTTGTTTTCTACGCCATCGAACTACAAACCAGAACAACTAGAAACTGTGCCCGACCTTCCATCACCACCTGAATCATGGAAAGGTCATTGCTGCTGATGATTGTGAGCATTCAACTCAAACAATAAAGATGTCTGGCATTTGTTTTTAAAGTAATTGGCATAGAATGATTTTCAGGATGGTACAGGAGATCATGTTTACATGTGTGTTCACTTGATGGGAATAATAATATCAAACCATAGGGGAAGAAAATCCCTTTCATATAAACAGTTCTGTTGAAATAAAACTCAGATTCATTCTGAGTTGAGCCAGTATTCATTAAGCATCCTAGCTATCCCCACTGCTTTGTCATTATCTTTGATGGGAGTACTGTTAGGGATTGCAAATGTTGCTATCAAAGATACAACCAATGTTTAGCAATTGGAATACGCTACAACAGACCAGTGCAAATTCTATTCTAATTATTCTGCTTGTATGCATTTTCAGAAAACAGTGATTTAGTTCAGCAGGTCTATTCATGCTCCAGTTTGTGTAAGTTATGTGTGCAACCTCATTTCAGTCATACCACATATATACACAGAGATACAAAGTCACATTCTGACCACTTAATTCCATCATCAGCTCAAGCAAACTCAAAGAACAATTCAGAGCATAATGCATATACAACACACCAACATTCAATTACTTCTTTCACTTTAGAGGACAATCTTCACTTGGTCTTTGAAAAAGGAAAGTCAGCTTTTTGGATGCCAACTGAACAATGGTTAGGATGCAAAGCAAACAAATCTGTAGCCCTCCAATCACCTTATTTACATGTATTCTCGTCCTCTTCCAGAATTAGCTTGCCAAGTCACATATGAGATACAGGCTCATTGAGCATCACAAGGACCCTCCTATGATCCACACATGATCTATAGCAAAAGAGGCATAAGTCTTAAATGTTCTGAATCATTGTCTACCTCATTCATCCACATATTTAGACATCCAGTTTAGACAGCAGAAATTGAATTTCCTGAGTTATCTTAAGCCAGTTATCAACTTTCCAAGTCCCTAAATCAGGAATGTAGATTATGGCATGTAGTCATTACTTTTTTTCTATAGGATGCACCAAGTCAAGATGTACTTAATCATGGAGTGTGCAAACACAAGGAGAGAGAGTTTTCATAAGACTATTATCCCATTTTTTTGCATAAGGTGGAAGGTATACAGTGAGTAAAATATGCAGGGCACTACAGAACACAAAAATACATAGCAGCAAAGGCAGTTAAATGCTTCCTTGGAAGAACAGAATCCTCTCCTCCTTTTGCAGTTAAGATTACTAAGCAAGAAAGTTAAACCATCTTTTTCACACATAGTAACTACATTATCATCTTCAAAGTATGCAATGATACTTTGATTATGCTGTTACCAATTTCCTTTCTTTCCTGTTAATGCTACTTTCACTCACTGCACTGAAGCCACGGCACTGGCATTATTAGTCTGCCTTTCAGTGCTCAAAGTCACAGCCTGTTAAAGCTAAGCAAATATATCCTTTCAAATTGCCTTAATGTGCTCACAAAATGTTTGTATGCACATCCTGACTTTATCAAACATAATCATTATCTGAAGTTATTCATTCTCCCTCCCCAGATCAGATCAAATCTGAAATCTGTTTACCACATGGCTACTCCGAAGCACTGCTCCAGTCTACAAAACATGCTTAAGATCCGAACTACACTGCAAATCAGACCCAGAACACATACAGTGGTTTTAACTAGTTCTGGTGACCGTTCTGTAAACAGAGCTGCAGTTGCTAGCGTAGGCATGGTCAGATTTCTTCCTATTCTGCTGGCAACCTATTTTTTTCCAGTCAAAGAAATTTCATTGAAGAAATGGGAACTATTGGTACCCTCTGTTAGGTCAAGGACCCAGCGCCAGACCCATAGGAACCTCACTGAGTAAAAGAACAAGGGAACTGCAATAAGGAACAGTAAAAACGTATGAAGCCATTTCCAGCTGAAGGTGACTACAATAACCCCACCCTTCTCCTCCTGGCTGACTGACATTTAGATCAGGTGATAATTACCATTAAGCCACTTCCTTATGCTAGGAGGCTATCGCCCGTCCCCTGTAGCTTGTGCCTCTCTGCAACCATGCAGCAACCTACAGGCGGAAGCTGTATGAACTCCCCTCTACCATAGTTCTAAACACAGCATCCCCCCAAAGCCTCCTTCATTTTTAAAGCCAAATAAAATGATAATCACAGATTTCCAAGAAGACAAAACTGACCTCTTCAATATTTGAAGGATACGTTTTTGATTTTTTCTTCCTTTTTTGATTTTTTTTCTCTTAAATCATACAGACAAATTCTTTCTGACAACAACATTTTATATAAAGATCCCAAGGGCACTAAACAGCTTAGGTTATATTCCCTAGTAAAATGTGTTAAATTTGTACAGGAAACTACAGAGTGACATAAATCTGACTTTAAGACATCTTCAGTTCAATTGCAGATAACAAATATATTTCCATAAATATATCATCAGCACTTGGCATACATGTGGATAAAACATGCATTTCTATGGAGGTTTTGATTTATGTATATCAAAACCTTATAGATGAGAAACATAATTTCCTGGTTACTTGAGGAAAATGATGATGGCTTCATAACTTGGGAATCAACACAGTTCCACTGTTCTAAGGTTCTTCTAAAAGACATAAAATGAGAAAAGTTACCTGACTCAATCAGATTTTACCCTCCTCAGTATCTACTGATTCAGACAATGACGAATTAATAGTGCTCAGGTCAAACATCTCTCTAGTTCCCGGTACCAGCTGAAATCAACAAGGTTATTTAGTGCCTTCCAGCCTTAACATTGAGAAGATGCCAGTCCCTCCTTTTGGCCTAAAAAATGTCAGTTTTACCTATGCAACTTCTAACAGATATTTTTCTTTCCCATTCTTGATGATGTCCAATATCAGCACTACATAACTTATTACACAACATTTACCCTTACAGAATTTCCCTGCTATCTAACTTCAAACATCTTTGGTGTATTTTAAGTCACTTAACTCCTCTCTCTTTGCAAAGGGACTATTTCCTTTCCCTATGAAGCAGCCTTTTAACATATTTGATAACATATTCTTTATTCCACCAAATCATCTCTTCTTCAGCTAAGCAGAAGTTTGCTTTCCAAGCAGAAGAATGCTAATCTGTAAGCAAAATCAATACTGATGCCACCAAAAAAAGGCCTTTATTTATGCACTATTTATTAAAATCAACAAGAAGGTGGCAGATACTCCCTGTTTTAAGCTGACTTTCTTCAGCTGTACTTAAGTCAAATGTACCAACAACAGTTTATGACTGCTTCTTTTATTTTATTAGGGTTTTTTCTTAGAGAATTTTTTTAAAGCTGTTCCAACTGACTATCCTTAATTTCTTAAATATCATTGGATATAACAAACTGGTAACAGTATAGATTCAAAGTGAGGAAAAACAATTAGGAAACACGTTTATCTTACTTATCTTAGCTGCTCATAATGACCAAGACTTTTTACTACTCTATCATTTATGTTAAATACTGAGCTCGTTGTTCCAGGTAGTTAAGTCAGATTTCCCAATTAGGCTTTTAGGTGGCTTCTGCTTACAGTAAGTGTGTAATGGTTAATACAGAGACAGAGTAAAGCCTACAATAGTTTCCCATGACCTGTAAGCTGAAGCAGCTCCAGATCACATTTAAGCTTATTTTCCAGTGGGCATTCATCCAGACCACAAGAATTACCACCATTCACAGACTGCTGTTGTGCAGCTTAAATATCCAAGGTTTTAAAATTTCCTAACATTTACTCTTATATAAAACAATTTATACAGTACACATAATGCAAAGCCCAATACTAGCACTGCATTACATCTGACATTTCAAAGCTTATAAAAATTGAAGATTAGGGTTAAGATTTCCAGAGCAATATGAAGCCCTGGCCTCTTTCTGTTAGGTGTTATGATAACGTACTCTTTCACATGACTGTACAGCATTGAGAAATGTCACAGACTATTCAGCAAATAAGATATGACACTACATATCTTATAACCACTCCTCTAATCAGTGAAGTAGTTTCAATTTGGAAATTATATGACAGCCAGCATTTCAGGAGTAAAATGACAACCTGTAGCATTTCCTTGCTCCACTATCTTGCATATTTTCAACAAGCGACAAGGCGAACTCCTCCTTTTTGTAATACTGGTACTGTATCAAGTATGGGAATAAAAATGAGATCCAGTAGACTTCCCCCCCCAATTCACCATTGAAAGTATTTATTATGTTCTGACATGTACAGATTTTATCTGTGTTTTGCATCTGAAGTGCTAACTATAATCCTGAGGTCATGTTCCTCACCATCAGGAAGAATGAATATGTTCTGTTACAGAAATAGTTAACTGGGTGCAGCCTCTGTATACTCAGAACTGGGTAAACCCCCAAACCACTATCATTCTAGTTGATAATGCATCTCTGCATAGATAATAGATAAAGCATAGATAATAAATCTATTTGATACATGCATCATAGACAGGAGTTACAGTTGAACCTGATCCCAGTTTTACACATTTTCATCCTGAAAGCTTGGGACTGCAACCCTACATAGCACTAATGAACTGTTGGGCAAAACTAATGTTTTAAAAGCCTAACATAAAACTTATTTGCCCTGAAAGTTATGAGTGCAAAGTAACAGTATACAAATTTGGTGTTGTGAGAAGGGCTATGATCACACTCAGGCCCATTCCCACCTCAGTGTCAAGGATAAAGTAAAACATGGAAGATATATGTAAATACATTTGCTTTGGCTGAAATATAACAGCCAGAACAGGCATCCAACAGTCATCATGCCAAAGTCAGAGGAACATAAAATACCCAGTGCTACAGACAGAAATCTGCCAACACAGCAGAGGTGGCATAAAGCAGGGACTTGCACCTGTGCTTTCCTCAAGCATAGACTATCGTATAAACAGGTGTAAAGGGTAATGGAGTTAAATAGTCAGATACTATCAGGAACACAGATTCTCTATGCTTCCAATGAAAAGGGATGCATGGTGCACACACCCAGTACACTCGGATCATTTATTCCTTGAATTACTGGTGATCTGCATAGATGAAATAATGGAGGGGCTTCAGATAATGGTCTAACTTGAAACTGGGTGATTAACTAACTTTTGTAATTAAGTGCAACTGATCTCTACAGGAGTCTTCCACGTGGCAAGTTTGGATAGTGATTCTCCCCCTCTACTGCACTGTTACAAGATCCCATATGTAGTCCTGCATCCAGATCTAGGGTCCCCAATACAAGATAGACTTGGACCTGTTAGAGCAGGTCCAGAGGAGGTTGATAAAAAAAAATTGATCAGAGGGCTTGACTGAGAAAGTTGGTGTTGTTCAGTGTGAGAAGACTACAGGGAGATCTTATTGTGCTTTTTCAATCCTTAAAGGAGGCTTACAAGAAAGACAAAGACTATTCACCAAGGCCTGCAGTGGCAGAACGTGCAGTAATGGTTTTAAACCATTACAGTCTACCAGAAGGTAGACTTAGAGTGGACATGAGAAAAGACACTTATGATGAGGGTGGTGAGACACTGTAACAGGTTGTCTAGTGAAGTTGTGGATGTCCCATCCTTAGAAGTAGTCAAGGTAAGGTTGGACAGGGTGTTGGGCAACCCAATCTACTGAAAGGTGTCCCTACCCACAGCATGGGGGGTGGGGGGTGGGGGGGGGGTTGATAATCCTTAAAGGCCTCTTCCAACTCAAGCCATTGCATGAGTCTACAGTCCTGCAGTTCTTGAAATTCCCTTGCAGCTAACTTCTGTGTCTAGTCTAATTTGTGTACTGCAAATATGGTAAGGAAAAGCCTTGGTAAAATGTTCCCGAGACACTCAATTGGTAGTCTTGCTGCAGAAACAACTGCAGAAAAAAAAGTATCATATTGGAGAAACTGATGCAGCACAGCAAGAATTACAACTATATAAGCAGAATATGACTCACAGATCTTTTGACTATCAGCAGAAGCTGAAGTCAAGCTGTAACTCACTTAACAGTAATATTCAGTGTCAACAGCAGACTAATTCAACAGATTACAGTTAATTTCCTCAAAAAGTTACCTCATTGTGATTTTAAGAGTATGTCACTGAAAAAATGTGGCCCCACAAATGCCCATAANCTCCCCTGGAGCAATTTGCATCCATTTCCCTTTGTGCCATCACTCTCCACTAGGGAGAACAGACTTCATGCCATTCCGCTGGGTACTGTTGCTGGTCACCAGAGGGAAGAGATCAGCACTCCCCCTCCCTCTCTGGTGAGGAAGTCATAAACTGCAATGAGATCTCCCCTCAGTCTCCTCTTCTCCAGGCTGAACATACCAAGTGATTTCAGCCTTTCCTCATATGACTTCCCCTCCAAGCCCTTATCCATGTTTGTTGCCCTCCTCTGCATAGTGCATATGAACTCTCTAACAACTTCATATCCCTCTTGTATTGTGCCCAAAACTACACACAATACTCCAGGTGAGGCTGCACCAGTACCGAGTAAAGTGGGATTAACCCCAACAAAACAATCACCAATCTGTGCATGCAACTGCACAGTATTCTAAGTGCACATGCAATGCTATAATGTATTTTTCAGAGAAAAAGTGAATTTTGTTTCATTCCTTAAGTCAAGCAAAAAATAAGTTTTCACACCATAAATGGGTATTGGTTTGTTTTTTGTTTTCTCTCCCTATTAGATACTCAAATGTATGAAATAAATATAGGCAATATCAAGTATGAGTCTTCCTGAAATTTACTAAGAAACAGTGTATATATAATTTTTTTATTTTAAAAGACTATTCCCTGTCATCTTTCCTTTCATAAAAGAGTAACACCAATGTGTTGTCCAGAACACATAGTCTCACAAAGAAATGACAAAAGTGTATAAAAACAAAAAATGGGAGATGAAAGTGTAATGAGAGATGAAATCTGATGCTTAGCATTAAATGTGTTGCACTGAAAAAGAGCAAGCAAACAAAAACTCACTGCCCTAGAATACTGAAAATAATTACAGGCTCCACAGCTTCAAAGAGAGACTGAGCAAAATCACGGGGTGGGGGAAGGGGGGAATAATTAAAAAAATCTATCAGACTACTAGACACAAAGACATTGTCCCTGTCTTGTGAAGCCTCTGAGGCTCCAGTAGCTCAGTAAATATCATTGTCAAATGCTATTAATATTATTAGATATTAGCAGCAGATATTAGTATAATCATCAGATTATTCTGCTGAGATGATGGAAGTTGTTCAACTGAAAGTAAAGGGGAGAAATTAGTACTGCTACTGAGTCTAAGAATATAATCACAATTCCATAAAGCACAGTGCACTCTGAACCTTTTAAAAATGTTTAATTTAAAATTAATGTATCACAGCTCACAATACATAGTACATATGCACTATTATGCACATATATACTATATATTACATACATAATTACCTATATATTCACATCACCAAAATGTAAATCTGTATGATCATAAATACAAATTCATCACTTTTATTTTCATGGAAGTATCACATTTTGCTGCATACTACTGAAGTTTTGGATGTTTCAATGCTTTTTTTTTAATGTTTTGATGTTATTTCAACTCGCACAGAAAATTTTCATTTTGCTACATTACAAGATGTTGAAGTAGATGGTTCATCTAAATCATCTCTACTGTATCTTTTCCATAGAAAATTTTCATTTTTTTTCCAAAGAGAACTTTCACACACTTCTCTCTCTTCTGTCACTGGAGGATGAGGTGCTCTTTCACATAGCTTCTCTATGACTGCTATGTCTGTGAGCTTTCTGAGGCTCTCCTCATCCTGCTCATTCAGCATGTCCCAGAAATCTTTTGGTCTCTCCTTTGATTTTTCTGCTTGCCCTGAAGGGACTCTCCTTGGTGATTCTGCAGGCCCATTTCCATAATTTCTGAAGAGGTCATTGAGAATAGAGGTATCTCCAACTAAGTTCATGAAAGACTTTTTCTTACAAGTCTGAGCTTTTCCCTCCCCATTTTCTGGCTGAGACAGGGATCTTTTTCTTGGCAGCTGTCTTCCTTCTGAGTCCTGCTGTCCTTTGCAACCTTTTACAGGCAGCACCTCAATCATTTCTGATTTACTGCTTAATGAGCCAGATGCCATAAAATCCTTGAATGCCTGACTGTTTCTTCTTTTGATATGTTGAGTAGCAACAGCGGGTGACTGTTTATATTTTGCATCAATACACACATCTTGCAAGTGGGAGTCACTGTGAAGCTGCTCTACTTCTTTATAGCTCTGCTGACTCTGGGTTTCTGTATCTCTGCGCAGTTGTTGTCTAGATGATGAAAATCTAGACTTTGATCTGCCAAAATTAACACTGGATTTCGTTTTTTTGTAGTGTGTTGTACCCAGTTCTCTTTCCTCATAGTCACGCGAAGCTTGTGCTGATATTTCAACTGGGAAGAAAGACTCCATCTCTGGATGCTTCAAATTGTAGAATTCCTTCAACATCATCTGCCTTGTTTCTGATGTAGCTTTTACAATATGTTCTGCAAGTTCTTCCACTGATCCCATATTAAAATGGGATATCATATCCTCAAATTGTCTCCTGTAATTATTAAGAAAGAAAAATGCATTTTGACACCTTTAACTAGAAACAACAGCAGCTTTCAATTAATTCAATTTATCTATTTCACATATCATAGAAAGTACTGGACTGTCCCCTCCCTCAAATCCAGTGAACTATGCAACATTGGTTTCCACGAAGAGGCCAAGTTCTAACTAAAGGAGATCACCCTAACGGAGTTAGTCTGGGATGAGGTAAGTTAACTGGAAGACTGGAGAACTGGGTTTACGTTCCCTTGTCAGAGAATGAACATAAAACATGTTGGCTTTCCTGTATGAGGGCTCCAACAGGCACTGAGATTTAACCCTGTTTTGTCTCATACCGCTTGACTCGCTAGCTCCAGCTATACCCTCTGCATGTGGTGACTGCAGCACAAACTGAGGCACCTCATCACCCTCACTAATTGCACAGCATATCCAGATATACTACAAAGTTTAACTGCAAGCCAGGTGTCAACAGAGGACCTCCTTAACACTGAAGGGTGAATGTGCTTAAGCTTTTTGCTAGATACGGCTTTATGGTCTTGGAATAACACTCATTGCCTTTTAAAGTCTTTAACAAATTACTGACAACTATAATTACGATTTTGAATATTTTTAAGAAGGGTTCTCCTCTACCTGCATCTTTATATAAAGTTTTCAGTATCTGTAACAGTAAGCAAGTCTGACACTTCAACTGTAACAGTGATAGCTGAGGCCAGCTGGCTAATATCACAAGACTCCGAACACTTACAGGTATTACCTAGATATCCACTCCCATATAGTAATTTGACTAAAGGCCAAATTGAAAAGATAGATAACATCTATCTTCAACATCTTCATTAACAACCTGGACATGGGTATCAAATGCACCCTCAGCAAGTTTGCGGATGACACGAAGCTGAGTGGTGTGGTTGATATGCCAGAAGGGCAGGATGCCATCCAGAGGGACCTGGACAAACTTGAAGAGTGGGCCCATGAGAATAAAATGAAGTTTAATAAGTCAAAATGCAAGGTCCTGCATTTGGGAAGGAGTAACCCTAGATATGAGTATAGACTGGGTGAAGAGCTCATTGTAAGCAGCAGTGCAGAGAAGGACTTGGGAGTCATAATAGATGAAAAGCTGGATATGAGCCATCAATGTATATTTGCAGCCCAGAAGGCCAACAGCATCCTGGGCTGCATCAGGAGAGGCAGGAGCAGCAGGTCTAGGGAGGTGATTCTGCCTCTCTACTCTGTGCTTGTGAGGCCCCATCTGGAGTACTGTATCCAGTTCTGGGCTCCTCAGCATAAAAAAGATGTCGAGCTGTTGGAGCGAGTCCAGAGGAGGGCCACAAAGATGATTAAAGGACTGGAGAACCCAAATTTCTTCTCCTGGGCAGAGACTGCAGTAGGACTGGCCTGAACAGTCAGTCTCAAGCACTCTTGTTGGCTGAAGGAGGGGAAATTTAGATTGGAGATTAGAAGGAAGTTCTTTACCCGGAGGGTGGTTAGGCACTGGAACAGGCTGCCCAGAGAGGTTGTGGATGCCCCATCTTTGGCAGTGTTCAAGGCCAGGCTGCATGTGGCCCTGGGCAACCTGGTCTAGTGATTGGCATCCCTGCCCATGGCAGGGGGATTGGAACTAGATGATCTTTAAGGTCCCTTCCAACCTGGCCATTCTATGAATCTATGAATAAAAGAAATCTCAGTTCCATAGGTTTACCTAGCTAGCTACATCTTTTTCCTAGCTATTTGCCCATACTATCTGGCTACTGTTATTGAACTTCTATCTATATAGCAATGAAATTTAAGTATTTATTTTAATAATAGCAATAGTTTGAGTAAAAAGGGAAAACAAGGATATATAAAAATTAACACTCTTTCAAAAATGAGAGGGGACAAGACATTAAAATAAATACTAAAAAATACTGAGCCTCATGTTAAAAAATAAACATGAAGTTCAATTTTTTTAATATTCTTTCAGTGAAAGTGATGAGATGTGGGCAAAACCAGCAGGTAGTCAGAAGCTCATACAGTAAAATTTCTTGTTTCCATACAGTTTTTAAACACTGGTTTGTAGTAATGCATGACGCACAATGAACACTCATAGTGATGACATCTGCTCAGCTAGGTAATACATGACACATTGAATCAACATGTTCAAGTGATTTGTGGGTTCAATTCATTTTATTGATCTATTATGGTACTCTTCATAAATTGTGAGTGGAAGTTTCCCGTTAGTTCTGCTCTTACCATAAAACATAATGCTTCCCTAAGTACGGCTGAAACAAAGACCAAAAAAACCCTGCCCAGAGTGAAGTTAATTTCAACTTTACAATTCTGCTTCCATCTCATGAAAACAATCTCACCTGCGGATTCTTTCGGGTGTCCTTCCAACCAAGAATGTGGTTGAATCTATTCTGTATACTTTTTTTGTTTTCTGGGTCACAGGATGCACAACATACTGGTGATATTGATCATTGTTAGCCAACATTTCTTGCCCTCTCTTAAAAATGTTCTCCTCTGCTATGTCGTCTTCTGGGGTTTCTTCATTTTTCTAGTAAAACGAGACATGGAAAATGTCAAAACAGCTGTGTCTCTGACATAATGAGGAGTTCTATTATGAGGACTCAAATCTCAGTTACAACCTCCAGATATTACTAAAAAACAGAAAATGCCCATGTCAATAGCTTACAGTCTTAATAGACACAAAATAGCTTCCTGGATGAATTTATAAAGATTAATGGATAATTTGGATTCACTGCTTCCTGCTCGTTATTCTGTTACACAATTTTTGCACAATATATATTCAGAAATCTTAGTTACTTCAACAATTTAACACTCAAACTATAAATAACCACAATATTATTCAAAGATACCAAAGTTAAGGTAGAATCACTTTTGTCAGTATCACAATCTCTAACACATACACAGAGTCATTCCAAATTGTAAAGATATTTTCAGAAGAGGTATTGTTATACTCATATGTAAAGGAACTGAGAAAAAAAATGACACACTATACTTTCACTAGAGTACTGATAAGATCAAAACACTAACAATCACATGATGCTACTTAAATGGAGTATGGCAGTTTTAAATGTAATACTTATAAAAAGCTAATGTTTTAATCAAATTCAAAAGACTGTGCTACATATCAACTTCATGAATTGACAGTCAACGTCTTGCATAAAAGTTCTCCTAATAATTTCCTCTTTGCCAGAAGACAACCTAAGGGAAAAATAAAAATTGAAAAATGGGTTTGAAGAGTGGGGAAGATCAGAAAACAACAAACCAAACGAAAAAGCAACATTACATTCCCATCCTCCCTGTGAGATTAGGGAAAAGAATAAATGTTTAGTGATGTCCTCAGTCCCCTAGCTAACACTGCTTAAGAGACAAGAGAAATTCCATTCACACCTTCACATCTGCTGTTCAAAGTTTGGTTTTGGATCTAAAATGTTTCTTCCCATTGTGTTTCTCTTTGATTTCTCTACAGTTCCTTTATTTCCATTGGCTGTTAACAATGTCCTTGAGCTTTAGGATCTCACAGAATCACAGAATATTAGTAGTTGGAAGGGACCTAAAAAGATCATCTAGTCCAACCGCCTGTTGGAGCAGGATCACCTAAATGAGGTCACACAGGAAAGCATCCAGGCGGCTCTTGAATGTCTCCAGAGAAGGA
>VWZO01008803.1:4746-18037 GCA_013396975.1 Bucco capensis | reverse complement strand
GAGGTGCCTCCGTCGGCGGGCGGGGAGGGCGGCAGCAGTGCGCCGACGCCACCGTCGCTGTCGCCTCTCGACGCGGAGAGCCAAGAGCGGCTGAAGGCGGAGCGCAAGCGGCTGCGGAATCGCATCGCTGCCTCCAAGTGCCGCCGGCGGAAGCTGGAGCGCATCGCCCGGCTGGAGGAGAAGGTGAAGGCGCTCAAGGGGCAGAACGCCGAGCTAGCCGCCACCGCCAACCTCCTCCGCGCCCAGGTCACCCAGCTGCAGAGCCGTGTCCGCAGCCACCTCTCCTCCGGCTGCCACATCAACGCCACCGTGCATCCTGCGCCTGCCGCCGCCGCCCAGCCCCGGGAGGTATCTCCTGAGGCAGCTGCCGCGCCGGAGACCAGCGCCTGCTGAGGAGGGAGGCTCCGCTGGCAGCCGGTCCCAGGACAGCACGGAGGCATCGCGGGGCTGAGGACTTCGCCCGCCGTTGCTTTTCTTTCATTATTATTATTAATTATTATTTATTTGCGCCCTGAGAAGGCGGTTGCAGGAGCCGGGTGTTTCTAAGCGTTTTACGAGGTCTTGTTGATGTTAGACTCAGCAGCAAGGGTCTCTATGGGTGGTTTTGGGACCGGTGGTTGGTTTTTATTCAGTGAAGTACTTGAGGTCTGTAGAGATTTCGGAAATTAAGGCAATTCCTGTTTACAGAAAGATTCAACTTTATTTTCATGGGGGATATAAAAAGTGTGTTTCCTAATACACCTTACTGAACTGTATAGCAATGGATAAGCTTTCCAAACTTAAAAAAAATTAAGCCAGAATCATACCCTTTTGAAAACATTGTGCGTGTATATATATATTTAAAGCATAAGATGGCTATGTATATTTTCTTGTTATTGATAAAGATTTTTTAAAAAATACTATCTTTCTCTAGAGCTTTAATTTGCCATTGAGCGTTAAGACAGCTAGGTGGGTGCTCTTGCACTTGCACAGCTTCTGTGAATCCTGGAGGGAAATGGTTTTTGTTGTAAATCTTAAGCAGGAAGAAATGCATTGCTGACTCGGTCATATGAAAATACTTTTCTAAGCTGTGCGCTCCATATTTCTTGTGCTAGTACAAACTTGGGGCATTGATATTTGTGGGAACTTGAACACTTCCGGACATTGCCTAGACCTTATTTTTCTAGATAAATGCATAAGTAGAAAAAATAGTTACTTTGGCAAGAAGAGCTTTACATTTATTTGCTTCACTGTGTACATTCCAGTAGTGTTTGCTCTTTACATAATATAGTAACAATTCAGTGCTCTACAGAAAAGGGCTCAGATTTGGGGTGGGTTAGGTGTAGAGGTGGTAATTCCGTTGTATTCTGCTTGAATAAATTGCAGAAATATTGTGAAGTAGATTTATTTTTCAGTAAAATTCTTTGTGTCTTGCTTCTTGGTGTAGTTTGCTCTAAAGAAGCTTTCTGCAATACTCTAGAGACAGAAAGAGTCAGTGCTAGAATGTGAAATGTTTTTCTGGTTGGAAAGAATTGGTGTGATTCATTTCTTGGTCAAGATTTACTAGTAGGAGAGACTAGCAAAGGAAATATGTCCTGTGATTAGACATAATCCTCAATAAGTTTTTGAAAGCTTTAGATCCCTTGCTCAGTTCTACTGCCTACCTTGCTTCTGCTGCACCTGTGTATTTTGAGCACTGCCACTATCGCAGCACTGCTGAGCCCTGTGGTGTGGTGCCATGGGAAGGGTCTGTTGGAGTGTGACTGTAACCCCATCAGAAGCCCCTCGGTGCAGGGGCTGCAGGTCAGGCCTGCTGCAGTGGGAGGGCATAGCTTCTCCTGAGCAGATCCAGCTGCAGAACAGGGCACACTCCCCTCTTTGAAACTGTGCTAAAAACTCTGCATGAACTCAGAGGCAAAACTTATATGGGGATATGTGTCTGTGCCAGCTGGGGAAAAGGGGGAGTTGTATGAGAAGCCAAGGGGGCATAGACATCTTTCTGTGTAGAAGCCATTGCCCAGATATATTAAACCCGCTCAGGAGCTGTAAAACATCTCTTACTTCTTAAGATTACACTTGATGCTTTGAAATTCAAAAGGAATGAGATAGTCTCACAGTTGTTCTTTCTTTTATTGGGGATATGTGAGTGCTATCCATTGAGAAAGTTGAGCTGTAGCCGTCAAGTATCTGACCTTTTTCTTTTAGGTCATAGTTGTTTCCTGTCACATGTGTGAAAATGACACGACAATGCATAGTAATTGTTTTAATGTAGCTCAGATGCTTTGAGGATATTTGTTTTCTTAATGCACATGCAAATTAGGTAGAAGCCATATTAGTCATTGTATAACTGTTTAATCATGTCACTGGAGCCTTTTTAGGTATCTGAAATGCTTTGCCTGTAACAATATCTTCTGCTGTTAGATATATTAATGAACCAATACAAAATTATTTTGGTCTTAACAGAAGTTTAAAGACTTCTTGAAGGCATTCTGAACTGGACAGCATACAATCTGTAGCACTGCCTGTTATACAATAAGAGTGAAAAATGACTGGCTTTTGCTGTGTGGCAGGCATCACGTATTTGCAAAGATTCTGCAAGACTGGAGGAACTGATGAAGATTTTTCCCCACACACTCACTTAACATACGTTCCCTAGTGAGAGAGGCAGTGCTGCCTGGTAAATACATTGAGGTGAGATACTTAGTTTTACAGTATGTGTAGTGAGGTGGGTTGTTTTTTTTTTAAGAAGTCCTGCAAAAATTCAGAAAAACTACTTGTGTGCACACTGCTGTTTCCTTTCTCGTATTTTCAAATAATTGTAGGGCTAGGTACAGATCTTATGGTAGGACAAATGACAATGATAAATGCAGCTGTGCAGTGCTTATTCTTTACTTAATTTACCATTTCTGGTCAGAATCAATTAGCAATGTCCAAGGAGAAGTGGAGGATACATAAGACACAGGAAATAGGTGCAATTCCCCTTCCCAGCCAGGGGCAGGGCTATAATGGGCTGTAACCTGGCAGGTTTATCATGAGCTCACCCTTTTCAGCATGGTAGTGTTAAAGCTGGAAACCACCACACATTTGTAACCTGACTCCCATTTGAATTTTCTGCAAGAGCACTCCTGTGTCCAGCCACTCAAAGATCTCATGTGGTAACTTCATTGATAACCTGCTCTGTGTTCTCATTGACATCTGTTAGGTAGTAGAAGTGCTGACAGGCCAGTTCTGTTACGCTGATGACTGATGAGACGATACTGGTGAGGCTGATAGCTCCAGCTCTCTGCCAGAGGCTACTCTTCTGGTAACAGAGTAGTCCAAAAGAAATGTGTTTTCTGTAGAGTAACAGGCTACCTTCATAAATGCCTTCTTTTATCTGGTTCGTATGCGAAGACACAGGATCTAACACTGACTTGACCAAACTCAGAGTAGTGTGAGGTGGTTGGTTGTTTTTTGTTTTGGATTTGTTTGGTGGTTTTTTCCTTGTTCGTTCTACTAAAAGTTGCTGCACATATAGCAGAGAAAGGAGTGGATAGCTTAAGTACCTAACAGTTTAAACCAACATAATAAGAAGCAGAGTGTTTGCCTGCTACAGCCATCAGGCTTGATTGTTACTGTCTTCTAAAATTTAGTAGTACTCTTTCACCCTTGCAGTATTCCTAAATATTTATCTTTAGATATGGCTTCTTTATTTTGTTGTGCCTTTTTTTCTTCAGTTTGTTGCACCACTTTTCATGTCTGTTTATTTTAGGTTTTGATTTTCAGCCTAAAACTTTGGTCACTGTGAGAGATAGATACTGGGTCAATATTTTCCAGACTATTTGTATGATTTGTATTAATGTAGCTCCTTCCCAGTAACTGCAGGAAAGCTGGCTGTGTGTCAGTATTAGAAAAGGGAAAAAAAAAGGAAGTCTACGCTCAGTGAAACCTCAGCATTGTTTAACATTTTCCTTCATCCTTCAAAACTGTACCACGTTTTGTTATACTTGTGCACACTGTTTCTAGTCCTTAGAAGGATTCTCGCTGCATGACTTGATTTGCGGTCTACCCTCATGGTTTTGCATTCCAGANCCAGGGGCCACAGAAGACCCCAAGTGATTTTCAGACTGTGCCTGATTCCAGGTGTGATCCCATGACAAATAAACATCCCTCTTTGTTTCTTTGCCCTAGGTATAATCTCTGTTCTGAAGATTACGTAGTACCTTCCTTTGTCTGTTTTGGTTGGTGGATGCTTGCTTCTGTACACATCTCACTGCTCATCAGCAGATTTTGAATGCACTTGAACTGATGTCTTGATATAGATTTAAAGTGCCTTCCTATTTAGGTGCTACAGCAAAATAGTTTGGTTCATAAATGACTTCATTTCTTTGAATTGTTATCAGATGTTTTATGTCTTGAGGAGTAGGAGGTGTGCTTGTGGTGAGGGAAGTCTTGTTGACTCTTTCCTTGGGCAGAGGGAGGAGCTCCCATCAGATCTGCCACTGCCTGCTCTGAGTACAGATGAAGTACTCTGCTACTAGTGATTCAAATGATGTCATTGCTAGAAGAGTTGATTGGTTTGTGTAGAAAAGCTAGTGAAATCTGTCAGTATCAAAAAGTGTCTAGACAAGTCTGGCTGGTTGGTGTGTAGTTCTTACAACTTCAACTGTGCCTCCAGGTCCAGCTCATTTGGCGGGCTTAGAGAAATTGCCAAAACACAAGTACTTTGCGTACTTTGAGAAGTGTAGGTGTTTGGGAGTGGTAAGCCCTGATTACTGAAAGAGATGCTGGTGGTGGTGGTGGCATTCTTTGTCATGAGCCTTGTCTTGTAAGAAGTGAGTACCTCAAAGGATTTGGGCTCTCCACTGCTTGTCATAAGTAACAATTGAGTATCATGGACTGTTCAAAAGGATGGCCCTACTACAGTTCTCCAATTCCCTGTTACCTTGTTTCATGTTTATGTTGTTATTGAAGGAAGAGCCATGAGGCATCCTTTTTATTTTGCATTTAGGTATATGATGCCATGCAAAGTTACAGGCTTGGAGAAGAGTCGTTGGAGTGGTCTGGCAGAGAAAGACCTGGGGGTACTTGTCAACAGTCAACTGAACAGGATCCAGCACTGTGCCCAGGTGGTCAAGAAAGCTAACAGCATCTTGGCCTGTATCAAAAATAGTGTGACTGATAGGACCAGTGAAGCGATCCTATCCCCTGTACTCAGCGCTGGTGAGGCTGCACCTAGAACATTGTGTTCACTTTTGGGCCCTTCATTACAAGAAGGACATAGAGGCATTAGAGTGTGTCCAGAGAAGGGCAACAAGGCTAGTGAGGCATCTGGAGTACAGATCTTACGGGAGCTGCTGAGGGAACTGGGGTTGTTTAATCAGGAGAAGAGAAGGCTCAAGGGACACTTTATCACTCTCTACAACAGCCTGAAAGGAGGTTGTAGCAAGATGGGTGTAGGTTTCTTCTGCAGGGTTAACAGTGAGATGAGAGGAAATGGCCTAAAGTTACACCAGTGGAGGTTTAGATTAGCTATGAGGAGGAATTTCTTTACTGAAAGAGTTGTTCAGTCTTGGAACAGGCTGCCCAGGGCAGTGGTGGAGTCACCATCCCTGGAGGTGTTTAAGAAACATATGGGTGCTCTATTTAGGGAAATGGTTTAGTGTTATGTTAGTGATAGGTATGCTTGGACTTGGTGATCTTAGAGGTCTCTTCCAACCTCAATGATTCTGTGATTCTTTGTGTTTCTGTGATTGAGGCTGTCTGTCTCAGAAAGAAATTATGTCCCAAAGTTAAGTCCTAAGGCATTCTGCAGCTGTTAGTGGAAGTTTTATTTGGCAACTAATTTCTAATCAGTTATATAACTATAGATACTTTCTGACTTACTGTATCGCATTGTTCAGTGGTATCTGAAGTACAGATGCATGCTATATCTGAATTACTAGGTGTGCTGTTAATAGTGACTTTGCTGCCATAGGCTGAGTCTTGACTGTTTGAATCCAGTATCTTCTTACAGAAAGTTTCTCTATATCTGAACTTAATATGCAAGAAAAACAGACAAACAAACAAATCCAACACATCACTTATGTTTCAAGTAGATTCTTCAACCCATTTGATGTGTCCTGCTTCTGGAGTGTAAGTTAAAAAAGAAGAAGCGATAACTTGTGTTTTTGTTTATTCTAACATGCAGCCTTAACTGCTGCTGAATAATTTGCTCTTTCCTTATTTGATTCTTTAAGTTTCTGTGTTTAGCCTGTAGACAAATTAGAGTATAAATATCTGTGTACATCTTTCATTTGTACAAACCTACTTCCATTTTCCAGGTATTTTGTTTGCTGTTTTACTGCAACTGAGAATGAGTGTTGAAGAGTTTCTAGGCTGTTATGGCACTCTTCAGTTGCTTCATCTGGTTCAGCAAAGGTGAACAGTGAAATCTTTCAGCAATTCACCTTTTTTAACATTTGGCAAGACCTGTATAAGCAGAAAATGCCTTGGATAGAAAGCTTTCACAGTTCATAATAATCCTACAAATGTTGACTAATCTTTCTAATGTCACAGTCACTTGCTGTAGGGCTTCATCAGGGTTTACTCTACCTGATGCAGTATGATAAATGTTTCTCTGACAAACTACAGAATCTGAAATTTACAAATTTGTTAATCTTACTGCACATTGTTAAACCTTACTTTGAAGGTATTGATAAATGAAATTTGAATTTATCAATACTTACGATGTTCTCGTACATTATGACTGACAAGAAGGCTTACTAGTTCTCAGTTACTTCTGTCCTGTGTTTCAAAGATCTCTCTCTTCTTTTCCTGCATGTGAAGTGGCTCACAGCTGTTTGTGCTGCAAAACTTCTCCCTTGATAATGGCTGGTAGTGACTTGGAGACTATGCAGGAACAACTTCTGCACAGAGTGATCATGTATGAGAAACTAAACATAGGTTTCTGAAAAACACTACAGTGAGTGCACAGTGGAGAACCTGGTGTTGTCTGTGTGCTGCTAAGAGATTCTTGAAATGTACACACCTAATGCATAATGAATGTGGCTGTCTGAGACACCATCCTGTTCACTTTCTACAGGCATTGATCCTTGCTGGAACAATCTATTGCATGTAGGTCGACCAGAATGACATGCTTTAGCTGTCTTTGTAGGGTTCTGCTGAGGAAACAGTGGCAGGAGAGGTAGGAAACCCATCTAGGATTTGTATCTTCATACCAGTGCCATGTTTTGAAATGCAACTTTCTACTAATTAGTCTTGAAAAAAAGTGTGTCACTGATGTAAAAGCACTGTGTCTTGGTCTTGTGCCTGCAGGGGACATAAGTTCGTGTGCTGGAGTTCTACTTTGGGTAGTATCCTCTCAAATCAGTGCCAACTACTGATACAAGAAAAGCCAGCAAATCCAACCTTTATGAACAAATTCTTCTGAAACACACTGATAACCACAAACACATCTCAAGGTGTTATGCATGAGCACTAGCATGAAGAGAGAAGGGCATGGCCAAATGGAGGAACTGTGGTTTTCTTAGCTGCAGTGGTGCATGATGGGGCATCTTCATTCTCTCTGTTGTGGTTGAGTTCTTCCAGAAGAAAAATTATCTGCAATTCTGTGTATGATTGCAGGATGAATTTTTAGATTTCCAGCCATTGGAGGAATGTCAAATCCTGCAATGCTAAATTAACATGTAATGATCATTATTTTAAAGTCACGTTTAGCCTTAATGTAGTCTGAAGTGCTGCAGTTCATAGGTAGTAATTTGCTGCAAAATGAAGGGAAGGTTATTATAAATAATGTTCATAAGGGACTCACTCTAAATAATTACCTACTGTTTGCTTTTTTGTCTGTTACCAAAAGGTGTGTGTCTGTGATGTGGCTGGGTGTAAGTTGTGCTTTGCTCTGAATTTCTAGTACTCGTAGAAATGGTACATTATCTGTAATAGTTTAAGAGGAGTCTGTGTGCTGGATAAATGGCTTTTCAGAAGGAGTTATGAGTTCTGTAGGAATGGTTTGGAGTGATGGTTGACTGTGAAGCCTTGATAATATGTGGAGATAATAGACGTGACCATTTCACTATACACTTGATATGCTGTTAGATTCTGATATTTAGCACAGTGCTGATAAGATTTGCTACTTCCGTTACTTGGTGGTTAAGAACTAGTTACGGGTAGAATTGTAAGCCATCTAAATAAGAGCCCATAGAGTTTGGATAGCTGTGTCACTGGAGATTAGTATCAGACCCTCCATCCCATCACAGAAAAAAAAAAATCGTCAGTTGCAGTCTTTGTTTTTGTTTTACAGGTTTGGTTACTTTTCTAGATCAAGTCCTATTTCACTCTTCCCTTTGAAATTATTTAAATAAATTCAAAAACCTTTCTGCTAAATACCTTGAAGCAAATAGTTCTTGCAGTTCTTCAGTTACAAACAGTTAGATTGTGGTATTACCTATGTCGTAGATGGAGAAAGCTGAAGTTGTTAGAAGTCAGGCTTCTTACTGTATCTGTGTTCCTAGACCAGAGACTGAACATCTGAAAAATCATAACCAGTAGCTTGAACTCTGTAGAACTGTTTGATACCGTTTTCTTGTCCTCTCCAGAAAGCTTTCCACTGCCCTGAGCAATGTGTAGCCCTTCTGCTTGACACAGATAATTAACCTTTAAGAAAGAACAGTCTTAAAAAACAAGGCTTATAAAGATAGTCTTGTGGTTCACACTGAGCCTTTTGAATGATAACATGTTGAGCTTGAGATCCTTTCCTTCACCTTAGTTTCATAAATCTCTGGATTTTCTTGCAGTGCAGGACACAAGGAACATGGTGGTATAGAATAAAGTTATTGAACTGTTCCAGAGAGCATATTTAGGGTACTCTCCCTCTTTTTCCCTAGTAACTGCTAGAAAAGGATACCAGAAGCTGATGCAGGTATAAAACTTATTCATGAACAGAGCGGGAGATTGAACTTTTTTTTTTTCCAACTTCTACCATTCTGTATTTTAATATCCTTCATGGAAAGGTGACATAAATAGTTGGAAAATACTTAACTGGAGAGTTAAGCAATCTTGTTATATATAATACATCACATAAGCTATGGCCATAGGTAGTTAGGACACCTATTTACAGTTTGCAAGATGACACGTTCAGAACAGGAATTCCTAAAATGCTACCTGAGTGTCATTACCAATCCAGGCCATTTTGTGCCAGTTACTAAGTGGTGATGTTTGAAAGTCCAGAAGGACTTTCTGGACACTGAAACTGAAATCATAGCACAAACTGGTAAATCTGTGGTATGTTTGTGGTATGATACCACTTTCAGCAGGCCAAAAGCACATAATAAAGTCTGCTTTTGTATTTTCCTCATGATAACAGAGATGGTAGTTGGAAGAATCAGCAACAGTAAGAAAGAACAAGCAAACCATGGAAGAAATAAAATTTATCTTGAATACTGTAGTCAGTGGTAGTGTTTATTGTGTGTTTTAAGTGGCAGAGAATTAAGATTGCTCTTCAGAAAAGCTTCTTAGCTTTTTTTGTTTTGTTATTACTGCTTAAGTATCTTCTAAACTTCTCTTCTTTGGAAACTGTGCCCCTCCCTGTTTGGCCTAATGACTGGTAGTTGCTCATGTATTTATTCAGTTATTTATTTATTTACAGCCATGGCAACCACCATACTGAAATGACATCAAGTAAAATCGAGATCTGAATGGTAACTGGTGGTGTAAAGCTCTGCTCTGTAATAAAATGCAACCCATGAAGGATGATACTCAAAAGGCAATAACGCCCTGTCTTCCAAGCATTTGCTCTAATTTCAAGGCTTTCCTATGTGGTGTTGCTCAACACTAGAAAAACCAAGTTCTTGCAAGCCCCTTGAGCATTCCTCTGTATGTAACAGATTAGATATTCAGGCTTTATTAATTTTTTTCTTCCTCCCCTTCCTCTGCAAAAAAATCCCAAACCCAGAACAAAAGACCTGACAGAAGCAGATCTTGGAGAATTTTTACTTTGTTGCAAAGCGCTATTTGTAATTGCAGAGACAATTAACCCCAGTTTTTTAGGGGACAAAGGGAAGAGAGTAAGTCTTGCAATATGGTGTTGAGCAACTCCTGGCTTTCAAATAGAAAATGATGAGCAAGTCTGCATAGGCCTCTCAGCAGCAAAATTTGGCCACTGGTTATTACCACTCCCTCTCTTCTTAATTAGGAATGGGTCTACTGGCTTCTTAAGGTCAAAAGGGGAGAATGGTAGAGAACTTCAGAGAGGGCAGTATCAGGCTGTTCTGCTGTGAAAGGCCCTGAGCTTCCTGGGCCTTAAAACTAAGTTAATCTTTTAGATTACCTCTAGGTAATGAGGTCTGAAGGTAATCCTCAGGCTCCCTGTACAATGTCTTGCCAGGAAGGGCATCAGAGTCTGTGTTGCTGAATAAGCCATTTTGGTGAAGCAGCTCTTCAGCCTTCTGTATTTTTCAGTCTGTGGAGTTGTAGGACATTCTTCCATGTCAGTGTCTCTTTCCTGCAGTGGCTCATCTAAGGCTGGCCTGTTCTTCCTGCACTTTCTTCCTAGACTGATAATATTTCTGAGGTTTGGAGGACCACACATGCACTCTTGCTGTGTAATGTTCATCATGGCTAATATTGTATTACTCAAACCCCTTGAGAAAGGAGCAGCTCCGAATAGGCACAGTCTGGGAAAGATGAAACGCATCATTCTTTTAGCAATATGTCTTTGCGTCAGTTGAACAGAGCAGCTAACTCTAGTCAGTTAAAAAGGAGAGAACTCTTAGGCAAAAGGACACAGCTTTGAAAGCACTCTTGTGGTTTCTGGTGCCTGGTTCTTGCTGAACTTGCGTGGTGCAGAAAAGGCTTAATGCCCTACAGTACCATAAGCCTTCCAACACTGTGGGCTGGGACTGCTGCTAGGATCATACAAATCCTGTGGTCCTCATTTGGATTACAATTATGCCACATGCTGATCAATGGACCAAAAGTATCTCCTGAAAAGCAGAAGTAGCCTCCCTGCTCAGTAGCCACCAGCATCCTGAGGCTTTCTTCTTGCCCAAAAGGAGAATTGTGAGCAAATTGCTGCTTCCTTATAGCTCTCGAATCCAAACTGGCTCTTCCCAGGCGTTTGGGCATGGCGCTGAAGCTTTCTTGTGCAGGACAGCTGTTCAAAATGAAAGGTTCAGTCTTGGCTTTGCTTTTCCAGCACCTTACATGCAACTAGTTGGTGGGTGGTTATCTGCCTACATTCTTTCCCGGGTTCTTGTAAGTAGGATTTATGTGTACCTTCTTATTCTGCCTTATTAAATTAGCTGGCACAGAGGAAACCTCTGAGAAACCCTTTCAAAATCTCTGCTTCAGGAATAATCTTTTAAAATTACAGTAGTCAAATAGATTTTAAAACAATGCAAACAAAAATACCCCAAACAACAAATCAAATGACTGTATGGATACAGAATTACTTCCCCTTTTAAAAACCTCTTCAAACAGGTATGCTAGCAAGGACATTGCACACAGACAGAGGTAATAATAATAAAACAAAATTCAGTAGCTACTCATTTGCTGGATTTGGTCAGGAGAGGTTTGTCAAGGACACTACTGACAACTTTTTTTCTGATGTAGTGATATTTTTTTCTGTTAACAGAAGCTACAGGGCTTAATATAGACAACTGAGGATTATGTCTGTTGTGATTTTTTAAATGTTATTTTAAAAAATATGTAGTATTATATTCAAAATACTTATTTATGAGACAAAATGGACAATACTATTTGGCATCTTGTACCTGGTTAAATGTAAAACGTTTTCTTAATTTAGTGATGTGTTTAGGAAAATACTGTAACTTACTGAATATACAACAGTGATAACTGTGTTTACAATAATTTTCCAGTTCCTACTGTTCAGTGGTAGCCAGCTTGTTTCAGAATTAAAAGTAAGGCATACTGTGATTGGCAATCTTGGAAAAATAAACTCCATGCTGCTGCCAGTAAATACTATAGGATGGATACCATGAGTTTAAATGGCAACAGAATTGTACTCCAAGCCTCTGTCTATTTAGTACTTCGACTAAAAGGCGACTTGCCTTGTGCTCATTTGTGTATCCTTCTGTGTAGTACATCAGTTAGAAACCTGTTCATGATTGATTTGTAATACTAGGACCTTTATGGAGATCACAGGGTTTTTGTTTGTTTTCGTTTGTTCCTGAACAGACACTTAGACACTTTGGAATGTATAGCATTGATCCTTGTGCTGGAATTGTTTACATGCAAAAAGGTATTTAAGATTTTTTGCAAACAGCAATGTGCAATTTTGTACATGTGTTTTAAACTAAAGAGTTTATAAGAAAGATATTGTATGTACAGTACTTGGACATGAGTATCATTTCTTTGATATAAATATCTAGAGGAAAATTAAAATTGCTTTATATTCATATTTTTGGCTGTGTTTTTCATTATTTCAGTAATAAATTTAAAATCCAGCTTAAGACATAGTTGTAATTGTGTTGTAAAATCCTAGAAAAATGTGTTGATCTGGGCTTTTTTAAAATACATTTTTTAATCATGCTTAATATGTTGCTTCTTTCAATTGTATCAACATTTTGAAGTGCAAGGAAGGAAGAATTTCTTCTTGTAAAAATTCTGCTCTTCAGGATAACTTCCCTATATGCCAGAGCAGATGCAACTTGAAAAGTAAACTTAGACCAAAAGAGGAGAAGAGAAGGTTCAGCTCTGGTGACATCAGATTTCAGCGCATTACTTAGAAAAGCTGACTGGAATCAACAGGACAGGACTCTTGTTGCCTGTTTCTTCATTTTTCTGTTTCAGCAGAACAGGTGATGGTAAAATCTTTTTGCCATTTAAACTGTTCTGAAGTTAAATCTGGAGCAAACCTGTTGAATAAGACAACTTCTCTTTCCTGTGGTCTTTCTTATTCCCATTACTACATAGAATCATAGAACAGTTACAGCTGGAAGATACCTTGAAGAGCATCGAGTCCAGCCTTTTTCCTAGCCCTATCACCCCACTAAATGATGCTCCCCAACACAACATCCAGCTGTCTCTTAAACACCTCCAGGGACAGTGACTCAACCACCTCCCTGGGCAGCCTGTTCCAATGGCTCACGACCCTTTCAGTAAAGAAATTCCTCCTAATATCTAGCCTGAACCTCCCCTGGCACAGTTTCAATCCATTTCCCCTTGTCCTATCACTCTCTACCAGGGAGAACAGACCAATTCCTGCCTCCCTACAACCTCCCCTCAGGTAGTTATAGAGACCAATGAGGTCTCTCCTTAGTCTCCTCTTTTCCAGACTAAACAGGCCCAGATCCCTCAGTCTTTCCTCATAAGG
>VWZO01008793.1:0-18056 GCA_013396975.1 Bucco capensis | reverse complement strand
CCCCATCCCTGGCAGCGTTCAAGGCCAGGCTTGGATATGGCCCTGGGCAACCTGGTCAAGAGTGTGGCATCCCTGCCCATGGCAGGGGGGTTGGAACTAGATGATGTCTAAGGTCCCTTCCAACCTGGCCATTCTGTGATTCTATGATGGACAGGAAATGTTTGTGGTCAGTGTTACACAGGTCTGACAGTAACTGCTGCACTTGATGGGGAAAAAGAGTGATTTCCTATCAAGGGAAAGCTCAGACTTTAGATGCTTCTTTTCAGCTGAAAACATTTAGTGTAAAAGCATAGCAGATGCTACCGAGATATTTTGTGGACACTTGCTCAAATACTACGTTTCATTCACTTCCATTTTTCCACAGAAAGCGGAACCTGTGGGAGCACCAAACAAGTCGTCCTTCATATCCTCCACTGTTTGTTCCTTTTTTGAAGCTCTGCTTCACAGAGGTCACTAAATCTTAATCTTGAAACATGCCTCCCTCCACAGACAACAGAATTTGCATGAAGCTGTACAAGGCTAACCTTGGAAGGCTTACCACAGCACTGAAGACAGCAGACTGCATTTTGGTTTGTTTTGTCTGACTCCTCCTCTAGAACTAAACAAAAAATGGTAGCCTTGCATAGCTCCTCTCCAGCTCCTCTTGTTTTCCGTTAGCAAAGTGCTGGGCTAATAGGGTCAGTTCCAAAACTACTGTTTGCATTTTAAGCCATTTAGAAATCTCCTACCCAGGATATGAAGCCCACTTCTGTAGGGTCTCTTCATTATCACTGTCACACAAATCTGCAAATGCTGCTTCCAGATCTTCCAGCTGATGAACACGGTTTTCAACACAATCCAGCAAGCTCTCCTTTACATAAGCACATAGAAAAGTATGTTAGGAAAAAAAGAGGCAAGAATGTCATGGCTTACCTTAAGATTTAATTCTGTAATGATTGATCGACTAGAAGTGTGGCTATAGAATATCTTTTCAAGAGGAAAGAATGAATGCCTGCAGAATAAATGTTATAACTTCAGAATAAATCACACCTCTTTGCTCTTTCTTTCCCACAACAGATAAAAAACCCACACATCTGCACTCTGGTAGAATACACTGGTGAGAGCTAGGAGACTGTAAATCTCCAATTGTTGGATTTGTTTCCATAGCACTGAAAAGCTCAGATAAGCACAAGCTTCACATTTTTATAATGAAAGAAGAACTTAATTTTCTGCATTTTTTAAAAAGAATATTATTAAATCAAATGCATTTTCAGAAAAAACAAACCTAAATTTGATATTTTAATGTTCTTTCAACTCTGCATGCCTGAAAAGGCATAGAATTAATGTTAAAATGTTAGTTATTGCTCTGATTCTGCAAAGGTTTATGCCCTTTCTTAAGAAGTTCAGAATGCATAAAGAGGATCTTGGAGTGAGGCCTGATACATGAATACAATTGTGCATGCAAACACTGGCAGAAAGAGATCCTATATAACATATCAAATGAAAAGCAATGCTTAGCATATTTGGTATTAAAAGTGCTCAGTGCAGTGGTGTGTGAAGGAAATTAAAATACACTTTGGAACAGATAACAACTAAGAACACAATTCCCTCTTAGGAGTCTGCTGGCTGTATTATACAACAGATGCTGCTTCTTTTTGCCAGAGATGCCAACTTTGGGCTAGTTTTTAGGAGTAGATGAAAGGTTATTAATCATTCATGAAGTACAGCTTTAGGATCCTATCCTGGGGTATGAATAAGTCACTTTTCTAAGTACCACCAGTAACTAACCTTAAAGACACATCCAATCCTCCTCTATACTACTTAAAGAACTAAACCCCTAAACCCCCTAACAAGTATTATCTTGTAGCATGACAGAAATTGAACCATACTCTGAAACTTCAAGAGACATCTAGGATATTTTCTGAAACTTTGAAAAACACAAAATTCACTAGTTATCCATTACTTCCTGCTTACCAACCATTTCAACTGCCTCCTATAAATTTGTTCACTTTTGTAGATAACTTACGTCCTGAAATCATAAACCACAAGCATTCACCCTATTCACATTGAACTACCTGTTAAATAGGTAATTGCTTGTATTGCTAAGAAATATGAAAATTAATCTGACAATCTTCCACATATTTCCATTTCTTTATACACACATACTAGGTAGGATTCATTAATCTGTAATATTTTTATGTGTTGATACTCTCTGTAATGGGGTTCAGATGAGATTACAAAAGCAAAGATAAGAAAAAAAGCAAAGATTAGAAATTATTTGGTGTAGTCACCATTAACATGGCTGTCTCCATGATTTGGGTTCAGGGCTGAATGAATATTTCAGTACTTACAGCAGGCTTACATTTCCATAATTCAGAAGCATACAACACATAATACAAAAAGTACATTACAATGGTATTATAAAGTACTTTCCACACTTAAATAAAGAGGTAAAATAACAGTTAGGCACTCAGCACAGCTCTGACTATCAAGGAACAAGAATTACGACAAGGAAGAGGAAAGCTTGGAGGGAAGTGAAAAAAAAAACCACCCACAAAAAACCCTTCAAAACAAAGAAAAAAACCAAACAAAGTTCTGTTGAGCTATAAAAGGATTGCAGATGACTTACTATATTTTCATTTCTTCTTCGTCAATTATCACTTGTTTAAGAAATTAATTTTCACACTCCTGCTAAATATTTATGCAGTTTACATGTTTAACCAAAATGTTTAACAGGAAAGAACACCTAAAATGCTGCTGATTAGCATTCAGCATGCTGCATAGCTTAATTGCAGACCACTTCATTAAGCACCTCATAGGTTCCTTCCTTGTCACAACTCACGTTTATTGGGTATATCAAAAGAATCATTCCCTCATACATCCCCCAAGGAAATACCATACCTCTGTTGCATTTCCATTAGGCTTCTTGAAATTGTACAACTCTTGCAAAAGCTCATATTCTGTCTTTGAAAAAGACAAAAGAAGCAAAAAATTAGGCTCTTCAAACGAGAAGCAATCCTCAAAGCCCTCCTTCAAAAAATTTGATCACTAAGATCATTCCTAGTTCTGCAGACAACTCTTTAAATCAGGTGAAGAAGTGGCTGTGAGGCTTGATAAAGCAATAGTTCATGGTCTCAGCCAAGCATTTTGCAATTGCTTAACTTCAAAGCTGACTTCAAAATCACAGCTTTAAAAGCTAAGTATTTACAGTTTGTTAGTTAAAGAATCTCAGAAATTAAACATATTAAACATATATTTTCTTGATATATTTCCCAGTGAGAGGCTGAGTAAAACTAAGACAGCAGATTTAGGCAGACAAAACAGGAGAGCATGATTGTAAATGAGAACTGGACAGGTAAGACTTTGGTTTGGGTGGCCAAGTTCACAAGTAAACTATTAGAGGGGCTTGTCAGCCTTACTCCTTGATAATATTCAGGTTTAATTAATCAAAGTTAAGTTGATTTCATTAAACAGCATTCAGAAGGGGGACACTCAAGAATTTTTCAGGAGTAGAGGGGGAATGAAAGGGTACACCAGTAAATTTTTACAAAGATACAAAGCATCTTTAGGGTAATGTTTTGTATTTTAGATTTTTTGATGGGAAGACAATACTGTATTGGTGAGCTATATTTGCTTTTTGGCTTTTCCTTGTATTCTTATATTTCAAGTGTTAACTTGTGAAAAAATTTCAGATGAACTAGAGGGAACCTAGTTAGACAATATTATAACCTATAATTATAATTATAATAATATAATAATAAATAATTATAATTATAACCTATATCAAAAAAAAGGTACACTGCACAAGTCCACTGCTGAAAATTGTTTCTAGAACTTAGAACCTATCATAGCACAAAATCAAAAAAAAGCACAAGAAACCAGAAAAACACCACACCACCAACCCTGCCCCCCAAACCAACAACAACAAAAAAAACCAACCCACAACCCCCAAACTCCTCCATTATTTTATTCAGAATGTATTTTACCTAAGAAAGATATTTAAAATTATTCTTATATGGCAAGACGCCCGTGATACCTTCCCTTTGCTGCACACTTCATAACTCAGAACTACTGACATGTTATACTGTCTGAAGAGACTGTGATCATACTGAATGTCATAAGCTTAACTGAGGTCAGGGACACAATATTCACTGCTTTACAGTGAACAAAGAAGCAGTCTGGCTGAAACTGAAAGACATCAGATTTCTCCAGCATCAGCTGAAGTTAAAACAGGGCCAAAGAGAGATTTAAATGCAAAAAGCAGTCAGGATATCGCACAAAAATTTGTAAACCTAAATGCCACACTGAATTTTCAGGGCAGATTAATTGGTTCCTAAAAATCCTTTTCAGGTCAAGAAAAGCTGCTAACTCCTTTAAACCTTGGAACATCTACATATTTACGACCCTATATAGTTGAGCTACCTTTAGTGTGCAGGCAAGGTGTAAACAGAATACATAGCAGAGTCTTAAGCTCAGAGCCATGGCATCAGACACAACATCTGCTTGCTCACCCTTAAGCTCAGTAGTTCAGATGCTGGAAATAAGAGTAACAGCCTCTCATCAGGACAAGTTACCACTCTTTGAATGTGCACTCAATGCCTATTTCAAATATAAAGACATACCCCTATTAGGTTGTTGTACTTCTTTGGAGCATATACTCCTTTAGATTGTCTCTCCTCCTGATATTACCATGATTCACTAATCATGATCAGCTGATCTGCTAATTTATCTTAGATGAAGGTTTCTCCATAGACATCAATGGTAGGAGCAGTACTCATTTGTGAATGGTAAGAGGCCTCTTCCATTGTCCTGCTTACCTGTGTGTACATTTCTTTGAAGGGATTTTTAACTGAAAAAAAATCTAAGTCAATGTCTAAAATATATGCATCCCCTTTCTGCAGTACTTGGCAGACATCTTTAACAACTTTCCTAATAGGGCATTCACTGTTTCTGGGAGAACTTGAAATTGAGCACTCTGACAATGTTTCTGTCTCGTTCGAGACACTTGCATTTTGTACTTCCTTTTTCTTCAGACTTGGGGTGCTGTGATCAAGTTCACCACGGGCCACGGATGAAGGTGCAGAAGCAGCGCTTGCGGTGTCATCCTTGTTTAGCTTCAGTCTCTTAGCAGACACTACTTCATCATCTTCTTCCTGGCCGTTTGTTGCTTCAGTAGGACTGATGAGAATGACATATAAATTTAAAGGCTTCTGGTTTTCCAGCTGATCAGCAGGTACATAAAGACCATCACTTAAAAAGTAATGATCTGTGCCTGTAACCCTATAATTGACAAGAACTTACAGTTAATATACATCTTTGCAAAGAGGTTAGGAAAAAGCGTGTACACTTACGGGATTCTGAGAAGAATTAATAGATGATTGATGGGTTGAAAAAGCAGTAAAATTGTGTATTCAACATTATTTCAGTTCATAGTTTTTTATACTGAACTTCTGTATACTTCTTTACTGCTGAATCAATATATTAAAATTCACTCTATATATTATGATAGCCCTACAAGGTTTTTCATGGGTAATAAAAAGATTCTACATTATTCTACAATTTGCCATTGAATTGCATTTTAAAGACAATATTCATATCTTTAACAAGATATTGTCAATATTATGGCATAATCAGACTGCAAAGATAGGCAATCCAAGACAAAATATCCATATTTTTACAGGAAAACTCTGTTAATTGTGCTTAAGAATTGGCCTGAAACCCATGGATATTGATTTAGCAAAAGTAAAATATTATGATATAATATTAATAGGTAGCATTTAACTTTTCTTTATCACTGATATAGATTCCCTGTTCTAGGTGGGGGAAAGCAGGCAGTGTAAGGATAAAGAGGTACATATCAATGGAATCCACTTATTTAAAAACAAACAAAATCCCGCACTAAAATCTCTCCTTACAATGAAAATTTAAGGAATATTATTTTCAAGCCATATTTCAATACATTAGGCCTTCATGCTGCTTCTTAAGCTTTTTTTTTAATCTGAATTTGTGATGCTTAAGGTTTAATGTAATTAAAGGGCATCATCAATCAACCACCAAGACAAATAATTTAATGAGCAGCAGACATTTGAAGCTGAGTTCCCCCACATATTGTTGCTGGATTATCCTAAGCCTGCTAAGGCGATAACTTAGATCACGACTTGATCTTGTTGATGGGGCATTCAAAGGGCCTCTTCTCAGAGATTTTCCAAAACTCAACAAAACCTTATGCTACAGCACTTCCCTTAGTGGGACACCAAGGTACCTATTGCCCTATCCAGCCACCTGCTTTCAACCAAACTTTCAGGAATTTTTTTAGGAATTTCATATTTCTGAGGACTCTTTCCCTTTCCTCCATCATTTTCGTAAGCCTAGAATCTGCAGAAAAGATACCCGACTATCTGCAAAAGGAAGCTTGAAATGTTTTCAAGGGTGCTAGGGTGACCAAAGGATCTGTGAGAGAGCCATTCAGCCACCATTATATGTTTCTATATGTGGGCTAGATCGCATGGTTAAATCTAACTGAAAGCACTAGCTTTTGTCCTATTAGTTAGGCTTACTTTAGGCTTCCAATTCAGAATTGCAGAGCTTTGTGTTTTTAGGCAGTAAAACAAAGCATTTCTTGCTGTCTTCTATTTCAGAAGACTTATTCTGATATGCTGGCAAGAGACAGGATTTGTAAATGCCCATTTGAGCTGTACAAAATCCCAATGCAATGAATATGGTCAATGTGAAATCGTCATCAACTCTATCCCACAGAATTATGAGGGGCTGTCACCAGAAGGCAAATCAAGAATGATAAGTATTGGATGGCACATTTGGAAGTCTCTCGTCAATCAACTAATTGAAGCATACCTAACTTCAAAGCCAGATGAGGATGCTCGGGAGTCCAATTGAGTTCTGACTATCAAAGAATGAAGAATTCTCTGTCTGCCTGTGTACCTGTTTCAAAGCTTAACTAGCAGGTTAACTTAAAAACCCAAAACAAAACAACACAAAAACAACCAACAAACATTCACAAGATAAACAGAGTCATCAACAGAAGGGAAGAGACTTCTCTTATTTAGCATCAGTGAGATAACATTTGACATACTCTGTGAAGGTTTGGGCCTCCAGGACAAGACAGAGAATAACAAATTCAAGAAAGGGAGCTAAGGTGAGTAGAGGGCCAGAGCACATGATGTGGAAGCTGCAGGAACTGGGTTTGTTTTGTCCTGAGAAGGCTCTAATTGCTGTCCCTTGCTACCCAAATCCTCTCTTAAAAATTACTACTTTCTGACATTTTGACTTCAATGAAGCGAGCCAATTTAAAACTGGGTAGCTGAAAAGAAACGTAAATAGCTAGAATTACGTATAAAAAAAGAATTTAAGACACAATTTTAACTGTACCCACTCACACAAATAGTTGCATTAGGTCCTGAGAAACTCAAATACAAACTAAATTTTCATATTTATCAAAAAAATCCACCACCACAAAAAGTTACAGTAGTAGGATTTATATTATTAACATATCACAGCAGAGAATTTACCTGATTGTAGTTGTTGATATGTCTTTCCCAATTAAAAAATGGTGTTTTCCTTCTGAGATCTGCTGAGCCCAGGGTGGGTGAAGCCATAATACTTGAGAAATATGGCCAGCATAAACAGCAGGCATAATCCAGTTCTCAATACTTAATTCACTGCAATGAATGGAGAAAGACTGGAGATAGTAGTGCAACTTTCCCTGTAAGTAAAACATGGTCAAGAAAACAACAAACATTCTCCATCTTGAAAGCCCCATGCAAATCATCTGAAATGAGTACTTTGTGTAAGGTTTGCATCATCAAAGAAACAAATAGAGGGAAATCCTTATTCATAAGACAGACCAAAAATGTCTTCAATAGAATATAAAAAGCTAGGAACATAGTGTGCAATCAGCTTCGCTCTTAGGATAGCACTTGGATTATAAGCTACGTGGATTTTTGTCATTTTTCTCTTGATACATCACACAAAAGAAAGTATAAGGAGCATTATCAACACTGTTACAAATAAAAATACTCCCTTGAGGTAATTTTGACATTATATAAAGTGTTCTAAGTAGATTTTAAATATAATGTCAGTAATTAAAGTGAGTCAATCAGCATCTACAGAATAGCAACTTTCCTGATAATCAACACCCCATTTTTTTAGGTGTATGATAGAGCCCACAAAACTGCTTATTCAACCAACAAAGATAAAACATAATAGTAACTATGGGTAGCATGATATAATTACACACCACTTACATCATTTCGCCATTGCTGTGAATCACCATAACACTGAAATAATCAATACTTATTTTAAAATGGGAAAAGACAGACAACAGTAAACATCACTCTGGGGCTTGTTACCTACCTGAGAAGTTTTGGGAACATATTGGTTCTTAACAGAAAAAGCTTGTTCAACTTCACATAGTCACTATGTCAACATAGCAAATGTTATTTCCCATCTTAAGGTCAATTTTCCAGTATGAAGAGGGAAAGACTGCTTTAAAACCACAGCTCTCCAGCCAAAGCATCCACTCAAGGGGCTACCTTGTTACTCAAGGGAACTACTAATTGGGCTAATAACATGATATACTACTGAACAACTAAAAGTAATTTTTTAATGTCTTAAATGGCTTGATATGCGACTTAAATACTTGACCATATTAAAAACCCCACAAACACAAATTTTTTTAGTAAAAAAAATAGTTTTCAGCAAAAGTGAAAAGACAGAATATACAACTTGAGGCTGAATTACATCTCTTCTGTTCACACGTCCTATGCAATCATACAAATATTCACTGTAAATCAAAGGCAGCAGGAAGAAGACAAAGTATTATGATACAGTACTCAGCACTTGCCTAAAAAGAGCTTCTTTATCAAACACAGTGTCTGCAGGCATATTCACAGGAATGAGAAGGTCTGGATGGGAATCAAGATGAAGAAAGCTGATGTTACTGGCAGGAAGATGTCTGGAACCAATGGCACGATAGATGACAGGCAGCACCTAAAACAACACAAAAATATTTCCGTTTTAACCAGTGAGCTGAAAAATACAATGGCTTTAACAACAAAAATACGTCTCCCACTCTTATTCCTTTAGAATTTGGGTTAGAGGGACAAGGAGATGAAAAATAATAAAAAGGAGAAACAACTCCAGTGGTAAGATAGCTCACAAACTGTAATCATCAGGAGTCTAACAGTTCCACAAACAGAAGCTGCTGAAGAGTCACAGTTCTGCTACCACTTTCCTTCTTCGTAGAAAGTAGTCTTTGCAAAAGCACTCCTCACTAATCATTCAACTCAATTCCAACTTTTTTTTTCATTTACAACTGAACCCCAGTAATGTCTTTCCTCTTCTGCAGAACACTGCCCCTGCATTGCCCTCTCCATGCTATAAAGCTTCTTTACCTTGCATGGTAAAACATCTCATTACTTGTGTTTTTACAGTTAACTGACAGTGAATGAAAACTGACCTCACCATAATTTAAACTGTAGCTTATATTTTAACCTGTCTCCCTCGATTCCTAATCTCCATACGATTTAGTGGCTGCAATAGAGACTACTTTTCTCAATTCCCCAACCTTATCCTCTGCTAAAGGTCTTCACTTAAAGGTGGGTAAAACAGCAGATGAGACAACTCATCAATTTGTAGCATAGCAAACCACTGGAGCAAAATGAGAAAATCAATACCCTATTCCCAATACCTCTTACACTGAATTGCAGTACATGCAGTCCCCCAGAACAAATTCAGCAAGGATGGTGAATCACAGACCTATTCTACAGGGAATGTGAAGACTGTGAAAGAACTAAGCAACAAAAATGACACGTGATCTCACATAAAAACAGAAAATGAACTATATTTTTGGCATAAAACTGATTAAGATGACAAATTCTGTGTATTGCATGGGCTTAACCATAACACATGACTGACAGCTGAAATCTGGACTGTATTCTATCTGTCCAGTAATAAATTCCTCAGTTTCAGTTTACCCACTGCATAGGCAGTTATATGTGTAATACATGTATGCTATACGGACATATACAGTTATATGTATACAATATATATACCAGGCAAAACAAGGTTGAAAATAACAAGGGTTGCCTAATCCATTGCGGCAGTTGAGGGTGCGCTCCCCCTTAGTCCTCCCCCCACCGTGGTCCCCGAGATGCCCAAAAGAGCCACACAGAGACCCCAGGAGAGGAGCGAGAGAGAGTTTATTTCTCACACAGCCTTTTTATAACCTCCTCCCCCAAGCAGTACAATGTTATCAGCTGCTGCTAAAGGGAGGACCACACTGTTCCATTATAATTCACGAGCTCAGCTAAACTAACAAAGGTCTTCTAACTACTCCCTTGTATCTCAGGCTAGCTGCATAGCACATAACCTTGAAGAAACTATCTCTATGCTTCTAATCTAACATTTCACAGCTGTGTGAAACTGGGGTTCTTTGTTCTTGCTGTTCTGCTTCAAGCCAATTCTCCAAACTCAGCAACTCTTCCCATGAAGTCAGACATTTCTGCATCTTCCTTTCTGTCTCTCAATTCTCTCATGGCTGTCTGCTCCACTCCCACAATCCATGACTTTCACTTCCTTGGAAAAAAGGAAGCAACCTAGCCTATGTAACAACCTACAATCTTTCCAATTAAAATTTTATCTCAGGTAAGTGTTACTACAAATTGTGAGATTAGGAGAGTATGGAGGAAGATAAGAGCGACCACGATCTCTAACCTTGCAAGTTCTCCTGCTTTAGATTAAGAACAAAATTCCCTTTACACCAGCTGTTATTACCAAAGTATGATGCATCTAGTGACACCTTGCTCTACAGGAACATCGGTTTCAGCAAGGGACCATAGAGTTTCTGTGATGCTCTTACATTTTGGAGGGAAAGGCTGTATATGCTTTATGCAAGAGAGACCAATGCATATACACACAAGTACTGGAAACAAAGCATATGTGTATTATTAAGAGACTTCAAGTTAATTGGAAACAGTAGTATAGACAGAAAAACAAAGATGAATCATTAATAGTCCATATCTCAGTACTCCTATAACAAAGACACTTAGTCCTTGGTTACCATGGAAAACCTGCCACCTCAGCATCATATATTTCAATGAGTCTTAGCAAAAATGACCTGTGGTAAACTATTTACCTACAAGTTCAGAACATTATTTTCTTTAGTAAACGTTGTTACACTAAAACTTTGTTTGCATGACACTGATAGTGTTAATAGTTTTCATTTTTTCGTCCACAAGGTCTTCAAGCCCTCAGCAATCCCCACTGAAATCAGCAGGCTTCTGCACTACTGAGTAAAGAATCTGCTTACTTAGGGCTAAGGCCTCAGTTTATGCTACTGTAGACAAACCATACGGGAAACCAGAAAAAAAAAAAAAAACCCAGTGCAAAAGCAACACCTTCTTTATCCCATTGTTTAATTAACTAACTAAAAAGGAAAGTTCCAAATTTAAAATTTCTCATCAAGTAGTGGTCATTTTGCTTGTTATGATGTGATTACATTTACCAATTTGTTGTTAACATGTCATGTGCTGCACAGGGTTAAGTTTCCAAGTACTGCACTCATGCCTACCTATTCTAAGAGCAGTATTTTCCGGTACCTAAAAGGAACTTACAAGAAGGCTGGAGACGACCTATTTACAAAGGCCTGTAGTGAAGGGACAAGGGACAATGGTTTTAAATTGGAGATGAGTCGATTTAGATTTGATATTAGGAAAAAGTTCCTTACCACGAGGGTAGTGAAACACTGGAACAGGTTGCCCAGGGAGGTGGTTGGGGCCCCATCCCTGGAGGCATTCAAGGCGAGGCTCGACAGGGCTCTGGGCAATGTGATCTAGACAGGGATATCCCTGTCCACTGCAGGGGGGTTGGACTAGATGACCTCCAGAGGTCCCTTCCAACCCAAATGATTCTGTGATTCTGTAATGTTGGTATTATTTCCTCTTAACTACAGCAACTACAACCCAAAGGGAAAAAAAAAAAAAGCAATAATTAGTTAAAAAAAAGTCAAAATCTAATCATGGCACTGATTAACTTATATCACTGAATCAGGAAGGAAATTCAAGTCACCTGAGGACTGAACGTCATTTATGTAATTTATGTTTCAGTAGTAAAAAAGGACACAGGTTTAAGATCTGTGCAAGGCGAGGACTATTCCCAAGGAAGCGCTCGGAGCGGAAGACCCCCAGGTTACTCTACGGGCAGGTACATCCTCCTGGGAGGCACAGGGGATCTATTGGTCACCTCCCTTTGCTTCCACCTACAAGACTTAAGTCTCCATACCGCGGAGAAAGAAACAAAAAAAACAATTTACTCCCCACTCCATCGCCCGGCCCACCGCTACCACCCAACACAGAGAACTCACGTCCTGGTGGTTCTCCACCACCCACACCGGCAGCGCCGGGTAGGCCCGCAGGCACTTCCCGCGGGTCCAGTCCCCACTATCGGTCACCGGGTCTCCGCCGTTCATGGCAAGGTGGACACAGACAAGGCAGCACGAACACCCGCAAGAACAGCCCAACCTTCTCCCTCTCTCCCGGCAGGCGGTGCTTCACCTCCAGTGCCCTCCCACCACTTTCCTGTTCCGGAGCAGGCGCGCTGTGGGCCAGGCTGGCCTAGGCAGCGGGACGACGGGTGGGCTTAGCAGGGCCGGTTGCCTGTCGGGGAGGCCGCAGGGTAGACGGGGGTTTTCCTTGGGTTGCTCGTGGCGCTGCGGCTCTCCGAGCGGCGCACGGGGTCTGGAGCTGNGGAGGGGGGGAGGCGGTCGGGTTGGCTGTGCCAGGCGGCCCCTGCCGGCAGCGCCTCCTGCGGTAGCCGCCGGGCCGGCCTGTGGCTTAGGAAACCTCTCAGGCGTGGAGCGGAGCCGTGCGGCGGGAAGGCAGCGCAGCATAGACCGCCCGGCCCAGTTTCGGTCTCGTCACCGGGTTTGTCTCTGTTCTGTTTTCTACGAGCCCTCGCTGGCTGTTGGAGGCATTACAGACCACTGGGAGGCGGTGGTTGGATGGAGCCGCCCTCAGTGCCCTGTTGCCCTCACCTATATGTCTCAGCTATGTGTCTTCATAGAGAAAAGAGGTTTTTTTGGTGGTTTTCTTTTAAGGAACTTATGTTAATTTTGTATGTGACAGTTTCTGCTAGTACGATATATTTTCTCTTCTAGGTGACAGGAAAAGGAGAATTTGACCTTTCCAGTGTTTTTGAACTTAAATTTAAATGAAAATTGAATGTGACCGAAGTTTGTAGCAGAGGCAGTGTTGTCTCCAAATGTGGGATTGTTTCTGTTGTCTAGTAAGCGAGTGGCACACACTGAGAGGAGATACCGCTTTATTACGGAGTTGCACATGTACAAGTGCTACGTCATTTCCCACAAAGCTAGCACACTACAGAAAGCTCCAACAGTTCATTAAATACAAAATCATTAAACCACCACCTCTTTCCAACCCCAATATTAACTGGATTGGTCAGCTAATTGTCATAAACCTTATATAACAAAACGTATGCACATTCAGTGGTGAAGTGTTAATGCCTGGGCTGCAGTTTCTGTACCTATAGATATGATTTTTGGTATTATAATGAGGGTACTTCACTTAAGAATTCTGTTCATCACTTCTTTTACATATGGCTTACATGTTTTCCAGGATGGTCTTCCTTCAGGGACAGCTAACTCCTAATTAGACCCTCAACTAATCATTCTTGACAACTTCAGGGATGATTATCGTGGCCTAAGATGAAATACGTATGTTTAGTTTCCTTAATTAATGCAAATGATAACTATCCTAAGCTACATAGCCAAATTGCAGAATAATATAGGTAATAAGAGTTTAGCTCACCCTATTCAAATAGAATGTGTGTGTAAATGTCAACAAATTAGATTACAATTTTCTGTTACAAACCTGAGCTCTGTAAGATCATCACTAGAGAACTAAAGCAAAATTGTTTCGGCATCTGTTGGACTAGAATTAATAATGACAAAAGACTGCACTATTGCCAGACCAAAGAATGGAAATGGACTTTTTTTTTTCCCCAACTGCTCTCTTTTTGAGAGCCTTTACAAGGTTGGAGGGTACTGAGAAGGCACAGGCTTGCTGGAAGGAACAAATGGCTTTTCCATCATGACTGCTACCTCTTGGAAATGCGAGATTCTCACTTTACAACCCAAAGGGTTGCTCTGGAGAGGTGTGCTCTGGAGAGGTGTCCTCTGGAGAGGACAAATGTCACCTCCAGCAATTACAGTGGCTTCCACTAAGCCCTGCATGTATAAGGAGAGACTTAGGGTCTTCTTGGTTCCGCCTTCTTGATGTCAGTCTTTCCCCCATTGTTTCTTTTCCTTTCTTCCTCTGGGTCACCAGAAGTTGTTGGTTGTCTCTCAGAAAACTACATCTTTTGCAGCACTAGCACCAGAATGCAGTGCTCTGAGCAGTCTAGGTTGGCCGTGTTGCATGGTAGCACATGGGAGAGTATTCTATACAGGTACTTCAGCATCAGCAAAGCCTCATTTATCTTTTGATCTTTCCAATTATGTGTGTATTTCCTTTCTTTCCCTCTCCCATATGGGAAACAGGATTTGACTTCTGTGACTGCTTAACTAAATTTTTTTCTCCCTCCATTCCAGCCAAGACACTATGAATGATTTTTTTTATTTTAAATGTTTTTGAGTCCTTTTTTCCAGTTTTGAAACTTAAAATTGTAATTAATGAATTTTAACTTTAATGAAGCACAGTGATTTTAATTCATAAACATGAATACAATGCATTAAATACAGGCATAGTTTTAAGCAAGACTTAAGCCTACTTGAAGCAGTGGAAAGGTAAAAGGGCCAAGCAGGCAGCCGAGGAACTTTTTGGGAACCATTTATTTAAATTAAACTAGGGTAACAGCACAGTTTACATAAATCTTTTTCTGTCACCTGTAAGGTTCTCATTTCACAGAAATATACCTACCTAACTTAAAATACTTTGAAGTATCTATTGAATTCAGTTCTTTACTAAATTGAAGTCTGAATTGTGAATGTAAATTGCTACCGTCTCGTTTAAAATTTACATGATATGTTGGACCAGGTAACTTGCAATGAGGTGTTTGTAAAGTCATTCTACTTCAAGTTTAGAATCATCTCTAGGAAGGACTCCTTGTTATGGGACTTTGGATGACAACTGTAGTTGTTAAAATGAGTGGTTCCTTTGGTGTGGCATAAGACTTTTTATCAGAGTTTTTAGTGAGTACAAGTAGAGGTACTTGTATACTTGGCAGTCGTCATATCAATCAGTTGTTGAAATTAACATTGCCCTGAGTCAGAGAGCATGGTCCAGTTTGGATTCTGGATTGAAGACAGTAGAGTGCTTTCATGGATTAGAGGTTTAAAGGAATCAGAGGGGTGTAAATGGTCTGAGAAACATAAAGCTCCCACTGAAAGTCAGTGGACATCGTTCTGCTAAAGGAACTTGCAGAAACTAATTTGAGTGCTTTGGGAGTAGTACCTGCAAATGTATTAAGATCATCCTATAGAAATTGTATCATATTGGACTTCTATTTTCCTCTTTAAAGGTGAGCCATGTCTTTCCATTCTGGGAGAGGATGTCCCCGTGGTCAGGGGGGACCAGGAGCAAGAACTTCAGCACAAACCTACCGCCCTCAGAACCTGCGGCAGCTTCACCCACAACAGCCCTCTGTACAGTACCAGTATGACCAGCAAACTGCCTCTCCAACAACCTATTCAAACCCCCCAGTCACTGGTTACATGCCTCCCAGGCCAGACTTTGTGCCCTATCCTCCTCCAGTGCCCCCTTCCACACAAAATCCAATCAGCCAGTGTACCATGAGGCCACCATTTCCAAACCACCAGATGAGGCAGAGCTTCCCAGTGCCTCCATGCTTCCCTCCTGCACCTCCGCCAGTGCCAAATCCTGGCAGCACTCCTGTACCGGGAACTGCTGCTGGGCAAGGCACATTTCCCTACATGATGCCTCCTCCTGCAGTGCCACATCCTCCCCCCCCACCAGTCATACCACAGCAAGTCAACTACCAGCCTGTGTACTCCACAGGTTATTCACAGCAATCGTTCCCACCGCCTAATTTCAATAGCTATCAACACAACTCTGGCTCCTTTCAGAGCAGCACTACCAACAGTACTGGTGGCAGCAGCCATTTTCGGCACACAGATCAGTACCAGGGAGAGAAGTCGCAAAGTGATCGGCGGTCTCCAGACAGGAGCAAGCACTATGATGAGCACCGACATCGTGAACACAGTCACATCCACAGTGACAGGCATCGGTCCACTAACCATGGGGATCGTCGTGATCGAGGCCGGAGTCCCGATAGGAGGAGGCAGGAAAACAGTCGGCACCGGACAGATTGTGACAGAGGAAGGATATCGCCTCATTACAGAAGTTATGAGCGTAACAGGTAACGAGGTATTTTCTGCATGCAAAGGGAGAGCTGTCATTGTCCCATAGTATTTGTGTGCATCATTGTTCTTCCCATCACCCTTGTTTTTCCATCTGCTTAGGTCTGATGGAAAGAGCTAGTGTTTTGACACCTTTCAGGTAGACTGCTTCTGCCTCATCTTTGCAAGCTGCCAGACTCATTGCCTTTGTCCATGGAGATAGCTGGAAGCAAAGAGGCTCTTGCATGAAAACTGAATGGATTGCTGAGTAGTGCTCTTTCCAGTACTTAAAGGGAACTTACAAGAAGGCTGGAGAGGGCCTGTTTGCAAAGGCCTGCAGTGAAAGGACAAGGGGCAATGGTTTTAAATTGGAGAGGAGTAGATTTAAATTGGACATTAGGAAGAAGTTCCTCACTATGAGGGTGGTGGAACACTGGAACAGGTTGCCCAGGGAGGTGATTGAGGCCCCATCCCTGGAGGCATTCAAGGCGAGGCTTGACAGGGCTCTGGGCAAGCTGATCTAGTTGGGGATGTCCCTGCCCAGTGCAGGGGGGTTGGACTAGATGACCTCCAGAGGTCCCTTCCAACCCTAACCATTCTATGATTCTATGATTCTACTCGTGTGTGTTTTCCATAGAAACTGATACACGTGGCATGAAAGTAGAGGTGGCATAACTTTGTGTTAAAGACTGTGTTCAGGGTTGAGCTTTACAAACAGTTAAGTCCTAGAACTTTGAATTTCAGGATTTAGGTACTAGAGTTAGGGTTCCAGGTGTTACTTGAATGTGGACTTTCTTTGAGTAAGCTCTGTATTTGTAGAGAATCAGCACTTTTGGGGTTTTATAGTCTGATAGGTGCACATATGTGATCCCTGTATTTCAGTGAAAAGCATGTTGCTCTGTCCCCATGCTCGTGGGAGATCAGTACAGTTGTGCAGACTTGATGGGACCTGCCAGTGGGTGTTTAGACCTATCTGTGTAGTTCTGTTCAGAATGAAGACCTCAGTAAGGCAGCCTGTGACCTCAAGAGAGGCCTGAGGTGAAAATTAGCATACACCACTTTAATAGGCAAGTTGTAGGCTACATTGTCATCTTATGGTTCAGATGGATGAGTGGACTGACTGCTTGTTTTGGGGTGTATCACTAAGTTTCTGTCCCTCTGCTTCGTAGACACAACAGCTTGCAAATTGTGAGCTGATCTGATGCAGTTTGCTGTATGGTGTTTTAGAGCAAACCATAATCAGTTAAATCTTTCAGGTGTCTTAGATTTGCTCTCTTACTGGTTCTTTTTGTTTCTAAGGATCTAGATTGGCATATTCAAAGAGACAGAGATTGGAAAGCTGAGTACCTAAATACCAGGGCACCAGGATCACATGCTTTAATTTTAGAAGCTCTGAGCTTTCTCCTGTCACAGTTGAAACATGAGTTTATATGTAGTGCCTGTGGAAATGAAACCACTTTGATTTGGATGTGCAGGGATTTAATTGCAGAACTTTAGACAGCTGTATTAAAAAAAACCCCAAAACAAACCAACAAAAACTCCCCCATGCTTCACATTCTGAAAGCGTGCCTTGATTTCCGGAAGAGGATTTTCTTAAAACTGGATGTAGCTGCCATTAAGGCAATGACAAACTTCCCACCCTGGTAAAGTCCTCTAATTATTACCCATTGTTAGCTTTTCAGGTGGG
>VWZO01008784.1:0-44144 GCA_013396975.1 Bucco capensis | reverse complement strand
TCCCTTCCAACCCAAATGATTCTGTGATAGAAGAGTCCATGTGGCCTCCTCATGATTATAGATACTTGCTCTGCATTTAAGACTAAATCTGCATGTTTTGTTTATAAAATAAACTCATAAAATAAGAAATGTATTTTAACACATTTTAACACACAGAAAAATGTTAACTGTGTTTCACTCCCTACTCGTCAAAGTGGAAATCTTGTTCTGGTAGTTTCAAAAAGTTATCCCCAGACTTCTTCAGAGGAGCCAAGAATACAAAAATGCAACTGGGTGTTAGACTAACCACACAGATTGATTCTAGTGAGAGAAAAAGAACAGATACAGAGATAGAACACAAAAACCTCAATGACATAAGTATGACTTTTAGCAGCCAGCAGAGCTTCATACTCATCCTAAACGAATCCCCTATTTGTACAGATTACCTGTCAGTTTAGTAGTATCTTAATTTTAAGCCCATACCCCATTTAATCTGTTACCACTCTAATAAAAAAATGCCATAGTAAAATATTAATAATTAGGCTGTAAGTACTAGTTATTTCTGATGATATCAGAAACTGAGGTTGTCAATTGCAGTTACACATTAAATTTTTTTTCTTAGCTTAATGTTCAGTATTTTTAACTGTGACTTAGAAGAAAACATATAACTGCCAATACTATTTGCAGAGGTTGTTGGTTGCCAAACTTGCTGTATTGTTATATAATGGTATTTGGTTACTTGTGCTAAGCAATAAAAGCATACCATAAATTTAGGGGAACAGCATGCCTATAACATAGCATCTGTGTGTACTATTACATCTAGGAAAGAAAGCTGTAGGATTTACTTACAGCAACAGTGTACATTGCAGAACAGTGACTGGGAATCATAGTAATAGCCACGTGAAAGTGGGCTCCTCATGTACTACTGTTACTGGATGGATATTGCAATCTTTTAATATCACTGAGGCTATAACATCTTTTAACAGTTGAGGGAATGCAGATCTTGAGGTAGCACAGTTTTCCAAGATATAGTCTGCATTTTGCTTCAAATGTCTCAATCCTATCATATTTTTATATATGATAAAAAGTACAGGATTTTGAATGCTTTTTTTTAAACTGAAAACAAATGAAATACATAATGGCTTTCTTCTGGTTTCTTCTGCTTGCCATCTTTTTATCCTACAAGTTTCTCCTTTCCTAGTACAACAGAAAGGTTTTAAAAATGTTAAACTGTTTTGCTGATACTGTAGCTCTATCTTACCTGTGGCTATCTTTGCTCTCTTCCTTTCCCACCCGATATGAATGTGTTTCAGTCTGTTTCTTTTCACACTCCATCTTTGGCCCCATTGACTTACTGAACTACTGCCCCATCTCCTTTTCATGTTGAAAGTAATTGAATGAGCTGTTGGCAGTCACTGTCAGAAGAGTATCTCCTCCAGGTTCATCCTAGGTTCTTCCCACACTTGTCCTGACCCCTTGTACTCAGTACATTCCCTTCCTTCTCTTTGTCCTGCCATCTGCTTCTAGTACTGTTTACTATACTTTGCTTTTTGAAATCTTGCTCTTTTTTTGGCTTCTTTGACTGTTCTCACTCCCTTCCTATCTTAATCACTTTTTCATTTGGAAGATGATCTTTCTGCTTCCAGCTTTTTGATGAAGATTTGCAGGACCATGTGCCTGGTTTAATGTTGTCTTTCTCTTTACATCTTGTTTCTGGAGAATCAAATTTGCAAAGAAAATGGAACTATCATATTTAAACTGATGACTCACAGCATATACTGTGTGCTCTGGATCTAGTACCATCTGTCCTAGCCAAAATGTTGGCTTGTTTGACATCTTAAGATGGCATAATTGTCATGTTAGGCTTAATGAGTCTAAAACAGAGCTCTTGGTGTTGTTTCCACCCACTTTCTTTTTTTGATGTCTGTGGACACATATCGATACCCCAAGTGGTTATTGACAAATAAAGTGAAATGTTATAATTTGTTCTTTCTTTAAAAACAGTCTGTAGAAAAGTTGTAATAAAAAGGGCAGTGCAAAGATATTGGAACACTTTTGCAATCTCAAAGTTATGAAATAAGTTTCGTTCTCTTCTGCAATATTGATTTTTCCTGTTTGAATGCAAAAACAGATTTAATCTATTTGCAGGATCACACGTGCCATTTTCGATAGGCTTCTCCATTAGACTAGCCAGGATGTGGGATAGTGTTTTCTGATGACTGAACAAGTTGATGCAAAGTTTTCCCTCCTTTTTATAGTAAAGTGATAGTTAATGATGTCTAATTCACTTTGTCTCCCTTTAGTTCATGAGTACTTAAGAACATATGGAAGGATTGCACTTATTTTAGTGAAGAGTTTGGACACATTGACCACATTTTTCATTCACAGAGGATAAAAATAAGTACTTTAGCAGCTGGTTAGTAGAAAAACCTGGCAACTTACAGAACTGTAAGGCAGGAATCCCATGGAGGTGAAGAACATGTGATTTTTACTTTAAGATTTACAGAAGCAAAGGAAAAATGGTGTGAATGGGTGTAACGGTATTTTTGACTTCACTGTGCATTCTTTTAAAGCAGTATGTTGTACAGGAAAAGTATGTGACTTAGGAGGTAAAAGTATATTTAATTATGCCATTTGTATAATTTTTAACATGTAGCAAATTGTTTTTAATTGCGTATGACTTCCTTCTTTTAATTCCAACAATTTCATGGGAAAACTTAGTATTGCAAATACTTTGGACAGCAGTGTTTCCTCTTAGTGGGATATATGCACAAAATCCACTAGAAAACCATGTGTTTTTGGGTCCTCTGAGATTTGCCTGAAGAAGGAAATGGCTTGACCTATTTAGTTGCTATGAAGTAAAAACATTCTTTTTTTTTTTTCCTTTGAACATCTGTGTCACATTTATTTCATTACTTTCTGACGTTCTTTAAACCCATTACTTGGTAATACAAAGTTTTACTTAAGGAAGATATAGTGTTGCATAGATGCTTCCACAATTTCATCGAAGTACTGGTATCTGCTTATGTGTAAGTGGGGAGGTTTTCCAATAAAAGTTGACATGTTAAAAGGCAAAAACAAACATCTAGTATTTCCTAGGAAAAAAGAGAATGATGCATGCTGGAAGCTTGTGAAATCTTTATCAGAATCTCACCTAGGATGTGGAGTACTGGAGGTCTTTGATCTGAATTTTCAATAAGTTGAGCTTTTTGGTGTGATTTTACTGATTAGCTGCATTTTCAGATATTGTGTTTATTATAAAAAAATAGTTACCTTATGCCGAGTGTATGGAAGAACTGTGAAGCTCATACTGTTGTTTAGCAACCCAATGGAAATTGTACTGACAAGGATAGATTTTGCTGTGAGACTGTTAACTAATATTTCTTCTGAATTCTATTAGAAAATTCTTCAGTGAGAGTTGAAGATCAGTTAATTTGTGAAAGCTGAAGTCTGGCTTTCAATATTATGTCCAAGGGCTTAGTTGGATTTTGAGGAGCTGCTGCTGTCCTTGGCAAATGTGGGTCCTTAAGGCAGAAGTTATTCTTGATTTTTAGATTAACTACCATTAGTTTCTTAAAACAAAAAAGCTGTGTGAAAACAGTGAAATTCAAGTCTGCTGACTCTTGAGTATGGAAGAGGCTGAACAGTAACTGTGGGAATTAATTTCAGTGGCTTTTCCACGCAGCTACCAGTTCTCACAAAGCTTGTAGGAATATCTACTCCTCAGTCAAATTAGATTGAAATGGGGTGTTATGCTAGGTGTACCTTGGCAGAAGGAGTTGATGGGTAGGAAAAGAAATGTATCCAGTCTCTCTTGCGCTCACTCTTTCTCTCACACATGTGCACACCCCAAAAAAAGGCTGAAAAAATTGGCATGTGCAGGTAAAGGAACTGCCTCTTACTCTTTTTCTCTAAGAGGAACTGTGAAGTGTAATTATTTAATGAGTCACCTCTACATTTTTATACAACTGTGTCATGATCACAGTCAGTGTAACTTCTAGCATGGAGATGTGTGGGGGTTTTTTGTTTGTTTTTGGTTGTTTTTTTTTACTATCAGATTCATATTGCAAAATACCATTCAGGTTGTTTTCTTGCTTAATTCCATGTTATTCAAGAGTCTTTATTTGCTGTTACATTTTTGCTTTCATGTGCTGTAGATATCATGTTCCTTAATAAGGTCCTTGTTTAGCTGAGAAGCAGTGTTGCCTGTAGGGTCACATAAACAGACCTCGTTGCCTTACTACAAGAGAGGGGGAATCGTCAAGAGACATTTGTAATTGCATTGGATATTATAAAATAAGGAATTATGGGCATTTGAAGCAGTATTTCTTATATTCCATAGTCAGATTCCAAATAAGTTTTTTTTTGTTGTTGGTTTTTTTTTTTTACTTGCTCATCTAAGTTTGGACTAATGAACTTCCTGCCTAGTCATTCTAATACATCAAGGAGGAATTTTCCCACCAGCCTGTGTTCTCTGTCTGAGTACAACTCTGACCACTTGCAAATGCAATTTTTGAATTTGTAAAGCTGCTGCATGTTTTTGTTTCAGTATTTTCCCAGGCAGCTGAGGTTAAACTAAATAGCTCTAAGAAGTGATGGTGGCTCTGTTACAGAGAAACTCTGTTCCTTGGGAAGAACCTTGCAAGTGAAATGCATTATCTAACCATGAAACTCCTAATGTACACAGGACAGGGGCTTGTCCTTCATCAGACCATTTGTAGTCCTTCTTGAGAAGACCAAATGGACCTGACACCCTTCTTGTACATACAAAGTGCTCAGCTGTTTCTGGTTGCCCACACAGGAGATACTGTGTGCAAGCAGTGCAGGCTGATGATCCATTAGACATTAGACTAGATCTATGGACTTCGAGTGGGGTGGGTGAATGTGTGTCCCTTTTAATTATGAAAATTATCATTTCATATGCTTGCAACATTTTTATGTAGCATCCACCATTCATCTGGGGACAAGGAGAATATCTGTGCTTGTTTTCCCAATATGTCTTATCATTTTTGCTGCTATTCCTGAATTGCAGTTTCTGTAGAAACCGTTTCCTAAGTGGAAGTTGAAACTGGTAGCTGGGGTTTGTCAGAGGCAAAGTTTAGAGAAATGGCTGTTAGGTCTGTGAAAACATTTGCAGTCGCAGAAGGGAGAGACTTAAAGGTTTCAGGTATGTAACTAGTTTGTTCTTCATGTAAGTGTTGCTGATCACTTCTGTAATCTGGGAATCTCAGCCTGGGTCTTATATCCTCTATGTATTATGTGAGGTCAGCCATTCTAGGCAGCTTGTGACATTTCAGTTTGCTGTGGAGTTTTAGCAAGTACAGATAAATGGAACATATGGATTTGATTATTTTTTTTGGCTATAGAAAGTGGATTTTTGTGCGTTAAATATAGTAACTTTCTCTTTTAAATATCTGAGAGGAAGCTTCCCCACTCCTCTGATTTAAAAAAAGATAAATCAAAATGCATGTAACACTCTTCACTCTGATTTTGTGCAATGTAAGTTGGAAAGACTGCAATGTTTAGTCTTGGTCTTGTACCAATAAATGACATAGTATTCTATGAATGTTTTAAAAGATTAGGTGGTGTTTTATAAGAGCAGACATAAAAAGAAGACTAGTTTAAGTCCTTCCACTGTGATTTTACTGATACCCAAAGTAAGAGAGTGTACATTATGTTATTGTTCTTATTTTGCTGAAAATTTATTTTCCTTTTGTATCTTCTACCTGTGTTGTAAGTCTGAAAAAGTAATGTGCTATGAAGGGGAAAGGTTGGGTGAAATTGGTACTCCAAATTAAATACTCTGAAGTTTATGGAGCTTGTGGGTGGGTGGACTTGGCAGATCATTGTGGTATGTTAGAACTTGAAAGACCATATGGAGATGATTATTTTCTGGCTTTTTGTAGCTAAGGTTTTTGAACAAGGAATTTATTTATTTTAGAAAAGAGGTGAAAAATAGAAAGAATAACTTCAGTTTGGATTGAGAAGTAAAATAATTTGTTGTAGTAGCATATGGAGAAACAATTTCTTCAAAGGTAAGCTGCTAAAAGAAGTTCTCCTACTGCTTTCCTATTGGTTCTCTTGTTTTCTGAAGGCAGCCAAAGATTCTGTGCAGCTGGGACTAATACAGGATCCAGCTGTAACTTTTTTATTGTTGTTCAGATGTCCGGTGATGGTCAAGTCTTAAGTTATTGTGTGGAAATTCAGTAAAGGAAAAGGGTAGGGTGGGAAAAAAAGTGACTCTCTATAAAAATATTCCAGTAAAAGCAACAGGAACTAGGAGTATCCATTTCAGAACTCTGCCATAAATCCCATCCTGAAATACTTAAACGCCTTCAGATTTTGCTGTAGACTTTAAGTCATCTAAGAGTTCTTGATTTATTTTTCAAACGGCAGTGAAGATAGCCGATTGGAGTGTCAAGGTGGCTCTTCTTTTAGATTACTTATGGAAGAAGATACCTGTTTCTCATTGATTGTACAAGGTTTTATTTAAAATTCTTTATTCTTTTTAAAGTGTTGGTACGATATGTAATGCTACAATGTGGAGTGTATCAAAAAGTTTTGATTTGACTAATTTCATTTATGCTGTGTTTTGCTAGTCTTTGTTTTACAAAGCATAAGTATGTAAGGAGAGGAAAACATAGTATTTTTCTGTAGAGTTTGGTTTACCTTTGGTATGTGTGATGCTTCCAACTCTGTAGATGATGCCTTGGATTGAGATTAAACGAAATAAGTGAGCAATACAGCAGGTATATGGAATGGTGAGAATACTTGATGATGCTCAAAATAATGCATCCTTTTTTCTTCCAAAACAGTTTGGTTTTTTTCCTTCTTAAAACGGTCGTATTTTTCAAGTTTCTTCAGAATTGTAGAAATGTGCTGCCTTCAGGTATCTGCTTCCTTTCCAGATCATCCTTCCAAACTTAACTTGCCTGCAGTGTCCATCAAATGGCTACCTGAATGTCAGCATTCACCTACTCAGAGCCTTTAAGTTTGAATGTCATTACTCAATCAGTTTCTAATTATGCTAGTCTAATTTAATAAGTTTAGTAACAATAGAATACAAATTTTAAGTCCTAGTTGACTGGAAGAGCTTAAAATACTGTAAGTTGTTTCTATTATGAGTGACAGTAACATAAAAAGTTAACTACTGTCTCAAGTATTATTGCATTCCTTTCTATGCATCTTAGTTGGTTGCTGATATTAGGATTTTTATTTGAGATGGGAAGGAGAAGGAGGAAAAAAAAAGAAAGACAGAGGGGAAAAAAAAGAAAAAAGGAGAAAGACTTGTGGTTGGTCTGTTGGCTGCCAGACAGCCTGGCATTTTGCCCTGCAGTGGTAGAACAGAACAGGAACAATTTGTTTTCCTTCCTGAGCTAGTAGGAGCTGATCTGTGCCTTCAAAGTGGAGGTGAAATGTGGACAAAACACTGTGCTTTGAGGGCAAAACACTTCTAACACACATCAACTGCAATGCAAAAATATCTGTGATGTCCATATAACAAAGGAAAATGTAATCATTTTTGGAGTTACTGAACATGTTCACCAATACTAAGAATGAGGAACTTTTGTTTCAGTGGCAGGACTGCTGCAGTCTATGGACAAGGGACAAAACCAGTTGATGCTATTTATGTCATGACTGTATTAATTCACCATCAGTGTGTTTTGTAAACCTGCAACCAAATTTGTTTTGTTTTTAAATTGGCATGTGTTTCTTTTTCTATTTAAGTAAGCAAATGATAATGCTTATTTTGCCCAGTTAGTGCATTGAGGGATATATATTGTGTATCTGTGTTCTGGCTTCGGTCAGATAGTCTTTTTCTCCTAAGCACTCATCTTCTTTTTTCTTCTTTTTACATAGTTTTGTAAATTAATGCAAGGCAAATAATTTACTCTCCTTCCTTCTTTTTAATTTTTGACACTGCAGTGGTTAAATAAGCAATACTACTTTGTTTTATCCTTGTTTTGCAAGGATGGTAGTCAAAGTCCTTTTCTCACGATTTTTAGGAGTTATGATCTTTATTTGAATTGTGAAGAGCCTAAAGGAATCTCTTTCAGTTTGTTTTCTTGAAGTGCATGTCAACTTATAGTGCATTTTGCAGAGTTGGTTGCACGTAGACTCTACCAGTGTCAAAGATCATTAAAATACAGTAGCGAAAATAAGAAACATCACTTACACATTTGCTTTAAGATGCTTTGGCTGTATTCATCATATATTATAAGGAAAATTCAGAAAATATTTGTGACTTGAGAATAAAATCTGCCAGCTAAATTGAAGAAAGTAGTATGATAATGTCATGCATCTTTGAGAGAAAGAACGCTGCTTTTCAACTGTTACTACTTTGTATTTTTCTCTGGAGCTCATATGGACTTAGGAGATGACTTCCTAATGTTAAAGGAGAGCATCAAAAGGTCCTGCTCGTATTTGAGAAATCGTGGCTAGGCTTTGCGAATGAAGCTCCAGGGAGGGCTCCACCCACGCTCCTCCTCAGCGCCTTTTCCAAGCGCGCTGATAAAAAGAGGATAGCAGATAGCACCCTCGAGCCTGCGCTATGGATTTTTTTTTAGGTGAGACACAGCATGTGCAGAGCTGGACCCACCCTTTAGTCCTAAGGTTCATCTGCCAGGGCCTAGCAAGCTTGGACGCTGGCAGCCAAGTCCTTAGGATGGAGGTTTAACCTCTTAGATGGAAGGCCTTACAGGGCTAAATGAGCTCCATCTGCCTGGGTTTGTAATCAGAGTTGTCCCTCTCCTAGGATGACTGCTAGAAGGCTNGTGCCTGATTTGAGAAATAACAGTATGACAATTCTAGCAAAGTTTTGGCTTCTCACTACCTTACTTTACATTTTGAAAAAAGGGTTTCCTGCTGAACAAACGCATGTTAGCCTGATAGCATTTTACTGTATTTGAATTGTGAACAGTCAATTGACTAAAAAAGTTGATGTTATAATAGATACAGGAGTTTAACATAGAATGTGTGCATACAATAAATCTATTTAATGAATCAGTCTGCTTCCTTTCCCTCCCACTCCCTTGCAGCTGGAAGTTCATCAGCTTCTGGTACTATATCTAGCTTCCTCTTGGGGCTTTCTGGAGTAGAGTTAACAGTGGTGGCAGGCATTAATGAACAATGTCGTGATTATATTCTGTGGATCTGTATAAGTTGTCATTTTCCATTGCTACTAATCCTTATGGAAACTATGTCATCTGTTTAGTATGAGCACATTATATGTGCCATACAATGTTGTATGCTGTAGTATTTAATGACAACGTACATCATTAAATGAGTGGAAAATATTTTTTTAGATTTCATTAGTGATCAACCAGGCATTTAAAATGGAAACTTTATAAGATTTTACTTTCATAAGTTCTTAACTAGGATCCTGCAGGATGGCTAGACTTCCATTGATTGTATTTAACTATACCTTGAAGTTCTTCAGTGTATGATAAGACTTTTTTAAGGTACAACTGTGGAAGAATTCAGGAAAAAGAAAAATTGGATGCTTCCATTTGTCTTTGGTAGATGTAGACTTTCATGATAAAATACTTGCTGTCAGATTGAGTGGACTCTTAACAGCCTAATTAAAAACTTGCATAACAGTGATTTTTTGTTGACCTTTATTCTTTAAAGGATCAAAATGATCTTTCAGAATTGACTTGTAGAAAGTTAGAGATACAGGCTAAACATCTGCAGCTTCAGTTGCGTATGGCACTCAGGTGTTTTGGTTGAGCTTCAACAAACTTTTAAGGTCCAATGTATTAAGACATTGAAGAGCTGTTAGGACAAGTGTTGTAATTGAAGAATCTTTTAAAACTAGGTTTTGTATAATTTTGATGTGGACTGTAAACTGCTGCCTGTCTAAATGTATGCTATCAGGATTAGATGATTGGTGACAAAAATCTATGCTTAATAGTGCCACCACTTTTATTTTCAACCACCTTTCTCACTGGTCAAGAAATGCTTACAACAGTAAGAATTTATCTGTGAATGGTATTCTCCAGGTGTTTGTACTCACTGCTATATTGTCTGTGTTTGTGAAATACAGAAGAATCTCTATGCTGCATTAACAAGTTTCTCACTACTTACTGCATGAACTGTGTCAGCAGAGTTGCAGATACTCTTGCTACAGACTGCCTAACAGAAGTTACAGCTTGGTATTTCTGATTGCCCTTGGGCAAATTTAGAGTGATTGCAAGTATGAGAGTCACATTTTTTGTCAGTCTTCTATAAATTTTGCCTTTGTGTAGTGAAAGCTTGTGCCAGGTAGAGCACTGCTCTGAAGAAGAGACTACCTCTTCAGAAATGTCCTTAGCAGAGGCTACAGAACCGCATTGTCTGGGAAGCTGGTATCTGTACGTAGAAAAAAAAAATTGCTGTAGGTTCTACTAATTTAGGAAGTGATATCTTCTATTGTTACCTTCTGTGTCATATTGAGGGGTAGCAGAACTATAGCATTTGGTACCACTCAATTGTTTCCCAGTCAACAAAAATGTTTCCTATTTGAGCATGGCAGGATGAAGTGGAAGTCTGTGAAAGAATGTTTATTAATAGGAGCAGCAGGAGCTTGTGGATTTTAAAAAGAGACTGAGTTTGAATGCCAGTTAGCTGCTTAAAGTTTTTAAGTCTCTATTAATTTCCAGGGAAAGTGCTGAATTTTATATGCTGTAAGTCAGAGACATTGAGAGTAATAAAACTAAATTGCTTAGAGCTTTGAAGTTGTAGGGGTATGATTTTTTTCTGAAGTACTTAGCTGAGAAAAAAATTATTAAATTATTTGAAAATAAAGTACAAAAGATTATATGTTCCGATTATTTTTCACTGAACTCTTCAAGGAATGCAGTGATTTTGCCAGTACAGAACAGAAAAAACAGTTTAGAAAGCGCAGTGTAATATTTTAGCAGATCTGGCTGAAGCTGTTAGGGAAAGTTCAAATAGGAGGAATGTATTTATTCAAATGAGTTTTTGATCAGAGTGCCAGAAGGTCTGTTTGGAGTATGAAAAATCTTTCATTTTGTAACATAGAACTTATGTCTGTACTTAGAAGTATTCAAACATATGCTGAATGTGCTCTATTTTGGAAGTATGTTGAGCTAGTTTTGGTATGAACTGCTGATGGTCTTTTGCCAAGCAAAGAATGGGAGACCAGGGGTTTGACCTTATGATAAGTGGATCTATCCAGCAAACTTATCAGTCAGTGGACCATATAAAAAGCTCTTTTATATCTGGATTAGTAACCTGTCAGGCTAATTGTTTCATGGTGTAATGGCAACCAACAATTTACAAAAGCTAAATACACTCTTTTCTGAGGAACCTGAAAATGCTTTATAGTCATAAATTAAGGTTTACTATTCCTTCACTAACAAATCTATAAATAAATTCCTGACCTCTCTTAGTGCCCTCACAGGCTACAGGACATGTGGCCAATGGGCCTGTTGAGGTAGTAGCAAGAAGCTGGAGCAATTCTAACCTAAGATGGCCAAGAAGCAAAATACTATATTCCCTATGGGGCATTTCTCTCTAAGTACTGCAGGTCAGCGATTTCCATAGCAGGTATCAGGGTTAATTTTTATTTTGAAGAGACTGCAGGAATGTTGAAGGCATTTACAACATCAGGCATTTGTCTTGCTTTGAGGGAAGGTAAATGTGACTCGAGCAGCTCTTTGATGGGTGAGCAGTCCTATATGGCACTCTGTAGCCGCCTTTTGGAGACATTCTTCAGAGAATGAGGATTGCTTTTAAATCTGGCAGCTGCTCCATCTCCTTCAGTGTGCAACTGATCTTTGAAAATGAATAAATAGAAAGCTTTTGCAATAAATACTGCTTCTGAAATCTAACTCCAGTGCTATGTCAAGCAGGGATGGGGGAAGGGAAAAGATGAACTTTCCCTTGCTTTTTCTGAAAATTGGATTTGTGTGCTTTAGAAACAGCCAGCAATTCTAAGTAACTGGCTAATGGTTGCCACTAATGAATGAAGTACAGTGAGCACCTCCCTTATTGCCAAGAGTAGATGTTACTGGAAATCTGTGGCAGAAAGACTGTCTGAGCCCAACTGTTTTGCTGGGAACGCGGTAGGACTGATGAGCGTTCCTGGATCTTGAGCAGAATTCAAGGGTATTGCTGGCAGGCGACCACAGGGCCTGGGCTCTGGGACCCCCCTGCAGCTGCTAAGCGACATTCCTGTCAATTTTCCGTGCTGCTACTCGAAATGGATCTGACGGGAATGCCTGCTACTGGTCTAGTGTGTTTGCTTTTCAGTCTTTTTTCCAGGGTCTGTCCTAGGAAAAAATGTAGGTGCACACCAGCTGACCGTTTCATCTGCCCAGTAACTGGAGGTGCTGTGAGAAACACAGCCCTTTTGTAAGGGCAAAGCTGAAACACGTTACTACAATTATTGTTATTATTTTTTCCTTCTCATAACATTTCAAAAGGTGAAGGGATCAGTGTGTTCTTGTTTGCCTCTTCCTCACCCAAGAGATGATGAAATGATTTCTGCTTTCAGAAGAAGTTGTCCTGCCATTTGTCTGTAATGCTTGCATCCTGGAGCTGAAAGCAGTCTAGATTGGCAGCAGGACACCTGTGGTTAGTCCACATGTTCACAGGGACTGCTTGCTGCAAGTTGTGTGTCAGTGGGAGAAAGAAGATCCATGCTTTGTTTTTAATCAACCCATACTCCTTGGGATTGCTGGGAGAGAGAGTCTTGTTCTGGTCAACAAGGAAAAGGAGTCAGCAGAGGAGGATTTGCTTTCCTATCTGTAAACTCTGGCTAACACTCCACAGAGTTGCTAGGAATTATCCCCAACCCTGTGAGGTGAACACAGAGCCAAATCCTGGTCAGCAGCAGCAGCAGTAGTTCAAGCCATCCAGCTTCCCAGTCTGTATGGACTGGTACTTGTTTGACCTGTTTTCCATCAGCAGTCTGTGCTGATCACTGTCCCATGCTGGTCAGATGAAGAGTATGTACAGGACTGCTTTCATTTTCATAGAGGAGAGTGACTTTAGTGGTGATACAGTTGATGGACTGGAGGTAGGCCAGTGTCAACCATTTCGCATTTTACATGAAAAGGGAATGTAGTATAACTCACAAAGGTAGGCAATCTTTGCCAATTTTCTGATCTGGATTTGACCTAGATAATGTCTTCATATTACGGAGCATAATGTCAGTCTGCTGAAGACTTAATGGAAATATATTGAAGCTTGCTTACCTGAAGTTTTGTCATCTTGTAGTTGTTTGAAACTAAAGTGTTTTTTAATAACTGTCAACAATGCCTATATGCTTGGCACAATCAGAAGTGAACTGCACTGCCGTAGAAATTAGTAATGGGACTACCCAGTACCTTTCCATCTCATTCTTTGTATAATTCTGTGTAGTAATGTGCTACACTTTTATTGGGCAAAATCATAAATGCCCAGTGTTAAGTGGTACATGCTGCTTCTATTCTGTGGTTTAAAAGATCTTGCTCTTGGAAAGCCGTTGCATCTCCACTTTTCAATTTCTCTTCCTGCTGCAGGAAAGCAAAATGCAGTGCTCTTTTGCTGCCCTTTCTTTTCATTTTAATGAATGAAGGGTTTCAGTTATACATGATATCTTTAATGTGTCACTTAGCTATGCTGTGCATATTTGGCATGGTGATCTGTCCTTTCACCTCCTAGATAATGCTGAGAGGGGACCTTGATTTCCTTCCTAAGACTCCCACTTAAAGGATACATTTCTGCAATCAGCTGTTACCCATGGTGTTATTGCTGGATCATTCTCTCACTCTGGGGTGCTAAAATGAACTGTAACTTCAGTCTTGCTCTGAAAGTGAGCAAAAGAAATTCAGAATTTGCAGACATTATAAGGACTAAATGGTGTGTCAATACTTAATGTAAAGTAATATAAGCAAAGGCTTTCAGATAGATCAGACAAAATGTGTTTGATGTCAGCTGTGGCACTAAGTAACCTACCTGTTTGTTTCTTCAGTTTTGCGTAAGAGCTCCATAGGGAGAAAATTATTACTGAGTATCTGTGAGACTCTGTCTTGCGGCATACATATTGCAGGACAGGAGCAAAATCATTTTGTTTCCTTTGACAGTGTTTTGTTGATGTAATGAAGTGTAAAAAACAAAGGCTTGAGGTTTCTTGTTTTTGGAAGGGTATTATCTGTATTTATACTGGTGGTGTTACTACACAAAACTGATTCTGAATCACCCTTCCACATTATTTGCTGTGGGGAAAGGAAATCAGATGCCATCATTTTGCTAAAAAGCTGAAAGCCAAGCAGGGGAATTTTAAGGCAACATAAATGCCCTGCTGTTCCTAGAACAGGAAGACAACACAAGACTGTGCATTTTTACTTAGGGAGCTTGACACTGCAAGCTATCTCATTTGTCCCGCATTACTTTGATGTTACTTTTTCCCCTGCTGAAAGAGGACTATAATATTAAGATGATAGTATAAGTGACCGTGTATAGCTGTAACACTGTAATCAGAATGGTGATTCACCAGATTTCTTGAATGGGTAATTGATGCTAATGAAGGCACGTGCTATCTTGGATGGTATTTCCTCTATCTGTGGTAATCTCTTCGTAACCATTCCCAAAACACACACCACTACAGTGTGGCCTGCATCTTCCTTTATAATTTCCATATCAGCTGGCATAAATTTTTTTCATCACTCCTTAAATATGCATGTCCATACATATTTTAGCATTTTATATTATTAATGTGAGTATTAATGTGTTTGGGTAAGAGACTTAGAATGTTAAACTCAACTTTCTTTTCATATTCAGTGATTTGTATTTACATATTTTAGAAAGAAAAGTTGGCCTAGAAGCATCTTCTTATCTTGAAGAGTAGAGCAACTTCAAAAGAAAAATGTTCCTAAAAGGAAATCCACACTTATCTATTTTTAATATCAGGTTGAACTACTTTTAGGATTGAGAATACAGCCTGTAAGGGTGGGGTTTTGGGGCTGACCTAAGCTGGTTTTAGGGCTAGTTGATGTTGGGGGGTTTGCTGTCACCCATACCTCCCTGTTGCCAGGGATTTCTGCTGCTTCTCTTGTGTTGGCTTGAGCGATTCTGTAGTCCCTCAGTGAAACCATTTAGCCTGCTAAACTGACAAAAAACAAACCCAGAAGAAACAGGATCCAAGCAGGATCAGATATCTGTGAGCAGCAAGTGGCAAAGTGATGCAGGAACATACATGAGTCAGTACTAACTCTGCTACCTGTGAAATCTCTCTTGGAGCTGGTCCCCGAGTGCTTTTTCTTTCTTTTTTCCCCCAAGTGATGCTCCTTTATTTGCGTGAAGGTGGTTCTTTTACTTTGTTGTTGCAAAACATTTAGCTTCCTAATGGAAATATATTAAAATGATGAAATAAGGTAAATTATTGAACGTAAGATGTAAAGGAGGTAAATAAAACATAATTGTGGCCATCAGTACAGCCTGTTCATAAAAATGGCAGAGCACGGACCAAAGAAAGAAATAGTCATTAATTTAAACACATACTGCTTTCAAATGGTAAATATCTGTCTCAATGACATAATTAGGAACTAAAAAGCAAGGAAGGTGTCTCTTCAGTTCTTTCTATGGATATATGTGTATAGCAAAGTGAAGACCAGAAAGCTGTTGTAAAGTGCCTGTTTGTATGTCAATGCCATTAAGAAAAGAAGGGCAACAGATAGCTAGCAGCAAGGGTTAGCAGCTCATGCGAGAGCTATGAAAAGCCTTTGTACTCTTTTTTTTCCACTTCACAACAGTTGTTGCTCCTGTTATCTACATACACAGTTTGTAAAGATACATATGCTGCAGTCATTCGCTGCAGACTCCTGTCAAGTTCAAGGAGTGCATTTGCTGTGGTTTATGCTTTATAGACCGAAGCATATTTGCAGATACCATAGCAAGGCAGTGTTCTTCTGTATGTGACAGCTGAAACCAAATGGTTTTGAGGAGGCAGGTAAAATGCATGGCTTGGATTTTTTTTTTCCCCCTCCCCCTCCAAATCAGTGTTATCTGGACCCTGATTTTGCACAGTTTTGGAACCGCCTACTTTCTGCTTGACTGGGGATGTTGCCACTAATTAAGTTATATATGGCTATTTCTGACCAGGACAAAACCCATTATCTTGCCTTATTTAAAGTAATTCTTATGGATTATAATAAATACTGTTTATTTTTTACAAGAAATTATTTCATACTTGTCAGTGCAGTTACCCTACTTGTCTTTTCTGTATAGAACAAAAAAAATATCCCTTATTTCCAGTTTTTGGTGCTTTTGTTCTTTTAAAAAAAAAAAAGAATTACTGGTATAATTAAACCTACCTTACTGTGTGAATAATAAAAACAAAAAAAAATTCTTAAAAGATTTTCCCTCTGACATGACCCACTGTTTCTTCTGAATTCCTGAAAACATATTTTCATGTAGTAATAAGATTAATATTGTCATGCTTTTACCTGTATTATAAGCCCAAAAGGACTTACAAATTGCCTGTAAAGTATATACTTCTCCTAGAGTGAAAAATATTTTCAGGAACGTCTTGTAATCCTATCATTTCCACAGCTAAACAACGAGAACAATAAATGCGTTTGAGGTTCTCTTGGGTATGGGCACGAGTGTGCTTTCTGGCCACAGTGTCCCTTGTGACTGAAAACTCAAAATAACTCTGCAATTCGTGGCCTCAGTTCTGCATTCCTCATGCCACCGACTGGTGATTTTTTGTATGTGAAAGGATATTGTGTACAGGATTATTTCCCCTCTTAATGGGAGTGTGAGCACTTCTATGCTAGAACATGTTCAGCAGTGACTAAATAGTGAAGATTAATGCAGTAAGATGGTTAAAAGAGGAAAGCAACCAAATCCAGCTAGTTTTACTGGTTGAATTTAATGCAGATATAGTTTGGTTTTGCACTGTGAAATAAAATCTATTCAGGAGGATGTCCTCCTACAAAAACTTGTGTGGAATTTTCAATAGCCACAAGTGGTCACAGCTTTGTTTATACATCTTGTCTGAAAGCTGGAAAATGTTCCTATAATTAAGTTTAGAAAAAGGGAGCACGGAGGAGAAAGGAAGAGAGAAAAGCCTGAGAATATCCGTTGAGGCAAATGTCCTGAGACAATCAGATTTGTTCTCAGAGATGAATGTGTATTATTTTAAAGCCAGAAGAAACATGTCTACCCATGCTGTGTACAGGCAAGGATAGGTTTGTTTAGTTTTAAGCCTTGGATTGTGTAAATATCTTTTGACTTAAAAGGTGTTTCAGTTGCAGCAAAATTAAATTCCATCTAATTGTTCTTTGCTTGGAATGGAAATACTCAATTAGCCCCAAATTGGGGCTAATACAAAAGAAGGAAAATATTTATCTTCTTGAAACCAAAATGTTAGTTGAGCAGTGAAGTCAGGGACTTGTGTTGCTTCATCAGTGGGATTACAGAATTGGTGTTTATCTGTTGTTAGATGTTTGCTTTTTACTGGCTGTGGATTATTTTACTGTATCCTCTTGAGAGACAGAACTCTGAAATCAGTTGGTGAGATTGCTTTAGACCTTGATGGTGACTGCTGATCAAGTGGCTAATAAGTAAAAAAAAAAAAAAAAAAATTGAACACAGGAATTTTGGATCATATAATGCCATAGGAGAGCTGGAAAGGGTTTAAATTTTGCTACTGAAAAACAGAACTTTGGTTTGGAAGGAACCTTTAAAGGTTGTCTAATCCAACTCCCCTGCAGTCAGCATGAACACCTTGCTCTAAATCAGGTTACTCAAAGCCTCATCCAACCTGACATTCCAGGGATGGGGCATCTACAAAAAAAGGAAGATATCAGGGATATGGACTTGGAAAGTACTAGATTTCTGTCTCCAGTTATGGTATTTGCTCTTTTTTTTCGTAACCTGTGGGACATTTTTGCATGATCTGTTGCAATTCTTTTGCAGTCTGGAAAATACTTGCCTTTTCTGGTGCCTACTTGCTCATAAATGCTTCTGTCTTCATAAATGTCAGAGTTCTGGGCTAATGCTCTTCTTTGAATACTGAACTTGGAAAGTTATTTAACAAAGTGATGTCACAACTGCCGGGCAATACAGTTTGGTTTGGTTTTTTTTCCTAACACATTTAGAGTAGACAAACTTGTATTAAAATTGTGTATTCCAATAAGTGTATGTTTAGAGGAAATTAAGTACATTTAGATCAGTTACAGCAATTGAACTGAGATAGGCTAAGTTGGAATATAGTAAATATTTTTGACGAGTGGCACTGAAGAAGGGAGACAATGATGATATACAATCAATAGAAGGATGAGAAGGTGGCAGACATCTTCAGTGGTTTGCACCCATACCAATTTATGGTGACAAGAGGACAGTGCACTTAGGAGTCATCCTAACAAGGCAGTCATCCCTTCTCTGAGCTGATAGTTTGAGTGGAAATAAAATATTAACTATACCAATAGTTTCTGGAAGCTGAGCAGTACCCTTACTCAGTTGTATCCTGATTCTTATATTCTTCTCAAGAGATGCTGGAATCTTTTGGCTCTGATCTTAACACCATTATTGAAAGATGGTGCATTAATGTGCAGTTTTCTCTTAAGTGCTGTCTTCTAAGTGCGCACCAAGTGAAGAATCTTCTTTTCCAGCAGACTTTTCTTGTCTTGCATCCAGTAGATAGATACTTGATGTTATTTCCTAATGCAAAAAGACAGTCTGAGTCCATTTAGTTTACTTCCTTTCTGTCTAACAGCATCATTAATTATACTTGAGGTTTGTCTCTGCTGTGGCTGTGATCAGAGGAAAGGAAAAAAAAAACCACAGTCACCTCTTGGGTGCCACAGGAAGAGGATTGAGGTGTTTTATTTCTTTTCTTTGGTAGGTTGCTTGAGCATATAAAGCTGTCACAGTTTGTGTTGATTCCAAATAGCCATTTCACTTGTTCTAGATATTTCAGACCTGTCTCAAGGAGCTTCACTGTGATGTTAGGAAGAAGAAACTGTGGTACTACTCGCTGACATTGTGCTTTGGGAAGAGTTTGTGATAGCAGCAAATCCAGAGATTTTGTAATTCAGCTTGAAGAAAAATCAAGCACTGTCTATGAACTCTAACAATTTAATGCTTAAAGATGATTTTCTGTTTGGGTTCTGAATAGCATTTCCAGTTGACAACAAAGGTGAGAGTTAACAAAGTCTTACAGATATTGGTACCACAAAATTTTAATCTAATTTCATATACTGATGTAATACTGCACAAATGTTTGAAGTATACTCGAGCATACTTCCTAGCTAAGAGTGTGGTTGATTATATACAATTTGCCTTTCTAGTAATCAACACTGGGTAACAGTCTTTTTTTTTTTATTGTCAGTCCTCAGTTAACTAATTGGAATATTTGTGGTATGTGTATGTACATAATGTTTGTATAGTCATAAAATCTCTTGAGTTTTGATGGTTTGAGATCTTAGACTATATCTGTAAGGCAAAGATGTGATGAGGCATATGTAGTTTTAAGGTTTGATGTGAAAAGAATCTTACTGGTATTTGCATGCAAGGAACTTTTAGGAGTGGGTGGGTTTGTGGTGAGTTGAAGGTAAAAAGCAAGTAAACATATTGAAGGTCTGGTATTTGTTCAACAGAAGACTGTCATTTCATAAACTGGAAGTAATTTAATCATGTTTGTATCTGGAGTAGTTAAATGAGATCATTTGCCATAGTTACTTCATATCTAACAAGCTCTGCTCCCATTGGGATTTTATGTTCTGATTCAAAACCTGAAAAGAAAGGAGCTTAACCACTGAATGCTGAAAAATAATATATTTAATTTTTAAGATCTGAACAGAGACTGTGTTTCAAATGTGACTTTTGAAATCTCCCTATCAAGCTGAGTTTTTGTTTGTGATCCTGTTGCTACAGTCTGTTACGTGTGTGTGTCACATAAAACAACAACTTTGGCCATCCCAAATGCCTTCATTGGCGTTGTGTGTTGCTGTTGGGGCAGAAACATTTAAATATCTTAAAAGTTATTTTTGTTGTTCTGTTTTACTGAGCTAAGAGAAAATGCAGTTCTATAATTAAGGAACTATTTCCAGGAAAGTGGGTAGTATTAGAAGTGTTGTTACAGGATTGTTGCAAAGGTCATGAGTAGTTGGTGTCTACTGCTGTGCAAGTGAATAAGAGTAATCTCTGTCCAAGGAAGTTTCTTGCTAGAGAAAATCTAATTGCTCAAGTAAAGCAGAGGTTTCGTGTGAATAACTCATCATGTTTGCTAGTTGTCAGGCAAAGACTAGAGGTAAGGGGCTGCTGCTAGATTGAGTGACAGCTATAGCTGTGTACAGAAGCGTGTTTGCATCTTCTGTAGCAAGTAATTTTTATCAGCAGGGTAACAGACTTGCTTTGGCATAGCCAAGGAAAGACCTGAAACTGACTTAAATACTTCAGACTTACTTAAATGATATTAAACAAAAACATGAGTTTGTGATACACAGTGTTAAATAACTGATTTTGACTGTATACTTAGTGTATCCTGCTGATGGAAAGAATTTGATTTCCGTTCTTTGCTTTACAAAAGGGTGTTAGTGGTACTGTACTTATCTGCTTCTCTGCTCTACAAAGAATCCAGATGAAGGGGTACTGCTACAATTCTGATGTCTGAAATCAGCATCAGAATACACATCTCAGTAATGAGTTATATACAGCTTTAGCTTTTCTTCGGCTTTTTTCCTTGAAAGATAGTCATGTCTTTTGAATCATGGTTCATTTACATGAAGAATTTTGGTCTGCAACTGAAATAATTGGAATGATACCAGACTTTAATTTGGTCATTAAGCTGTAGAGCCAAATCTTACCACATATTATATGATAACAAGCTCCCATTGATTGTCTGGCTTTCTTTTGAAAGATAGTTTGTGTCCACAGTAATTAATTTGGTTACCTTACTTACTATTTTATCAAGTAGAACTCCAGTAAATTAATTTTGGAGTTTGGCTTTTTTGTTTTTTTTTTTGAAAGTGATCCCATTTTTCTGAAAGTACAAACTTTTCTTAATCAGACTTACTCAGTTTTCTGCAATAATACGTTTGCAAATGCTAAAAGACTGTACATTTTGCTCTATTACAGTGCCTGATGACCTCTCCATAGAAGAAAGAGAAGAGCTTTTAAATATTCGTCGTAGGAAAAAAGAGCTGATTGATGATATTGAGGTAATTGATTTATCTGTAAAGATCTTTAGAAGACTCCCCCAGTAGATTAAGTTACAGTAAACTGCATATCTAGGTATGAATTTCAGGTAATCGTTTTAAAGGCATATAAATGGCTTAAGCTAAATTTGACCAGTAATGAATAGGATTTATGCATCATTTGTGTACTTTCAAAAATGCTAACTTCTATATTTATCTAATACAATGTGTGCATATGTATACATTTGATTTGTGTAACCAAGAACTCATTAAAAAAGCAGATCTGCATGCAGGATAGGACCAAGTGAGAAATCTGGGTAAAGAATTCTTATACTGAAATTGATAATGACAGATTGGTCTCAGTGCTCTGATAGGAACAGAAACTGGGTGTTCAGATCCATGTGTTTAACAGTCATTGAGCTGTGGTAAAATCTTTAAGCTAAATAAGGAAGCCATAAGATTCGTCACTTTTCTTTAGCTGACTGGCTAATACTGGAAAATAAAACCTAATTGATCATGTTAATATAGATTATTTCAAAGAGTGTTTTAGTATAGGTTAACATGTTATCCTTCCTTCTTTTGGCAGAGATTAAAATTTGAAATTGCTGAAGTTATGACAGAAATTGATAATCTGACTAGTGTAGAAGAAAGGTAAGTAATGAACATGATTCAGTAAGATCTTGGAACAGGAATTCTAGAAATAGCAAACAAAAATAGCTTTATCATGCTAAACAAATGTTGAATCACCTTAATTCAGTCTGTTGTAAGGTCTCTAAAGCCTGACTTGAGCCGCTTCAGATGTGTCATGGATTTGGATAGAATGTCCAGTTGATAATGATACTGTTCTCTAAAGCTGCAATCACTTGAAAGAACTGAAAATAGTAACATTATTTCCCCCTTATAAAAAGTGACTGTCTTGTTTTTGTGATAGAAAATACATAGAAACTAACACAGAATTTAAAAGAAGCTTATCCAGAAGTTACTGGTTTGTAAAAGAGCAACTGATAACTGCTTGTTTTTTCTTTTTCTTCATGTGTAGCAAAACTACACAAAGGAATAAGCAAATAGCCATGGGAAGGAAGAAATTCAACATGGACCCTAAGAAGGTAAAGAATTTTTTTCCACTTGTCAAAAATCAAGTTCCTGCTTGTAATGTGATCCATAGATTGACAAATACAGTTGTGTTTTCTTAAGAAAACATTTCTGATAATGTAACTTGTGATAAGTTCACAGGCCTTATTTGTATATCCCATAACCCACTGAGCAGAGGGTTACATTAGAGGCAGTCATCTAGACCTTTGCCAGTGAGGTGTGCTTTTTTCACTTAAGCAAACTTTTTTTGATAATGGAGGTTATTTATCGACAATCAAATATGCGAGTTATTGATTGAGCTGGCTTGCAGAAAGATTAGTTGGGCCTGATAGAGGTGTTTTATCTTGATACGTCAAATATAATGCTAAAAGTATTTTGATGTTTGGTTATTAGTGAGGCCATACTTTTTTTATGCCCTACTATTTTTGTTTCTTCTAAAATACCTTTAACATGTTTTTTAATTTGTTCTCCTATAGACTTTTATATTTGTGTATCTTAATTCCGTTTATGAAAAAGGCATGTATGAACATTGATATATTTGTATAGATATATATATCTGTACTTACCTGATGCGTGCAAACACCTGGAGGTAGAAACTTGGTTACTTATGTCAAGAAGTCTACCATGCATTTAGCCAATAAGTGGTTCTTTTCTCTGCAGAGACTTTTCTTAAGTAACTGTTATTAATTGTCTGGAAAACTGAAGGAGTTGCATATGCTCTTACAGACCAGCCCTGATATATTTAAAAGAGCTGGTTTGATGTATTTGACCTTTAGCCTTTACTGTTCATTTTACGTCTTGCTTTTTTTTACTGCCTTCTATTGTTTGTAATGGAGATTCCATTCTGAATTTGTGAGGAGTCTTCTTTAAGGTCTTTGGAAATTCTTTAGCTTTTTTTTTCCTATGTTAGTTCTTGATTTATTTTCTTTCTAGTTATATGGAATTCCGTTACATTTTGGTGGCTTTTTCTGTAATGTTCCAAGTACAGTGACGGCTGCTGTTCTTCAGCCTATTTTCAGTTTATCAGAAACACTCCAGTTCTTTGAGATAATAGAACCCTTTTTAAGCTACTGACCATGTCTTTTATTTTTGTTTTCCATTTTGATCACTGTCTCCTAAATATCCTGATAGTTTGCTGTTGCCCTCCAGCTCTTTCATGTCCTAGAAGTTTCTGGCAAAGGCACAGGAGGATGTCATGTGCTTTCATTCCAGTGTTAACTATTTTTTTGTTACTGTTCTTGTTGGGTGAAATTATTTCTATAAATAGATGCTGTGGCCACATTGCTACTGTAACGTATGTTAGATGTGGTAAACAGACTTACAGTAGTAATTTCTTAATGGTGTCTATGACTCAGTGGTGGTCTGCAGTAGCAGTCTGCTTTAAAGCTAGATCATGTTGTTTGCAGTTGCTACTTGAATTTACATGCAGTGAAAATATATGTCCATCTTACGTTGAGAGAATTAACTTGGGGTCATTGCGAAATGGATGTTTTTTCATTCGTAAATGGGAGGGAAGATGGTCTCTGGAGTTAGGACCGTGGTAATAATGCATGAGCTGAATATCCCAAGTTTTTTCTTTCAAACCAGATAAAAGAATTATGTTTTCATATTAGTAGGAACACAGTGTGGTAATTTTCTCTAAATTTTTTATTTGAAGACTTTTACCATTTTTTGGTGTGTAACCTATGTAGAGCAGATCTTCCTCCCTGCTTCCATCCTTCTTCAGAGTAGGTGTGTTTAACTCAGTTAACACGATGTTGTATCATGTACCTTGCTTTTTTTGGATTTGGTTAGCTAGGGTGGGATGGGCTATACTGGTAAAGTTAGTAAAATGCTTCCACAATCTCTGTGCAGAGGCCATAAAGTTGTGCTTGAAAGTTGCAGCGTTCAAGTCAGTACTGCCTGTGTTGGGCCCAGAAAATGAATTCTCTGTGATGAAGGAAGAGTTTAAATAACGGCAAAAACTTTGATTAATTGCTGGAAAAGCTATGACATTCAAAGCAGAGTTCACTGTACTGACTTAAAAAAAAAATAAAAAAAATTCTGTGCAATATTTGTAGTGAGTATTGAGCATTTCCATAGTGATGAATTTTGTGTGGGGAGATCAAACTTGTACAGCTGTCTTCTATCTCCTATCAGTGTACAGAAAGAAAATCTGCATCAAGACTAAAGATAGCGTAGGAGTTGATGGGGATTTGGCTGACCTATTTTACCATTTATTCCAGACACTGGAGTTGTTGTCTCAGACAAATTCCTTTTCTTGTCTAACTGACTTCTGGTGGTTTAACATCTTACAAACTAAAAAATAAAAGGGAGGGGGGGTAATCCAGGAAAAAGAAAGTTAGATTTTATTTTTGTAGTATGTTGAAGTATTCGCTTCTGTCCACAGAAATTTGTTTTTCATACATCTAGCTATGTTCATTATCTTTCCCAGTTTACTTCTACAGCTTTTTAAAAACTGTTCTGGTCAGTCTGTTTATGCTAACAGTGAATATGGTCCAGGTGTTGAAAAAGGGCATCTGCACCTGTTTCTGATGTTGGTTAGAAAGCTCATTGACAGAGGTTATGAAAGCTTTTCAAATAACTTGGTATGGGGAAAAAACACTGTTTCATAGTCAGATGGCTTTTTTGAATAAATAGTTATCGAATAAGCTTTGAAGGGATCATCTCTGAAGGAAGCACAACTGTTTCTGCTTCAAAATAAGATATATTTTCTTTGCAACAAAATCATGTCTGTTCTGAAATGGCTTATAAAAATACTGAGTTTTCAGAATACCAGCCTGTCACTGAAGTTTTCAGATGATGATAAAATAGTTTGGAGAGAACTGCATTCCAGACTTTCTTTTTTTAAAAAAATACCCGTAAAGCTTTATAACATCACAATTCATTTTATTTGATAAATTAAGTCAGAAAATTGACTTTTTGTGGGGGGTTTTGTGGGTTTTTTTGGTCAGGCAGGTAATTATTTAATTATAAAGCCCCACAATCAACCAAACAGAAGCATGATTACTTTTTTGAATGTTGCTTCAGGGCCTTCTATGCTCTATCAGAAGTAGTGGAAGTTTCCCCAGTAGTAGTGAAATAAAAAGACATCTATTCCATTTGCAGATACTGAAAAACTTCTGTTATTTCTGGACTAGGGAAATATTTGGAAAGATTTGGAATAATGAATTATTTTGTATTTGTACATCTTAGGAATCCAAGACATGAAGGTTACTTACAGCTGCCATTCCTGCTTTTCACTAGCATACTGTTAGCAGTTTTATGAAATCAGCAGGAGTGGCAATATCTTTACTGAGGTGTGTAGTGGGAGAGGAAAAAAAAAGAGCACTATCTTTTCAGGACATGCTGAGTGTTGGAATAACGACCCTTCCATACTTTATTGAACTTTTATATAACTCTTAGTCTCCTTTCTTTACCGCTTTACAGAAAGTTCTCTGGGCATCCCTAGAGTGTGCCAGTTATAGGGCCAGTAATTTATGGTGTCATAGGAGTCCAGGGGCTTGATCAAGTACACGCTGAGGGACAGGGTAAGACTCTTCTCCTGGCTTTGATAGAAGCTCCGTGGTAGAAGCTTCAGTGGTTTGTGAACAGTCCTTTGTGAATAGTCTAGTTCAAGTCCTTTGCCAATAGCTTAGTTTCGGCACAACCAGAATTCACTGATAATCCCAGTTTCAACATAAACTCTTAAACTGGTTTCAGTATCTTCGGCCTCAACTTCTGCTGCAAGTAGTGGCTTGATGTACTGGGTTGCAGTTTGTAGATTATAACAGATGCTGTATTTTGTGTCATGATGGTAATTAATTTATTCCTACGTTATTCTTACATACCTCTTCATTACATGATTTTACAGATTATGTCTTTGCAGACATTTATGCAATATTGTGAATAGGTCAACTCACATTAACTCCAAAGAGCAACATGGAATTATTATTCAATTAATATTTGACACATCTGTTGTTGAGTGATTCAAACTGCCACCTAGAACTTCTAGCCTTAAAAATGTGTTCTCATTTTAATCTTTAAACCAATACTAAGTATTGCTTATCTAACCAAAAAACATTTTTTTACCATTTCATTAAAAACCCCACAACTGTAGGCTAATGTAATTCTTCATGTGCTGTGTATATGTCTATATTAATAACAAATGTTATTAATGATATTTACGTAAATGCTCGTGGAAGAAAACATAACATTCCTTTTCCTCTGGAATTGCTCTTTCTAGGGAATACAGTTTCTGATAGAAAATGACCTCCTGCAGAACACTGCGGAAGACATTGCACAATTCCTTTATAAAGGAGAAGGATTAAATAAAACGGTAATTGGAGATTACCTCGGTGAAAGGTAAAATAAAAATACTAAAACTTTGTTCTTGAGTTTACAAGACGTCCTTTGAACTGCAACATTAATTTTGTGGAATCCTAATAATTTCTATTCATGTTCCTGTGAAAAGAATGTGTTAGGCTTTTAGGTCCTGGAGTAAAATAAATACCTCGGGATAGGATAAAACGTGACAGTTTAGGTGGTCTTAAGCTGCTAGTTTTGCCTGTGTGACTACCTCAGAAACAGGCTATTAAGTGATATGTGCTAGGCAAGTGGCAGTGCATATTATAGATGAGTTACTGTTGAGTTATGTGCTATCATTTATCAAGGCATTTGGAGTCTGAGAACATTTCTCATTCTATTTTACTTTGCCACTACATCTCAGGGGCCCGTTGTGAATTAGTTCTGCATTCTAGCTTAATATAGCTGAAGATGAGACTAGGACAGTCAACAGAATGAAATACTTGTATAACATTCTGCCATAATGAGTTATATTTTAAATCATTGAGTTTTATACTGTTACAGTACTCAGCAAACTGAAGAAAATGAATGGTAAAATGGAACAAGATAATACCTAAAAATGTACTTTAACTAACGGGTGAATTGTAATCTATAAAAGATTTAAGATTTCTTTATATTTATGTAAGTGGCTTCCTAGACCTTTAATGATATTTAGCTTGTGTCTTTGGAGCTGTACCCAGCACAAGTATCACTATTAATCCAGTCTACATTAAACCTAGAAGAGCAAAATTAGAGTATAAGGCTAATATTTGTTTGGAATTATGGCAGCTTTATGTACATATAAGCAAAATCAATATTTGACATAGAGTAACAGAGTACTTCTTTTGAGTGTGCTCTTCTATTATACTATTGTTCCACTTTATTTCTTTGCACTGAAAAGTAGTTGAATTGTGTGTTACTGAATTTCATGTGAATTGCTTTGTTTCACCTGACAGAGCTGGTGTGTTTTTTTGTAAACAATATGGGGACATCCTAATGAATGAATAGTTCGATTTAAGGTATTTAGTCCTGAGTGTTACAGGTTGGTCTGACTATGCAGTTAGTCAGTAACACAACAGGTAATTCTTGGGTGGAGGCTGATAAGCAACATTCTGTCCTGGTGATGGATTTAAAGCACACCCTGAGGATTATAAACCTTTATGCTTCCGGCATATGAACTCAGTGTAGATTAAATTCTGTCTGCACCCAAATAGTTAACATGTTATTTTTGCATTTAAACACCTTTGTATCAAACAAAGCGTAATTTTTCTCATGATTTATGTGGCAATATAAAAGATAGGTGAGAGGAAGTCTGTTCAAAATCTGTTTTGGTTTTAGTAAACTTTCATTGTAGTGATTTTTGAAAATGGACTAAGAATATAGTACATATGAACAGCTCTTTAAAAAAGCTGTCCTTTTTCTTAGGGACAATCAGTTGGGGCATTTCTGTTCCTCATCTTTGTACATAAGTTAATATATTGCTTTAATATTTTCTGTTCTTAGAGGAAAAAACAGGATAGTTTGTTTTTCATGTGTTGCATGGCTAAAGACATTAATTTTTCATTAGCTCTTGTTTTAAGAGTTCATGACACAATTTCTGCAAAAGACTTTTCACTGAATAAATTTATCATCCCATATCAAGTAGTAATGAATGTGAAGCAAAGAAGACCAGGCCATTTTTGGCCATTTAAATAAGGGTTTCTAAAATCAGTTTGAGTGTACTGGCTCTTGCTAATCTACCAGAAAAAACGGGCCAAATACTGGTACTAAATATTAGAATACCTCTCAAATAAATGTATAAACTATTTCTGATGACTTGATGTGATCAATATGTTCATTGATTTCCTTGCTCATTCTCAGAAGCAAATAGAGATAACTAACAAGCCTCTGAAGTTCAGAACTGTAATGGTCTATTCCCATTTTTGTCTTTCAGAGATGAATTTAATATTAAAGTTCTTCAGGCTTTTGTTGAACTCCATGAGTTCGCTGATCTCAATCTTGTACAAGCCTTAAGGTGAGTAAATTCTTTCTTCTTTTTGACCTGCACTTCCTTTATCAAATTGCACACTCGTATGAGTCACTGTGTTGATTTATTTGTCAGAAAGCTGATCTATAGCTCAGCACGATTATACTCACTACTGTGCAAGTTAGCAAAGACAACTCTTATTTTAACCATCCCAATTGCTTTTGTGTGTGCTGCCTTTGAAGGTGAAAACTTTTAATCATTTTAGACAAATACAAACAACTAGAATGTAGCTGTAACTCTTTGGTGTGCCTGCCATATGTGGACATTTGAAGATCTATTTTATATCTTAGCACAGAGACAGGTAAAAAACAAACAAAGCCCTCACCCAAACAAAAAAATAATTTTCTTTGGTGCCATCTTCTTTCTTCTTTCTTTCCACCTCAACTTGTTCATCTGAACGGGGAGGGGAGGAATCCTGCTGACCATAATCAGTGATTATGTTCAATTGCAAAGAGGTAAACCTTGAATCAAGTAATTTCCTTCTACTTTCCTCAGAATTTCCCACTTTTCATGTGTGATATCTTAGTATAATTTTTTTTCCCTTGCTGAGTGAACAGTTTACTTGATTCCTCTGGGATGCCAGCATACAGTGACCTTGAGAAGTCCTTTCTCGTCTTGGTGGAAAGTCATAACAGATCTAGCAAATTAAGTTGATTTAGACAGTTCTGCCAGTTTTGTTGCCACAAGTGACTCCCTCCTGACACCAGATAAATTGAAATGTCTGTGTGATCTTTGTCTCTGGTGCAGTGTCTTGTGATGTGGAGTCAGAACAAGTTGACCGTGTTTGAGTGATGTGGGAATGATAACTTGAGCTGCCTGAGGCTTGAGCTAAGGAAGCGTTTTCTTTGGTGGCTGAGGCTTGTCTGGGAGGCTTCATATTCCTATCTCTTTTGCCCAATTTGGCATCAGATTTGACTTATTCTTCCTTAGCAGCTGCTATTATTAAATGTTTGTATTTTGGTAGCTTACAAAATTCGTGATCTGGGTTGGAAACGTGCAAGAGGTGAGTAAAAGAAGTAATCAAGAGCTGGCAAACTAAAGATGGCCTGTGACACTAATATAATGTCCTAAAAGGAAAACTGATAAAGACAGGAATATTGTCACCCAGCGTACAGGGAATATTGAGAACTTGTTTTGCATGGCAGAGCATGTAATTTTGCTGGTTTAGATCCTGCTTTAATTGAGATAGTTCTCTTGCTAAGAAATAAAAAAATAAGTGATTAAATTCACTGGAGCTTTTTAGCACCACTATGGTACTAAAAGTAAATTTGTGAAGACTTCTGTCCTGTATGCATTCCAGTGTACCTGTGTGTAGAAATAATGAATTATGAAAGTAAAAACTATATTCCATACTGCTAAACAGGAGCACAGATCTCCTCATATATTACAAAATTGCTGACATGATACCATGAGGCTTTCTTTTTGAGATCTAGGTCTGATTCCTGTAAGGTGAACTTACTAGACAGGCAGCACCTCAAAGCACTGGCATTTTTCTTGTTGTTACTATTTGTAACATGGTTTTGATGAGTTGAAGTAAAGATGTTAAGTGTTTCTGTGTTCCTTGCTTCTTTTCCCCACCAGAAATATTTTATGTAATGTGTCTTTCTGCATTGTAAGTAAAGTCTAGCTCAGTGTTTATTGCTTCTAGTAGCCAGGAAACCCAGGGAGGATTGAACTGATTGTTTCCCCATAGCATTCTCATGGCAAAAATGGGATGCATACAGAAAATTGTTTACTAGTCTGGAAAAAAAGAGTCTCAGAATATGAACTGCCATATTATTTTGCCTGATAGCATGCAGTGTTGCTGGCTGAGTTTCTGGGCTAGCCATCTGTGCATGTTGCTTTATAATAGCTCCTGACTTGTGTGTTGAGAGATTGAAAACATATTTCTAGGACATTTTATATAGATGTTGCTGAATTTGTTTCTGATTATTAGTAATAGACGCTTACTATTTACATCCTGGAATGACTCTAACAACTATTCTTCTCTTCTCTAGGCAGTTTCTGTGGAGCTTCAGACTCCCAGGAGAGGCTCAAAAAATTGATCGCATGATGGAAGCTTTTGCTTCACGCTATTGCCTTTGTAACCCAGGAGTCTTCCAGTCTACAGGTTAGTCACAGGAAATAATAAGAGTTCTTAAGTGTATATTTTTTTATTATGACAATGGCCAGTTTGGAAGTTCAGGATTAAATATGTGAGATGAGAAATTCTGGAGAATTAAGAAAATGCAACTATCCAACCCTACCCTTTTTTCCCAGGAGGTGCAAGCTTATGCTCAGCATTAATGTATAACTAAGCCAGTTGAAGTACAAAACACACTTTAGAAATGTCACCAAAAATTTTGGCTAGGAATTGGAAAAGTAAGATTCTTAGAGATCTAAAGGCAGAAGTGACCAATAGGTTAGGTAGTCTCATCTGTCAAGTTTTAAGGACTTTGCACTGGATTGTCTCTGTATCAAGTCCACCTATATGTGGCTATAGTGTATCATCTAGAAAGTCATCCATTTTTGTATGGATGAAGATTATCCTTTTTCTTTACCAATCTGTTCAACAATAATTTATTTCAGTTATAAATACACCTCAGTTTTCTATTGAATTACTCAGTTTAAAATTACTCAAGTCATAAAAGCTAACAAAACTTCGTGATACCGAACAGCATTCTGACATGTTGGTCTGTTCAGTAATCTATACATAGCTTGCTTTTGGTAAGTTTGAGGAACATACAGATTAGGAAAGGATTAATGTAAAGCAGGACTGGAACAACAAGAAAGGAAAAATACTTTTTGAAAGCAGAATCATGAAGATGCAAACACATTTTTCCTCTATGTAGCAGAGAGATTTCCATCCTGTTTTTTCTTACACAGGATCTTGCACTTGAATTCTAGGAAAATGTATTATAATCATAACCATGTCAAGAGGCATGATAAGATCTCCTTTGTCATCTTGTGATATTATACAGTGGTACTAGCCACCTCATGTGTGCCAAGAAATTGGGTTAATGTCATTTTCGGTCTGTGTAAAAGCAGTTCAAATATTATTTTCAAGAGACTGTTCTTTCTCTTTGGAGAAGCCTTTGGAAGTACTTTGAGTAGGAGCCTGGTTGACGAAGTCATCTTATAGGATCTGCAAGCATCATCTAGACAAAATCTGTGTGCAAAGAATGTTTTGCCCAACAACACTTTGGTGTTTCAAGTGAAATGTTAATTTAGGGTGAGAGCAATAATTTCAGAGAGTTTAAATTTTGTGGGGAGATTCTCTTGTACTGTTTTTCTCACCTAGGCTTTAAATTTGAATTTAAAAAATTGACTTTTTTTTCTTCTTAGATTTACTTCAACAATTTAAAGAAAGATTTGAGACTTTACTTCTGTGTAGCGTTCAGGATTTTTTTACTACCTGTTTCTTTATCAGTCAGGATGAGCTATTAATTTTATAGGTTTATGCCACAATACATAGAAAGACAAATAATTTTTCATATCTTATTTCAGATACTTGCTATGTGCTTTCATTTGCGATCATTATGTTGAATACCAGTCTGCACAACCACAATGTAAGAGATAAGCCAACAGTAGAGAGGTTTATTTCTATGAATCGTGGAATTAATGAAGGTGGAGACCTTCCAGAAGAATTACTACGGGTAAGTTAGACTGGGTAAGACAAGGCATTGCTTTCTCTTTTTAATAGGAAACTTAGAAGCACCTACAACAGCTCAGGCAAATTAGTTGAGGAAAAGTAAAAACAGCATGTTTCTAGCATTCATAACCATTTGAGTAGCTGAAAGAAGCATTTTCTGATAGTCATAGCTGCTTTGAGCTAGTTCTGCCTATATTCAACCTTTTGTTGAGGAGAGGAGATTCCAGAGGAAACACTTTGTGTATCTGTCAGTAGTTTGCTGATGGCAAAATTCCAGCAGAATTGGCTTCTTATGAAAAAAGTAGTATTTCTGGATAAGTCAGAGAAAGCAGGTAAAAATAGTAAAAATAATTTTTTGTTGTTGTTATTACCTCTCATTTCTTTTCATGTGTCTTGCGAAGCTTCCTTCTGTCCCTTGAGAGATCAGTAAAAATTCTTAATTCCCTGAGACAGTGTGATGGTTTAACCCATTTTCTGAAAAAACAGGTTCATTTAGCAAAACTTGTACTAAATGAGACGTGAAGCTGAAACCTTTGAAATACTAAAGTTAAAAGATGTCTTTGCTAGAAATGCTTATAAAATCTGTAGGAAGAGACACCTGTTTATAGATGAAGTGGTTTAAAATAGAACTTAGTCATAGTAGTAAACAGATTGTGAAGAGATGGTCCAGTATTTCCTACACTTATTATTACAAATAGTCTTAGAAGCAGTAAGATGTCATGGTTGCATTTTCTGTTAGACATTTATTAATGAGATTATTTTCCTCTTTTTTATTCTTCTAGAATTTATATGAAAGTATTAAGAATGAGCCCTTTAAAATTCCAGAGGATGATGGAAATGATCTAACACATACATTTTTTAATCCAGATAGAGAAGGCTGGCTGCTGAAATTAGGTTAGTTACAAAGGCATTTTTGCTGGTGTATGTTTGTTCATTGTTACCATGTTTGCAGCTTCAGTGTCTCTGCTTTCTTGTGGAGGTAATGAGATTAATTTTGTAATTTGTGTTGAAAAATACATGAACCATAATAAGTAACTCCTTTACATCTGAAGGTTGTTACTTCTTGTTTTGTGTATCCAAATTATCAATCTTGTTTCATACTTTGGAGTTTTATTTCTAATATATGAGAAATAATAACTCAATAACAAAAAGGAAATGCCGTATGTTATTTACCACGTTGTGACTGATAAATAACAACTAAGTCTCCATAAGGTCATTTCAGAAAACTGTGTGATATTTCAACTCGGTTTTCTGTGTACAAAAAAAGGATTTCTCTTCAAATAGTTATTTTTGTATGTCTTTATTTTTCCATATTATTTGTGAGTTTCTCTTGGTTTGGTTTTGGCTATGATTTTTAATGAGTGGTTTAAATGTGCCTTCTTGTTTTCCTTATGGCCTATGACCTATCACCTTTCTGTTCTGTGACTGGCTGTCTCTGCTTATTCTGCATTAGGAGGTACGTATCTGACTGCTTCCCAGTCTCCTCTTCTTCAGTTGCTCATTCTTTTATTTTCTTCCTCCTTCCTCCTGTTTTTTTTGTTCGTTTGTTTGTTTGGATTTTTTTAAATCAAATTTATTGTAGCATTTGCTTTTTCACTGTGTCACTAGCAGTATCATTAGTGGTACTCTGAAAGACTGGCATGTCAGTGTCTAGCTCACATGCAGGTGTGTTCTGCAAAAGAAGAAAGTGTATACATGTAAAGCAGAAAAATAAAGGTGACTATTCAGTATACTTTTCTCATTCACTGAAGAACATAACAAGGGAAAAGTAATTTCTACTGAGAGAAGACGTCTTACTCTTGTAATGACATTTCAGAGTGATTTTGTTACTTGTGTATCAATTAATTAGGTTATTGAAAGATTGATTACATTTGAACAAATAGTTTATAAAACCCATTCTTTTTTGTGGTTTTTTTGTGTTTTTCCTTTTTAAAGAATATATTTATCTTCATTAACAGAATCTTAAATGAGCACCAAATTTAGGGTTGCAGAAACCTCTGCTAATTTGCAGTGTCCTGGCACTGCACCATGCCCTTCTTTAGAAATTCTTTTAAAGTTGATAGGATTCACATTTTCACTTGAGCTTAGGGAATTGTTTTCTTATATGAAAGTGACTGAAATTTTATTTTAACGTTTGTTTTTCAATGACATAGAAGTCTTTTATATAAAACAGTTCACACTCCAGTAGAGCCAGTTTTTGGCACTTTAATGTATGACAGCTTATTAAAGTGGAAGCAACTTTGCACTTGGAGAATGGTGACTAAAATGTAAAAAGGAATGTGTGCAGGGGGATGCACTTTTGCCAGTATGGTGAAAGTGGAGCCTGCTTAGAGTCATGGGCCCACTCTATTGATTGCTCCTGGAAGGAAACAGATGTGAAAAGGAAGCATCTGGAATTTGTGTTCAAGTGCTCTCCAGTGTCTTATTTTGATCTCTGTGCTACAGATGCTATAGAGCTCTTTGTCTTTCTAACTACAAAAAAAGCAAAGCTCTTGCTTTTTGATGTGCTTTGGCTCAGCTGGCACAATTTCAAAGATGACTGTGCAACTTTTCTCCATTTCATAGCATGAGCCAATAGCTGTCTCAAAAGAAGATGTGCTTTCTGGAGAAGAGAGTGGGTACAAACCCATGCCCTGCACCTTTTTTTCTGTTGCCAGTGTGCTCTCATATACACATACTGAGAGCAAGAGTGTGAGCTTATGTAGAGGAATGACATCAGGAACTCTTTATCAGGGAGTGTAGTGATAGGATGAAGGATAACGGTCTTAAACTGAAATAGGCTAGATTAGATTAGATAGTAGGAAGAAATTCTTTACGGTGAGCGTGATGAGGCACTGGAACAGGTTGCCCAGAGAAATTGTAAATGTCTTATCCCTGGAAGTGTTCAAAACCAGATTGGATGAGGCCTTGATCAACCTGGTCTGGTGGAAAATGGCCCTGCCCATGGCAGAGTGGTTGGAACTAGATGGCCTTTAAGGTCTCTTCCAACCCAAACCGGTCTATGATTCTGTCATCCCTTGTGGAAGAAACTGTCAATAACAGACATACAAGGGAACTAATAAAAAACCAGAGGAACAGAGAAATTGAAGATGACAGAAAGTCAGTTAGAGCTGCCAGGTGCTTCTGCAGAACCCATCTCTGGTCCTGGCGCAAAGTCAGTAACTTTTCATTCCGTACGATGTAGATGAGAGACAGTGTGCAGAAAACCCGCTAGGAAACCTGTGGCTGGAAACGGAAGGGTGGTGTGTGTAACACTCCCACGGAGTGAAGATTATTTGAATAAAGAAATTAAATGTGTCCAGAAGCCTCCAGTGATTCAGCCTGTAAATACGTGCAGCTGCGCTCCCGTGAAAGACTGCTTTTTTTCAGCAGACGCAGACTGGTGCAGACAAATACATTTTGCTATTGCAGATGTAATACCAGAAATAAACGGGGCAATCTCTTTTTTTCCCCTTTCTTTATTTATTTCTCTCCCTTAAGTTTCCTTTTGCTAGGAGGCTTAAACTGTATGTTCAGAGTGCTGTCTTGATCCACATTATTTACAGTGCTTTCTGTTGGGAAATAATTCTTATGAAATGGATAGGATTTCCTTCAGTTCTAGAAAATGCTGATATTAAAAGTTGCAGTGTGGTTGAAGTGCTAAGGAGACTCTATTCTTGCATGAGAGTTTAAGTGCTCAGTTGTGATAATACTTAAAAGCTGAAATAGTTGTATTTATAGTTTATACAACATTTTCTAAGACAAATCACAAATCCTGAGTGTATCAAGATGGTATTTTGTATTTGGTATTTCTTATTGTCAGCTCTTCCCAGTTATCTACTTGTTATATACTTGCGTTACTTATACTCTTTTTAGTACTCCAGCTAACCATATTGATTATCCTCTGGGCAGGAGATGGATATCATGAAACTTCCATTTATTGTAAAGTTCATCTGTCCTAAAGACCACCCTAGCTCTCTAGCCTGGCACTGGGTTTTAGAAAGCTGTGAGGGTGCAAAATGCTTTTGGAGAGTTTGCTGATCTGAATTGTTCAGAGGTGACTTTGTGTAAGTCTGAGTTCCAAACTTGGCAGGCAGACAGCAATTCTGGTTTTATCTATCTAGTTTCAGCTGATGCCTTTATATAGACATCTTTATCTTGGTAAACCTAAATTATCATTCAGTTCTATGTTTGTTTGAAGCCATCATGAAAGTGAAGCCATCATTACACCATGATGAAAATTAATACAAGTAAAAAACTGAAAGCTCCAAAGTGCTAACAAATCTTCACTTAGAGCAGCTTGAGAAATTACGAGCTTTCAGATTTTTCTACGTCATAATTATTAGTGGTGTTGGTACCATGACATTTTCTGCTATCCCCATTGTTGTCTGTGCACTTTGTCCTACTGCCCAAGTTACAGTAGCTTTGCAGAGGAAGGTGCTTCTTTGCCTAAAATAGCTCCTCTTGGCAAATAGCTTGCTGTACGTAATATTCTCTCCTAGTTAGAGGGAAACTGTGACATTATTTTACCAAACTGGAGAGGAAATGATTCAAGCCAGACACATGACTATGTTAATTTTATTTTTTTTTTTTTGCCAGTCAGGCAGTCATTGAGAGTTTGGAGATGGTCCAAAAGCTTTCCATTCAGGCCCATCCAGCCAGTGGTACTTAGTCCAGCACATCTGTACTTGAGAGGATGTTGTTTCTCTTCCCTAATCCAGGATGAGAGAACAGCAGTGGTTGGTCAGGAAACAGGTGGCTTCCTATACCTGCCTGTGTCTCGTGGTAACTGATGCTCTTCTAGGTTGTGGCAGTTGATGATGTGGTCAAGGGAATCTTTTTCAAAGAAACACAAACTTTGATCTAGTCATCTGTATAACTGTACAACTCCCTAGTCCATTCTGCTGAATGGTGTCTAAATGAACTGAGAAGGAAAAAACCAACCATCTGTGATGTGTGCATCTCTTTCTTTGTCCTCTAAAACCTTATATAAATGTGCTGAAGATTTGGGTAGAATTTTCTAACTTTAGACTCATTTCTACCTTTAGTCTTAAGAGCTTTTCTGATATTGAAGTTGGTGTTTCCTAAGTCATTACCAGTTGTTTTTCTCTTTAGTATATAGGTGGTTTCTCTTACCTTGCTGTCTGCTTCTTTGCACTCTTGATGAGAGTTGAAAACAATAGTCCTATGTTTGGTTACAGAGTTTCTGTTTCTCTTTCTGTATGTTTTGCCTTGTGGCCTTTTCTTGTTTCCTTAGAAATCCATCTGCAAGATACCATGGTTCTTGATTTTATTATTTGCAGTGTCTTTGCTTTTTAATCAGCTAGATCTTTCAGAAGTATAACACATCTCTCCATTTCTGTAAATATTTATGGATTCATACTCTGATTTTCTTGATCCTCTTCTGCTAACTTAATTCCTTCCATCTTTAATCTTTGAAAAGCTGAGAACTGGAATAAGATATGAAGTATGGTACTAAAACCTCTGTTGTTTTGTGAACCTACAGCAATTCTGGCCAAGGAAAAGAATGTTTTGTTATCTCAAGTTCTCACCCATTAATCTTGCATGCACTGTTTATGGGCTGCAAAGCCTTTCATCGACCAGCTTCTTGGGCTTGAGCCCACTGTAAAGGCATATTATATGCATGTTATATGGTGACCTCTGCAAACTTGATGAGTACAGATTAGATTGCCTTTCAAGCTTTATTAGAGTTTGTGCTGCTGACAGCTGCAACTAAGTAACAGGGTGGGGAGACAGAGACTTATATGCAAGAATAATTCCTTATCTCGCCAAAAAATCCTGCCTTGCTGCTTTTTTTCTGGAAGAGAGGAATAGCTTATAGCTTTGTTAAGCAGGAACTTGGGGTCTGTTTCTGAAACCACCTGAGTGGTGTAACCTGGTGAGCTGCTGGCTGTTGTAGGGAGAAGGGCGCAGGTAATAGGGATGTCGTTGGAAATACTGAATTGTCTGTCTGGCTTCGACACCAGTACTATCCTGGAGCTGGGGAATGTTCCATGACAAAAGCTTCCTCAAAACTACAGCATGATTACAGAAGGTTTTAGGTTTGAGAAATCTGACTTTTCCAGAGAGAAGGGGATGTTGTCAGGAAAAATTTCAGCAAACTCAAGTGTCATCTACTGTTTGGCAGTTCTTATTATTCTAGGAGGTTTATGTTTTAAGTCTGTTGTTTCTGTTTAAAATAGTAAGCAGGCCTTCTTCTAAATATATACTTATTACCTGATTATTTTTTATTATATTTTGACATGGTATCACAATTTATGAGAAACACCTTTGTTCAGTTCAAGCTGTTTCTCTGACAGTAGCCTCTTTGCCTGTTAGTTTAATCCTCTCTCCTGCTGAATTGTTTTTCTACTAGGATTAGGCAAGCCATGACATTTGATGCTAGCTGTTGTTACCTGTTTGCCTGAAAAACATGGTGGTGTTTTTGTGCCATAAAAATGTTAACTTAGAAAGCAGAATGTGACTTAAAGTCATGGCAATGAACATTGAGTTGCATGAAAAAATGTCATGTTATGGTGATTGCAAGGACTACCCTGGCAGTCATTTTGACTCAGCCACTGCTTATTAATTGATCTGGAAGTGAGTCAAGCTGAAGTTGGTCAGCTTTCCATTCCTAGCCCAAATACTTTCTAATACTTGAACCAGCTGTCTGTCAAGGTGATGGGAGTTTTTCTAGTGACTTAAGTGCCAGTCTGTTTCTACAATGATTTATTTACGGATCCATCACAGTGATTGTACTAAAATGCCACCAGTTCTTCCCTCACTGTCTTCGGTTCACTCGGCCATTCATTCTGTCACAGCTTCTACATCTTGCACTATTTTGTCCTTTATTTCACCACACCTGCTTGCAGATTAAATTTTTCTTAAGATATGTGTGCGTGCAGTGGAAACAAAAGTTCGAGTACCTTGAACTTTGCAGTGTGTTGGCACTGGGTTATTGTGTAGGTCATGAAACCAAGCAAAAGGAAGATACAACATACAACATATCTTGGTCTGCAAGGCTGGTATCAAGAAATTTCAAGCTATTCCTAGAATTGTTCTTTAATATGATTTGGATTTCTGTATTAAGTAATTAAGCCATATTTTGAAACACAAACCTGAATTATTTTCTTACCCATTGTGGAAGCCTTGACAGCAACAGACATTTAATAAAGCCATACCTTTTGATTGTAGGGGGAAGAGTAAAAACATGGAAACGGAGATGGTTTATTCTGACTGATAATTGCCTCTATTACTTTGAATACACAACAGTGAGTATATATTGCAGTGACCTTTGTAATCAAGATATTTAAGTGACTAATAATAATGACATTTTCTTAATTTTTTTAGGACAAAGAACCTAGAGGAATTATTCCTTTAGAAAATCTTAGCATAAGAGAAGTTGAAGACCCTAGAAAACCAGTAAGATATTTTCCTAATGTTTTAAGTGAAGATTAGTAAACTATATAGAACTTAGATGTAGTATTAAATGAAGATACCTGTCAGTTTTGTTTTGTTGCTTGTTTTATTTTTTTTAATTTATTTCTTTGTTTCTACCCTCTAGAACTGCTTTGAGCTCTATAATCCTAGTCATAAAGGTCAAGTAATTAAAGCTTGTAAAACTGAAGCTGATGGTAGAGTGGTGGAAGGCAACCATGTAGTGTATAGAATATCTGCTCCCACCCCAGAAGAAAAGGAGGAGTGGATTAAATCTATCAAGTGAGTTTAAAGTCTTAAATGTTTAGAAATGAAGTGTAAGCTTTTTTCTTGGAGTAAGATAATAAGAAAAACTGTAATCTAACTTGTTTGAAGAATTCAGATGTGGCAATTCCTCTAGGATTAGTGACAAGCTACATGGGGTTGACAGATCAAGATACAAGTCTGTTACTGTCTGGTCCTAAGGAAATAGTGATTCTAACTCATATGAGGAAAATGTGGATTTTATTTATTTTTTTAAGTAAGTGTAAAGCTTTGTGTGAATTGTCTTTAACCCTCATTTTATTAGGTTCTTACTTCACCTAATTAATTCAGAGACGTATATCTTAAAAATATTCACAGTGCAGCTTTTAAACTTTTACAGCTTGACTTTATCTTGGAAGGTTTATAAAGCAGACCCACACTTAAATAAATAATGATCAAGTTGAAAGTATGAAGTCTTCATAATAAATCACAGCTGAATAGCATTTCCTAAAGAAATACTGCTAATTCTTAGAAGTCAACCATCCATTATCTTGAGGTATCCACAAAGAAGAGAGAGCAAAATAGTTTTAGTTTTCAGAAACAAATATTTGTTAACCAAACTGATGATTCCTTTTGTTTCTTCTAGAGCAAGTATCAGCAGGGATCCCTTTTATGATATGCTGGCAACAAGGAAACGAAGAATTGCAAATAAGAAATAGAACATGATCAGCATCTTGTATACCTGCATCAACCTATAAATGAGCATACAGTTCAGTGATAATGTAAAAAGTGGACAAACTAAATGAATACAATGACTGTAAATTTTTTTTATATATATATATATATGTATGTACACACACACTTTACTATGACATAAAAACTGGGCAAGACCTTTCAGGGTAAGTAGGTATTGGCCTATAATTTGAAGTTAGCTTTAAATCCCAGAGGATGAGTCTATTGGAACTTAGTTTAGCAGAAAACATGGAAGACTTGCTTTCACTTTTATTAGTTACAACATCAGTTGACTTGGGTTGGGAGGGAAGGAATTTGAGGCTAATAGTAAAATGCCTTATACTTTGCATTTCCCATAAAAGGAGGAGTTATTACAAGACCTTCATCTCTCACTAAAATGCAGCACCAGAAGTAGAGTACAGCATGATCTAGCACTTAATTTTTCTGTAAACAGAAAACCCACCATCTTGGTATCTTTTAAGTCTTGCATGTTTTGCAGTAAATGAACAACTGAGTGCAGCTTTCATTTAGGATTTGCTCCCTTATTTTTATGGAAATAGCTTTTGTTCTTCAGAAGTACAACTCAGTTGTAGTAGGCTGGCAGCTGTGTGGTTAAATAGTTGTGCCAAAGGGTTTGGTTGGTACATGCTGAAATATGTGCAGGTCCCAAACAGCAATGATTTGAGTCTGTAGACATGACACTAAGTACAGATGTGGTTTGTTATTTGCCAGTAGGCTAAAACTCACTCCTGTATGCTTGTACACTGTAAGCAGTAAGATTGAATGAATGGTTTAATTTGCTTTTTGTATAGTAAGATCCTTCTTATGATTTAGATATCTTGTAGTTTAATTAACACTAAGTTACTACTAAAGGAGTAAAATGACAGGGCTTGCATGAGTTTAAGCGTTGCACATGAAAACACTCTCAAATAATTTCACATGCATTTGATGTTTTCAAAGGGAAAAAACAGAAAAGTGAAATCTTTCAGTAAGATACAGCCCTAGATAGTTAAGCAAGCATACATACAGGGCATGCAGAGAAGTTCAGTGTTTTTGTTGTATTTCATAGCATTCTTAAAGGTGATTTTTCACATCTGTGCTTCAGCAGTTGAAATTGGAAAACTGAATAGACATTCTTATTTTTACTAAAAAAAAAAAATCCAATCTTACTCATCAATTACCCAGTGCAACGTAACTGTCCCACAAGAGCATGTCTCTGGTTTGGGGGTTTTTTGTAACTTGTGGAAGATCTTTCTCTGGTCCTACCGATTAGTCTTACAGTTACATGTGAACTGCTGTGGCAGATTTTATGACAATGCTTTTCTATTGATAATGCACAGACTGTTTTTAAGGTAAAGCCTCTAATTCCACAATGGGGGCAAAAAGTAGGGGTTTTTTTGGACCCTATGGCTTCTGTCAGTACTTAGTTTCTCACAAAGTTGTTGAACATGAGCTGTGCCTACTATGCCAATGAAGACCCAACTGGAGAGCCAGTACTTTGTCCAATCAGTTTTGCTTGTTGGAGTTACAGGAGCATCTCTGGCTACATTAGAGGGAAATGTGCTGCACTGGCAAAAGCAGAGATTCATTGAGTTGATTTGTTTCAAATCTTTTAACTGTAAGGGAGAGTCTGTTTCACTGTTCCTGTCTTATTCATTTGCCTTGTTTTGTATGAGGTGTCAACCTGTGAATGTTTTGATTTATTGCATGTTTGCATAAAAGGGCCCGGAGGAAAAGAGCAAGTAAAGTCTTTTACACCTTAAATTTTCCTCAGAGTGTGTGGAATTGCAGTCTACTTAGGTGAATGTTCAAATCCCAAGTCCTTTCAAGGGAGTAAATCCTTGAATAAGTATAGCGTGGGGACATCTTTGCTTAATGGAACATGGTTAAACTGTTTATAGAAACAAATTCAGTTGTATGTTCTGTTAGAGCTGCTAACATTACTTGTTTTGAGTCTTCTGTTCCACAACTTCAAGTGTTGCTTTTGAGCGATGCATGCATCAGTTATAGCTTTGGACAAGTAGAGCTGTAATGCAAATAGGGATAAGCCAGAGCCAGTGGTACTAACGAGGGTAAAGGTGAAAAGCAGCAAAGTAAATATTTTTGGAACATGTGAGATTACAGAAAGCATTAATAAGCTACGAAGCAATTTTGTATCAGTTCTTCTGAAAGATCACCTTCAAAAAAAAAACCACCTCAGAATCAAGACTCCAGTGAAAGGCAAACTGAAGAATATTAGCACCAAAAAGCATGAGTGTTATATTGACCTTACATGAGGATTTTTCTCTTCTTTGACAACTGATCCAGGACCAGACAGCAAGCACTATACAACAGTACATACCAACATTACAGAGGATAAATCACATCTACTGCTTCTTCAAAATAGGGCTACAGAATAGTTAAGTTGCACCTAACATCTCTTTGACACAGCAGCAAATAAACTAGAAACACTGGGAGTTTTCCCTCNGTGAAGTACAGAGCATGTTCCTTCCCGCACTGTCCCGAAGCCAGCAGAGAGGCTTTCTCGCTGCGACTGTTGCTTAAAGCAGAGGCCCGTTTGGAGACTGCGAGCACCCATGAGCTGGAGCAGCGAAGGCAGCCTTGTGCCTGCCTCGACTTCTCTAATTCTTGTCATGAAAGTAATTCTTCACTTGAAAGCCAATAAATAGTGGAGTACAGAGAGTGGTCCTTCCCAAACTGTTCCGAATCCAGCAGCGAGGCTTTATTGCTGCGAATCTTGCTCAGGGGAGAAGCCCGTTTGAAGGCCATAAGCACCAGTGAGCGCCTGCGAACCAGAGCAGTGAAGGCAGCCTCGTGCCCTCCTTGACTTCTCTAATTCTTGTCATGAAAGTAATTCTTCACTTGAAAGCCAATAAATACGTGGAGTACAGAGCGTGTTCCTTCCCACATTGTCCCGAAGCCAGCAGAGAGGCTTTCTCGCCACGACCGTTGCTCAGAGCAGAAGCCTGTTTGAAGACTGAGAGTGCCTGCAAGCCCCTGCGAGCTGGAGCAGCGAAGGCAGCTGCCTGCCCACCTCGACTTCTCCTCCCGAGCCATCAACAGCTGGCAAGAGGCATGTAGGTCAAACACTGTAGAGTAGAATTAAGGAAACATGTGTTGCCCATGTTCAGCAATCCAACTCCAAGGCTTTGTGTTTCTTGCCAGTCCAGACAAATTTTCTCAGGTGGAAAAAGAATCCTTCTCCTCCCAAGCCATCAACAGCTTGTTCCTGTGAGCTCCGAACCAGCCCTGCATGGGTTAGCATCAAAGAACTCCTGTTGGAAACCAAACCACTGCCAGCTGTGTATTTCCGGTGTTGAGCTTGAAGTACCGACTCGTCACCCTCTGCTCTGCCATTCGGACAGGCTGTGACTCCTGGAAGCCTTCGGATACGCTGAGAGCAGAGGCTGCTCTCAGGGCCAAGCACAGCCCGCCCGCCCGCCCGACACATGTCCGAATACAGCGCAAACCAGTGTGACCCAACATGCAGGCAGGGACGGGAGGAACGTCTCTGAAGGAGCATCCACCTCGCCTCGCCTTTCTCCCTCCAGCTCACGCCCCTGCCCCAGAG
>VWZO01008767.1:11109-46834 GCA_013396975.1 Bucco capensis | reverse complement strand
TCAAGGTTTTTACTTTGCTCAGTGCCATGCAGTTGCTCAGGTATCTCTTCGTATGACACGTACTCTGAGCCCTTAACTATCTTTGTGGCCTTTTGCTGGACATGTTCCACTATGTCCATATATCTCTGCAATGGGGAGCCCAGAACTGGACTAAGTCTTTAGTCCAGTGCTGCACAAAGGGGAGGGGTCATCTCCCTCAACCTTCTGGCAACACTCTTCCTAATGTAGCCCAGGAGGTTGTTTGCCTTTCTTCTGGATCAAGTTCAGTTTGGTGTCCACTAGGACACCCAGGCATTCTGTCAAGCTGTTTTTCAGCTAGTTGGTCACCAGTGTGTACTGATGCTTGGAAATATTCAAAGGTGAAAGACTTTGCAATTCCCTGTGTTGAAATTCGTAACATTTCTCTGAGCCCCTTTCTCTAGCTTTTTAAGGCCCTTCTGAATGGCAGCACAACCATCCAAATCAGTCAATCCAAGCAATGTTATATCTTCCACAGACTTGCTGAGGGTTCACTCTGTCCCATCCACTGGGCAGCAACAACAACATTAAACAGTACTGGCCTATTATCAGGCCTGAGGGTATACCACTGGGAACCTGTCCAGAGCTGGACTTCATGCCACTGACTGAAAACCTTTGAGCCCAGCAGTTCAGTTTACTCTCCACTACACTCCCTTCTTATCTAGTTCATCTAGCCTCACCATTTTGTCAATGAAAACGTAATGGCAGACAGTGCCAAAAGACTTGCTGAAGTCAAGATAAACAATATCCACTGCTACCCTCATCCACTAAACTAGCCGTTTAATCATATAAGGTTTCCGGTTGGTCAGTCATGATTTTCCCATTGTAAATCCATAGTGATTACTCTTGATCACCTTCCTTAAGTTTCTGAGCTTTTTTCTCTGAAAAACACATAAAGGTTTATGAGCTTTACCTGCATAATTGTGGTTAGTTTACAGGTGTTAGGACACGGGCATTGTAATATTCTCATAACTGCTAATCTCAGCAGTCCTGATGGAAGCGTGGAGTCTTGTGGTTAACCAAAATGATAGCAAGATGAAGCCCAGAGTTGTTTTATACTAAGAGCTGAGTTTGGCATTGCTATTTGGAGACTAGTTTTCTGTCTTTTCCGGTTGACCAAATGTTATAATGTTTTGTTTCTCCCATTTGCTGTAGATGGTAAATGATTTGTATGATGTTCTTGGCCACAGCTCAGCAACTGAATCAGTGAAAGATTACGATCTCTTCATAACATTGCTTCCCTAATCTGTCTAATCAATATGGCAGTATTCCTGAAAGTTGTCTGGGCTAGCAGCTGAATGTGGTCTGGAGTGACATGCAATTGCAGAATTGCAGTAGTACAAGAAGTTACATTGCAAAGAAGAAAATAAATATTTTAAAAGTAAGATGAATCTTGTTTATATACCTAGGGAGAGGGTATTCCTTTTAACAGTTCAGTTATTGCAGTTAATCTAGAACAGGCTCTAAATACATTCTGTAAAAATATTGCCATATTTTTCTTCTCCTCTTATCGTTTAAAACAGAACAATAAACCATCTTGATTTTTTTTCTTTAACTATGTGTACAGTATATTTACAGACTCACTGCCAACCACAAGTTGATAGTTTGGTGTAAAGCAATGTTCTATCCCCCTTTTTAATTGTTAACTTGTTAAGAGTCTTTTTTCCAAAATGTACTTCCTTCTCCCCTGCATTTGCTATGTTGTTGGAAATCTGTCTGCTAATGCAGTCAAGTGTCTATTAGTATATCTATTATGAACCCCCTGTTTGGACTTCATAGTTCAAATGTTTGCACCAGTCTTGTGCTGAATTAACAATGTTTTCTTAGCCAAAGAAGGGCTTCCATAATCACCCTTCAACGTGGTTTGTTTTTATTTGAGCACCCATAATATTTGGACAGTATTTTCTGTAATGACAGAAACATTGAATTTTACTTGTTTTATATTGCACTTCTCTGTTCTTGAAACTCAAATTAAATTGACTTTCCATTCTCAAAATTTTATTTCGAGAACTAATTCATAGTGTTAATTTTTAATATGGTCTTGATAGCATGGTTTGAAAATGCTCATGAAAAAAATCCTGTTTGAATGAAGCTACAAATGTTTAACTTTTTATTCTGAGAATTTCATGGTTTGGAGTTTAGTTTTGTTCATGTGAGTTAAAGTCTGCTACCGAGATTCTGCATCACAGATTTGTTGTTGAAGAGCATTGTTACACTGCAAAGGTTTTCAAGTATCTTTGTAAAAGAGTGCCACTCTTTTGGTGATCTTAGTGCACTACTGTTATATTCCTGATACAGCTCCTGCCTCTAGCGGAAAGTGACAGTTCAGTATTCAAATGTTACCTTCTCTGCTGTGGCATCCATCATTTTATATATTGCTTCTGATAACATTAGCAACGTATATACAATGTCACATAATATTGTATTACAGCTTTTCTTGGCAATTGTGTGTTGTAAAGGATTTGTGAGGCATGAGGAGAGGGGAGGGAAGAAACACTGCTAGGAATGGGTATTTGCTGCTTCACTGGGTGTCTGAGAATTATGACAGAGAATGTGAGCTCATCCTCAACCTTTAGCATGCGTTCTTCTTCAGAGGTGTTTGAGCTGTTTGACATATGAAGCAGTAAGCAAACATTCTCTTGCGTGAAGGCCATGAAAATTTTCCGTGATTTTCAGCCTGTGTCCAGTAGATTTCTTATGAATTAGTGAGGTGCGACTATGAAAAGCTAGTCAGTGACATTATGCAGCAAGCTGTGCATGTTAAATATAGCTGAGGAAAACAAACAAACAAAAAAGGTTGAAATATGCTGCTGTAGTCCAATTCTTTACTAATTCTTGAGGCACTGTAGTCATTCTTATTACTGAGTAGAGTTAGTAAAAGTCTACCATATGATATTTCTACCATATGATATTATTTGGTTCTATCACAAGATTTGTGTATACATTATTTTTCTCTATGACAGAAGGTGCTGTCAGTAGAGGCCAAGGCCCAATTTAATTCTCCCTTCTATTGCTCTGCTAGTTAGCTATAGACTTTGCTGGAAGAGGCAATGTTTTATTTTCTTGAATCTAAAGTAAAAGTAGGTAAGAAGAACTCAAAAATATGCAATAACCTCTGAGGTCTAAAGCTAATAGTGAAGGCAGATTGAGTGGAGTGGTTAGGTCAGGGATTACTAGGGCTCAGGACCACGCAAGGAAAATGTGGGAACCAAGGCAGGAAGCAAGGCAGGAAGCACCATGTCTGCACCCATAGGGTCCAGGAAGCTGAAGCCCAGCACTTTTCTGCCCACAGACACAACTCCAACATGGATGAGTACAACACGCATCTCCCTGGGAAGAGGGAGTGAGAGGTGATTACCTAGGCCAATCCTCAAAAATTTCAATTATTTCTTTTTACTCACTCTGTACTGATGTAAAAAAAAAAAAAAAAATCACATCGGGAGAAGCAGACTAGTCAATTCCTCTTTTCACCAAAGCTTGTGTCTCCTGTTCAAGAAAGGTCATGGTCTGTCTATCACTCTATTAGATAAGAACACTGGCTCCAGTGGGCATTTACACAGGTCTGCCAAACTCCAGGCTCTCATCACAATCCTCCGTGCACACAAGGCACATGAAGATCTCTTTTTTTTCTGAAGAAAAATGCCTACAGTAATGTATCTCTATAATATTTTCAGAGCTGAAGAAAATGTGTATTTATTTTTGCCAAACAAGATCTAGCTTGATTTAATGAAAGTATGTGTGCATGCATGCGGTTAGCTTTTGTATGTGCTTACATATAAACAGGAACAACAAGTAAATAAACACAATAAGGCCAGATTTTCTAAATTAAACACCATTCCCTGCAGTTCCTTTAATGGACAAACCTTTTCCACATGAAGATGATTTCAGACTATATTTAAGCAGAGAGCAGAATCTCACAGTTGTTTTTACTGAACCAAACAGACATATTCTCTTGCCATAAAACATCAATTGGCTTATTTAAATGTTTTTGCCTACTCATAGAGATTTATGCTGTGTTGCATTGTTATTTTCAGTTGTAACTGTAGTTACATTTGTGTTCTTCAAGAAAGTTATCAATATTTCATGTTGTCTAAGCAGTAAAGGAGAGCTTTGGGATATTCACGTGTGAAAGGTGAGACAGCTGTTATTCCTGAAAGTTGCTAAAATGTGGTATATTAGTAAAACATTAAAATTCCTTATTATAATTTGTTTGATAGAATGAGGATACTAGATATCAGACACGTTAATCAACAGGAATTCAGAGTCACAATATAGACTGGAGTAGGATGCTGATAACTGCCATAATATCCCCACCTTCAAAAAGCAAAAGAAAAGCAGTTAGAGGGCAGAGGATGAGCCTTTAAAAAATCAGTCTGTAATTACCCTGAAGTAGTATATTAGTATTAGTATAGGTGAAATATAGGTGATTTTGTGTGCATGACATTTTGCCAAATTCTGCAAGCATCCAGTAACAAAGTTTCACTTTACTTTCTCAAATAAATATAGATTAACATATTTATCCAGAAAATCTTGCAACCAACAGAAAATAACTTAATTTGTCTCTCATTCTGCCTGTGAATTTGTGAATTTAAGACTAGCAACTGATCAGACACCTTGATCATGACTCTACGGCACTTACTTGTGACAGGAAAACACATCACCAACCACTAGTGTGTATTTTCGGAACTTCAGAAGGGCCAGTTTTCCAAATCTTAAGGCAACTGTCAAGGGGAGTAAATTTTAAATGGAATTTTAATCTGTTGCTTCCAGCTTTGAACGTATAGTTGCTAATAGAGAGATATCAATCGACAGAACTGTTTCTGCTAGAGGACTAATTCTTGATTCAAAAATAATTTCATGAACAAATCTGGGTGTTGATGCAATGTCTTCGCTTCCACAATTTTCAAGAATTGGTCTAGCAATAAGTAATAAAAAGAGATTTTTTAATTATTTTTTTCTGAAAACTGACCTGAATCACCTTTATAAACAGTTACAGTTCAATTCAGATTTTGTAGTACAGCTGATGCATGATGACTTCTGTGTATGACTGTGGAGTAGAAAACCTGCTGGAAAGCAGTGACTGTCAGCTTTAGGCTGACTGGAGATAACATGGAGTGTTGTGATCAAGAAGGTTAAGACCAACTTTAAGAATACAAAGGGAGTAAAAGTGTGTGAAGGTGACCTAGCATCTGAATAACTTGCCTTGCATAAGTATATATAATTCTTTGGGGAGAAAGGTGACTTATTTATTCTATTCTACCCTAGGTCAGAGTCCTCATGCAGTAGAGGCAAATTTCTCAGTCTGAATGATAATAGAGTAACAGGTCCTGGTGGCTGGGAGTAGGCAATTATAAAATGATGGTGTTTATCAGGTGAAAACTTGCAATCAGAAAGCCTGGAGTCTGCGTTTCGTCTGAAATTATCTAGATGTGAATTTTAATCTGTTTCCAGGAGAAATTCTGTAAATCATCTACTATCTAAGCCAGATATCATTAGTGCTTCCATCTCGTTTTCTATCTTTTAATGTATGAACCTTTGCTTTGAAAATGGTCGTTCACAGGCCTGAACTGTGCTCCTTTCAACATCATCATGGTATTTCCTGCTGTGTAATAATAAAGTCATTTTTTTTAAGACAACTAAACAAATGGTCAGTTATACCTTTTTCTTCCTTTTTTTTTTTTTTCCCTGACTCTGTAGGTGGTCAGAAGGCTTCTGTCAGCATATTCTGTCTTTTCCTGTACTCCTGGAGAAAAGATGCTGGAGGATATATAGTCAGTGAAGAAAGCAGAACTTAGTTGTTCTAACTTGTTCATATAACCAGCATTAAACTGACCACATTTTTTGACTGGGAAGGAATTCTTCCAGTAAATTAATGGATAGGGTTTGGCAAGTCTTATCTGTGCTGGAACAGCCTGCATAGGCTGTATCTATGCAGCCTCTTCACATAGGGGCACCAGTGGCACTGGTTTTACTTTTTCCTTTGTCTGCAGTCAACAGTTATCTAGACCCAGAAAATGTAAATAAACTAGTCCATCATTACTTGACTCATTATGTAGTCACTTATCAGTTAAGGCAAAGGAAATTCTATACTATTCAGAAAATTAGTCTCGATAACCTTATCTAGAACTGCATGTACTTATTATGAATGTTATTTCTATATTTTTGTCTTACTCTGTAAGCAGTTTTGCACACTTTAACAGTTACTTTCAAATCCAAGCGCTATCTTTAATGAGGAGTAGGGTATGTTAATAAGATCTGATATATTACTGAGGATCTTCAAATTATATAAGATGCTCATCTTAATTCATACAATTCCTTTTAAAAAGTGTCAATATTCACATATGTTAATTAAGCATTTAAGAAAAACTACCATCTTTAATACATTCTCAGCCATGACAAATAATCGGAATAGCTCTTTGACTCCTACCTGCTGTATTTCTCATGTTCATGTTAAATTTAGAGTGAGAATTTCAGAGATATGTGGCAAGACTTCACAGTACAAGTAATAGCTGCTTCTTAGGATAACATTAAATCATTGTGAAAACCAAATATCATTAGTTTCCTGTATGCAAGAGAAAAATACATGACACAAGGAGGTTTCACTTTACACAGTGTTTGCAGCTAGGCTGAAAAATACAGATTTTCCAGGGTGAAAAATACAGATTTTTCAAGTGTAAAAAATATATAGCAATAAGAAGAGACTATGTAACTCATAAAGGATTTTGGGGGATTTTTTTCTCCTCTGTAATATTCTTTCTGCCTTAATTCTGCCATCTACCTTATGTTCAGATCAATACCATCTGGTCTTTAGAAACACAAACTTGCAAAAAGCCTGACCGGTTTTTCTTCACAAGTAGGTGAAAATCAAAATAAAAATGCCTTTCAATCCATAAGAGAAAGACAGAACAAATTAGGCTTACAAAGGAAATAAAGAGCCTTCATGCCTCTTTAAAGGAGCCTTCAGCCTTACAGGCACTGCTCAGATGCAGCTAAGAGACCTACTCTTCATGTAACTTTCAGCTGCTATGATCCTCCTTTCTTCACCTCAGGATAACCAGTCATCTTGTATTTCTGCAATTGCCTTTATTTTAAAACGGTAAATATGATACTTCATCATCTTCATTGGAAGGAGTTTACAAAAAGTTTTATTTTTAGAACAATTAGCTTCTCATGATATAATAGGTATGTCTGTACTGTCAAGTTTGGCTATTTCATTAGCTTAAAAGAAAAAAACTCAGTAGATGATTTACCAGGATAGGACTTCCTTTACCATCCAGAACATGATACTCTCCCCAGTTGTTCACAAGAGATTGGAATTTATAAATTATAGTTATACTATCACAATTTTAATATTTGTCCAAAAATGAGAATTGCCAAGAGGGCCACTTCAACAGTTTCTCCCCTAGCTCTATCTGTGAAGGAGCACCGGAATTACTCTGGCGTGCTGCAGTCATCCAACGAATGTGTACTGTGTATCCATGAAGTAATGACTCCATATCAGAGAATCACAGAATCATAGAATCACAAAACCACAGAACAACCCGAGTTGGAAGGCACCCACAAGGATCATCAAGTCCAACTCCCATTTAGGCACAGGACAACCCCAAGGTCACAGGAGGTGACTAAGGGCAATGTGCAAGTGCCTTTTAAGTTCCACGAGGTTTGGAGCCATGATTACCTCCCTGGGGAGCCTGTTCCTATGCTCCACCACTCTCTGGGTAAAAGACTTCTTCCTAACACCCAACCTGAACCTCTCTCAGGACAGCTTCATGCCATTCCCCCATGTCCTGTCACTGTTCACCAAAGAGAAGAGTTCAGCCCTCAGTCCTCCCTCTCTGGTAAGGAGGTTATAAACTGCAATGAGATCCCCCTGCAGTCTTCTCTTCTCCAGACTGAACAGGCCAAGTGATTTCAGCCTTTCTTCATATGACTTCCCCTCCAAGCCTTTAACCATCTTTGTGGCCCTCCTCTAAACACTCTCCAACAAGTTCATGTATCTCTTGTATTGTGGTGCCCAGAACTGCACACAATACTCCAGGTGAGGCCACACCAGAGCTGAGTAAAGGGGAACTATCACCTCTCTGCTCAGCCAGCGATGGAGTGCTTGATGCACCCCAGGATCCGGTTGGCCCTCTTAATAGTGATGTAGTAGTGAAGTACACATCAGTCACACCTAGGATCGGTGGTCTTTGGGAATATTTGTAATATTTGTTCTCCAAGGTAGAATCAAGGGTACATACTTTACTTAAAGATAAACAAAAATTTTTAAGTGTTGCAATGTTAACATCTTAATGACTTCTGCGCAGCTTGCTCCATTATTCTAGTTTTGTGTGCTTGAGAATTACATCAAGTTATTTACTTAGAATGTTGTGATCCCCTATTTTTTTGTTTGTTTATTTTTTCAAAATATTAAAAGTAAACCAGCATATTTTCACTCAGCCTTCAGAGTGTTGTGTATTTTTGTATGATGGATGTACATACATAGCCACATACATGGCTGAAACTTTGTAACACCAAACAGTAAATGGCAGTAGCTTGTGTAATCACAACATTTCATGTGGCTCTGTCAAAGCACAAGACTAGTGCCACAGAAAAAACGTCAGCCATTGATTGCAGAATCTTGTAGTCACAGGTACCTATAAAAAAAGGTAATAAATGTTGAAGGATCAACAGAAACATTTGATGTGCTCTGACATACCTGTGGTCACAAACCATAAAACTACCACCCACAACCAAATTACGACTGGAAAGGAAACTTCTGAATCCAAACCTGGCAATTATTTTGGCCCTGAATACAGGGTAAAACATGTCAAACTGGCAACTAAGAAATTCCAGTTTTAGTAGAAGCTCTGTCACACACTATCTCTTGTTATAGCCAATCTCAAAAACATCAGAGGAAACAAAATCATCCATCACCTTTCTCTCCCTGTAAATGCATCAAAAGCATAAAGTTTTAACTAGCTCCATGGACAGCCAGCAGAAGCACCAAAATGACATGAATTTATCAAATAATATCAATGTAGCAATATATCAGACAGCAAGTTCCTGCCTTGTTGCATTCCCTGACAGATTCCAACATATCACAAGCATAAATATTCACCTCGCAACTTAAAGGTCTATCTTCAAGAATTTTTTCTATGATGCGGTTCTTTTTACAAACTTAGGTATCTGCTCATCTGTAGCACAGGATACATAGTTTAGTTGCAATATTCTTCATTGCATATATTCTCCTAAAATTTATTACTGAGCTTGGGAAACAGAATTTATTTGCCAAAGCAAATTCTGTTTGAAAGTTACAACCATATTTTCTTACATGTGGATCTTATTAGTACCTCTTCAATATTGTTAGTGCACTTTGACCTTAATGTTCTATTAGCAGAACTTTTTTTTAGTAAGTTCATAAACTTCTAAGAAATTGTAAGTCCTATCAAAGTGGCATTGATTTGAGATTTGTTTTTTCTTAGGAAACCCCTTTGGGACATGTGGAAATTTTCAAGATGATCTGAAAAGATATTTAAAGCACAGCAGTGCAGCTTATCAATTTATGTGGTTACAAAGCTCCTCCTGGAGAACACATGATGCCTATAATGTTGCAATCACATTCCAGCTTTTGTGGCAAAGCTGGTGGTTTGAAGTGTCTAGTACTGTATAGCATTAGCAGTATGTGATTTTGAGATGCTTTGTAAAAATTGAGGATTGAAGACTTTATATTTTTGTTTTCCAGGGGTACAAGCTCTGTGGATATGCAGAGTATTCACAATCTAAAATGATAAGAAATTATTAACTTAAGCTTATGCTAGTTATGTGCTTAAATATAGGAAATTCAAAAACATTACAAGTATAATTTCTAGCATACTTAGTTGTGTAAAAGCATTTTGTGTGGGGAACTGATCAATAATAACCCTGGATAGCTGAGATATTTTGGAGCATAGTCCTATACATAGGCACCCACTAAAGTCAAGCATTTTTGTACTCATTGGCCTGTTACATTAATGCAGTTGCAAGCACAGTTTTGCTATGAATTCATCTAACTCTAGCATCTGTGTTTAGTTGGCTTAAATTATACTCGTGTTTTTCAAGTAAAACCACATACTAACCAAAGCCAGTTTACTAAACTTTTCATGTTCTTCTCTAAGTTTCCCAGCAACTTACAGAACACAAATTGAAAATTAGGTAGAGTTTCATGCCAGGATTACTACAGGGAACAAACAAAGCTTGATCTTGTGTATTTGCAAAACTTCATAATAATTCCCTCAAAAACATTAATAGTACTAATTTTTAGAATCAGAAATGCTTAAGGCCTCCTCCTTGGTTTTGAAAGACACTTTCTGTAAGAACGTTTGAAAGTACTTAAATGTCTTACATCTGCTCAGCTCAGTGCTACAGAAGATGCTGCACTTCGCTGAAACTTTCTCTTGAAAATTGTTTTTTGGTTCCTAAGCTTCTTTGACACCTGCAAAAACTTTATTGAAAAGTTAATATAAACAAGGCTTGTTAAAACATGGTCATAAAAATGATAACAGATTGTGATGTTCTCTTTGAGAAGTCTTTGTTCTGAGTTCAGGAGATAAATGAAAGGAAGAACTATTTGGAGCATATTTATCTGTACACTGATTTTGGTTTTTACTTATTTTTAGTGTTCTATTTTTGCACTGATTGCTTAAATTCTCTGGTTTGTGATCTGGTTCAACAAATGGCTTTATCAGCAAAATGTTTTCTAGAATTACATAAGTACAGGTATGACAAACAGGATCATGTGAAACAACCATTTCTTAAGCTTTTGCTCTCAAGACATTGTTTTGTATTATGCCTATCTATTGCTTATTGGTACTGTACACCATTTCTACTCCAAGGTATAGTGATTGATAATTTCAGATTTAAAAGCCTGAAAGGGACCACTATTGTGATCCAGAGAGAGGTGTCCTATATTACAAAGGTTAGAGACAGGGAGGTCTTTGAATCAGAACTGTGATTTCCTTCTGTCTGATCTTGGTTTCAAGATTTTGAATAGTATGTTTCTGCTTATTGTCCTGTTTTATTTGGGCTCTGCTGCTCTACATTTTCTAGCCTGAATTTGACTAGCTGTGCTGCTTTTGGCTAGGATAGAGTTAACTATCTTCGCAGTAGCTCATATGGGGCTAGTTTTGGATTTGTGCTGAACACAGCATTGAGGACACGGAGATTTTGGTTTTTTTGTTACTGCTAAGCAGTGCTTACATGAGAGAGTCAAGGCGTTTTCTGCTTCTCATGTCATCCCATCAGTGAGCAGGCTGGGAGTACACAAGAAGCTGGGACGGGGCATAGCTGGGACAGCTGATCCCAAGACCCCGACTGACCAAAGGGATGCTCTATGAAATATGATGTCATTGTTATAGGGTGAGGGCAAGTGGGAAGGTTAACGGGTTCCCTTCTCAAATATCACTTAAATAGTCTGTTGTGGCATTCTGGTCTTGAATACTGCTGATCACAGAGTGGGTGAATTACATGTCATGCTGTAGAGACTTATTATAAACAATTTATTGCAATGATTTAATAGATGGATAAAGCTTAAATTTAGTGAAATCAACAATGGTTATTTGAGCTACAACTTGATGATAAGATCACTACATTAGTTACTATGAAGGAAATTCATTAATGTGATTGATTTATAGAGTTCTCAGTGGCAGTGCTTTGGAGTGGAACTGGAAGTTTTCCACAGAGATAACAAGAGGTGTAAGTCTAGCCATCACTTTGAGTTGGCAGGTTTCAGATTGGACCTCCTTGCTTTCTAAGCTCCTTCTCAGAGAGGAGCCTAGATGTGACTAAATCCAATCTCGGATCTCATCAACAGTTTATGTTAAAAGAGAGAGGCAAAAGAACAGGGAATGCCCAAGGAAGAAAGAACACCTTCCCATTTGGTTATGAGGCTGAGAACAGATTGTTAAATATACCCCTAGTCCGAGACCTGGCCAATGGTTTATGGCTAAAAGGATGCAGATATCAGGATTTAGTGTAGTGCTTAATGTCACTTTGTTGGTGTGTTCTGGAGATAACAACAGTTTAAAGGGATAGCATCAATTTAGAGAGTAGCGACAATTTCAGTGTATGTAGTACTTAAACAATTGTTATCAATAAAATGTAATAGCAAATGCACTGATCCTAAATTACTTGTGAGAGTAAATGTAGTGATCATTATATGACCTAAGAAAACATACAATATAAAGGAACTCACATGCATACTTAGAACTATAAAGAGGTATAAAGGGTAATCTATGATTAAGATATTTTCCACAGATTGTAATGAATTGGGTATCCCAGGATGGACAGTGATTCCCTTCATTGGCCCCTAAGGACACAGGGTCAGATTCAATCCAAGAAGCATTCCAACTTGGGGTCAGGAAATACTGACACTTGGCCCACTGAGATTCCAGAGAGCTCCAGAACATCTCAATTATATTTATACAGTCACAGGACAATTGACTTTGGTTCAGTTTTACATGCTTTCCCACTGTGGCCATTAATCTCAGGTGAGCTTGGCTTTTCTTCAAAAAGTTGTGGTGACTTGTTGGTGCCTTTCCAAGGCATTCAGGCATTATAAGAAACAAAAACTCAAAAGGCTCAAAAAGTACAAGGATCAGAATATACCAAGGTCTTCTCTCTCCCAACCATCTGTGTCTTGAAACCTTAAGTCATTACACAATGCTGGCATCAACCTTGCAAAGCAGCCTCAGAAACCACTTTTCAAAGTGGCCTAAAGAAAAGACAGATGGTGGCCTGAGAGCTAAACTCACAACATAGCCCAGGGAAGAAGGTTTCAGTACTGCCACAGTCAGGCTCAACATATAAAGCTGGGGAAAAGGGAAACAGGAGATACATTTGCAGCTATCAGGTTCGTCTTCCCAAGTAACTATTATGTGTGCTGGAGCCCTGATTTCCTGAAGATTGGAAGTAGTAAATGAATTCCTTCTTCTGCTTTACTTACAGGCACACATTTTGCTTTAATTTTCTTTTTTTTACCTATTAAACTATCTTTATCTTAACTCACTAGTTTTCTCAGTTTTACCCTTCTAATTCTTTTTCTATCCCAACAGACAGGGAGTAAGCAAGCGACTGCATGGGATTTAGTTGCCAACTGGTGTTAAACCACAACACTAGTGTACGTCTTCCAGCCATTGGATTTTGTTATGCCTTCTTCTGTTGCAGAGCCATTTATAATTAGATACAGCTTTTCTTTTTTGATATGTTGCCAGAAGCAAAACAGTCTTGAGTTGGGGAAGTATATTTGACTCATAGTCAGTAAACATAACCTTCTAATTATTGATTTGAATGTTGAGAGGGGAAAAAAAACCACAGGCAGTTATGCAAGCATTTAGATAAATATCTATCTTTCTCTCTCCACAGTCTCAACTTTTCATATCTTTTCTGTGAGTTGTGCTTAGTACATCAGAATTCACCCAACAAAGTGACAGTGGTGTAGGAGGCTGAGTTTCTCTGCCCAAGGGCTTTGCCCTGTTGTGAGACTAATCATTTCTTTCTGCTGGCTGATGTTTCAGTTTTTCTCTACTTGACATGTAGCCGTGTCTGCATCTTCGTTCCCTGTTGTCCCTACTCCAATGCAGGTCATTCACGGGCTGCAAGCCCTTCAGGGATGTACCTACCCCATCCTGTCATGAAAACCACCCCAACAGTGCATCTCCAGCTGCCACTGGCTGCCAGTTCCTCTCTGCAATATGGCTGAGCAGGACACTATATATATTGAATTTACTTTGGCATACAGTTTTGAATTTTGGGTTTGTTTGGATTTGTTTTGTTTTGTTTTGGGGGATTTTTGTCCACTGTTGCTTAAATAGATTTCAGAGCTAGATGCAGTGGCTTTCATCTGTACTTGAAACTGCAACCCCTGTCTCCTTAAACCTTGTAATTTCTTCCCTTTACATACATATTCACAATCATAAATTCACTATTACTGCTTCTTCTGGACTAACAAATAGGCAAAGCTAGTTAAGTGTCTCAAGATAAAGCTTATTTTCCAGATGTCAGACTTTATTTATACTTGTTTTCACATCCTTTCTAAGTTTTAAACATCACTTTTAGAGTATGGACAGTGAACATGACATGCCAGTGCACACTTATTTTTAGTGTGTAGAAATGCCAACCTCACTATTCAAATTTAGAAAGTTTACTTACTAGGATCTCTGTCGTTTATGTGGTTATAGCTCCAATGTGTATTATGAGACTGATGTCCAGTGAACTACCTACAATTAGGACTGTGTCTTAGTCTTTCAGAAGAAAACTGTGGCATTTGGTGTGTCCTGTAGAAGTTTTTATTCCTACTGTTTTTTGCTGCCTGATTCAGAAGTCACACACAACAAGACGGCTGATTTATTGCCCCAGGCCTCGCAAGTAGGATAAAAACTGTCTTCTCCTGCAATTTCAGACATGGAAGTAAGTTGCAAGCAATATTATCTTTATTTTACTTTTTGACAACAAAACCAGGGAGATTTAGAGAGCCTCCTACTAGTCTTGTGGGTTCAAACTGGAGCAGCTTTGCAGAATATGAAGGTAATAATCCTCTCAAAGAGCACAGGAAATATTTGCTAGCTTTGAACTTCATTAGACAGCTTGCAGTGAACTCAGTTGGCATTAAGCATCAATTATGGGTAATTATTTTTCAGAGATTTAGGAAAAAAAGACATAAATTATGCTTCAACTCTGCTTCTGCAGGACAATTTGTAAGTTAAGTACCTCTAGTTTAAACAGAACAATATAACTTCTAGCTTGGAATATCCACGAGCCACAGAGCTGGAGGCTTTCAGGACAGGAAAAACCTGTGTTCCTCCTGTTGTTAATTTCTTCCAGTGGCCTGCTGTATAGCTTCATGTACCTGGCTAACTGGCCTCTTATAATTATTGTCCTAGTAGAAACATATTTACCATTAGTTTTAAGTTTATGTAGGTCATCTGGTTACCTGGAAATTTGGGCTGCACTTGAACATTAAGCCATTCTACCTTTTTTATGATCTTTCTCATTTGTTGACATTGAAGCTTTGCCACAAGAAAGCTGCTTTAATGGAAACTGTATCTTATGAATATTAACCTACCTTCCAAATAGTAACTGATACATCCACAGTCATATATGTGTCTATGAAACTTTAGCACCCTTTTAATAAAGTACAGCCTCAAGTTTCAGTTTTATACTGCATGTGTCTACAAGTAGCTACCCAGCTTGAATGTACATACAGTTGCATTAGAAGTACATAAATGTGCAAATGGTTTAATTCTAGAACTTGGTTTTCAGCTTTTTGTTTATTACATCCCATACTGTTCTCCTGTTTCCTCTCTGGATAGAGATACACAGCTCAGATGAAAATTATGCCATAGCTTTATTGTTTTAAAGATAAAATTATGTCTATCATTAACCTATTTTGAGATTATCTAGATGTGTAAAGAAACTTTGAATGCTTCAAGATCTCAAGCATCTTGTTAGGAATTCCTTTGAAATAGTAGAACTAAATTTCCTATTGCTTCCTAAGACCATCAACGTCTAGTGTTTTAGTTAGATTTTCTAGGGGAAGAAAAAGTCCTTATAAACACTGAAAACCTGTTTAGCTAGCTGTTTTCCATTTTTATTTTGCTCAGTTAACTTTTACTTTAAATTCAATCCAGTCTTTCCCTGTAGCACCATTTCACTAGGGTAGAAGATTCTATCCTTGGCTTGCCTGGAAATAGACTCTGTTGTTATTTGTTATATGACAGAGAGGAATTGAAGATCCTTCCTTGACAATTTGAAAGCTGAAGTGTCGAAGGCCTGCACAGTTATGGGCACAAAAGTAATGCCTCAAAAGACTCATTTGAAATCTGCGTGTGTGGCTAGTTGGGCTATCCCTTATTGTCCCTATCATACAGAACAATTTACAGATTTCCTTCTGTGCCAAAGTGCCAGCTAGAAGCCTTGTATGCACACATCAGGATCCGAGTAAATTACACTGAGAGTAATCAGATAATGTTGTTAATATGACTCACTTCAATGCAATTTCTTTGCTCCTCCCTCTATGATTAATTACAACCAAATTGATGTTGCCAGCAATGATTAATTTACAAGTTGAGATGCAGAGTAAATGAGCTAAGCAAAGCTGAGTTGGCATTGCCCCCCATTTAAGAAACTGCACAAGAGATCACAATTCACAACTAACCTTGTAATCCATTACTGTACTTGCATGAAAATTGGCTAGGTTGACTAGCTGCAAAATTATAATTTATTATTTTGTGATAGCTGTTTAGGAAAAAAAAAAAGGTTTCATTTATCTAAATGAGAAAACAAAGAGGGTAAATAAAGTCCCTACTGTGAAAATCCTGTGTGATTCAAATGCCAAGTCCTTGATAGGGAGTTGAAGATGAGGACCCTATTCTTGATGAAGTCCCTGAGGTTATCTTTGAAAAACAAAACAAACAAAAAAAAACTGAAAGGAATACATGTGTTACATTTAATAACTGCTTTTCTTTTAATGATAGTAATAAATCCATCCTCTAAGAACAGCAATCACTCCCCACACCGTATATAAGTCAGGATTGCTGTCTATATTAGAGTTTTATATCACTGTGCATTACCAAGTATTTGAGCATCTTCCATCTACGACCAATAGAAATAGTAGATTTGAGAGGCTTGCAGGGACTCTTATTTTAAAAAACTCAGGGCTCTGGAGGTTTTTTTAACCAGATTTCCTTGTGGAGTGTACAGATTTCATTAGGTAGGGCTGAAAATCAGAATTCAGTCTTTTTCATGGAAGTAATGAAGAATTTTCAGCTGATGGCAAGTATTTCTGAGGAATCAGAGATGTAACTGGCAGCCTACCTTAGTCTCATTTTCCACTAAACTTATTTTCTTACATAAAAGTGTTGATTTAAAAAATAAGTACACTTTTACTCATAGCTATTTGCAGTTCCAGAGTAAGACAGTTCCTAAGATTCTGAAACTGTTTGTTGAAGGGAGGCAGGATGTGGAGTAAGAACTTTGGGTCAGTACTTCATTTTCAGAGAGAAAAGTTTTTAATCCCACCTGACACAAATGAACTCAAAGGGAAGCTCCCTTCTGATTATGCCGGTCTCACATCAGTCCACAAACCACTGCAGTAGAGACTGTGCTGCTTATCATTTCCCTTGCAAATTCTACTCTTTAAGTTGCGGGTTTTGTGCCTGCCATTCTGCCTGAGAGCTGGTGTCCGAATGACTACCGTGCGCTCCTGAGTGTTCTGTGGCAGTTTGAAGGTAAAGGGAGCAACGTCAGGATGAAGAACAAGAAAAGGCCCAGGATGGATTAAAGAGTAGTGCTGTAAAAATTCAAGAATCTATTTAAAAAAGACAAAATAATAGGAGCCTTGGAAGCAGCTAAGGCAACAGCCATGTGTTCTAGTCAACTCCTGCTCCTTTTGTGCTCTTTTTTCAAAACTATCTGCCCAGATAAGTATATAGTCTTTAGACCAAGAGCTGCTATGTCCCGTGAAGGATCCCAAACCCCTCTGCTGAGAAACTGTTGTCTCCCTGGCCCAGTGGATGCTTCCTTATCCAAAGAGGAACAGCTCCAGTAGGCAGAATAAAGAGATGCTCGTGCAAAAATAGCTGTTGCTTAGTGCTAGAATCAAAGGATCTGTCCTTGTATATTTTATAAGTGTATAAACTCCAAACAGCTAGCTCTTTGGGATATAGATGACTCACATAGATGGTTTCCTCCCTCCTCTCTCTCTGTCATAGACACATGACCAATGTTCTGAAATGCTTGAGATTTACCCCAGCACAGAAGGGAAAATCTTAGATCTCAACAGTTATGTGGGAGGGGAAGGTTATTTCCAATCTACCTCAAAATCTAGTGCCAAAAAAACATGCAAAACTTGTTAACAACCAGCAACTCAACCTGTAATCAACTTTCTGCTTGTGGCTATCAGAAACTGTGCCTCCATAATTATAGATACTCTTCTTTATATAACAGATTACACAGTTGAATTTGGAGGGATACAGTCTAGAGGGACATAAAGAATAAATTCTTTGAGTGTCTTAGAATAACCAAATCTAGATCAAGACTGTGTGAATTTGAGCAGCAAGGTGGTAGAAAACTATTTCAATAGAAAATGGATCTTCACTGCTCAGTTATTGTTAATTACTTCCACGACCTGTAACAACTTTAGTGACTCCCTCTAGATAATTTTTCATTGCCAAGCAACACTGTAGTTGTTGTATATACAGTGTCCTAAAATTTGCAATCTGTGGGAGACAAAATGCATCAGCTTTTGCCTTGTGAACTCCTCCAAAGTCAATACAGTTGTACAGAACATAATCTCTAATTGAAAATTATTTGAATGTTGTCAGCATTCATAGCCTACGGTAAATTTTCAAGTTCTTATTTTTATTATTGCAGGAAAAAGACTTTTTCTTATGCTCTGTTTTGCTGCAGAACAGAAAAGTTATGAGATTTTAATCCAAGCTGTGTTACATCCCATGACAGAAAATTTGAGCTTATTGAAAAGAAAAAAAAAAAAAAAAAAGGATGTGCTCAGAAATCAGGCCACATACTGTTAGAAATCTAGGATGTAAGCTGGCAATACATGAATTTAGTAGACTCTTCATCCTAGTGTGTATTGCAAGGATAAAGAACTGTTGTATGAACTCTGATCTTTTAATACCAGCCTCTGGAGTTTGGAGTTTGGCATAACGTCACTAAAAATAGTCAGACTTTTGTGTTACATCAGATTAAATTACTGACACATTCTAACACAGTGATGAGCTAGTGAAAAGCCAGCTGTGTTCAAGAACATCTGGACAATTTTAATAACAGAGTTCAAAAAAATGTACATAACAAGTATTATAACCTGCATGTAGGAGAGCAATTTGTATGCTTATCTTTAAGTTCTTCCAGCTCGAATAGAACAATGAACAATTGGATTGAGATTACTGAAATTCAAGTCCTTTTTTAAAGCCTAAATTTGTTTCCTCTGTAATTTTATTATATCCATGTAACAGTTTGGACCTTGTTGACCTCCTAGGGCTGTTGAAGAGGCCGTCTGTATAGCTTCCCTAAGGAGCAGGCTCTGCTTCAAACAGCTTGTTACACAGAGATCCCTGAATGTCTTTCTCATTTGAAACCCTGGAGGTCTTGTCAAACAGGATAGAAATAGTGTCTTTTCCTATGTATTGCAGACAATTTTACTTTTTTTTTTCCACTGCAAGCTATTTACTATTTTAAAGTTAAGTATACATTTGTATTTCCCAAATCTATTTTCTGAATGTGAAGTGGGTGAATATAAGGTGTTCTTTGCATGCCTTGAGTAGCCTCAGTAGGAGTGCAATAACAGGGAGGGAAAGATTCAAGTGGATTGGACCACAGAAGGTTTAGTATTAACACGAGGAGGAACTTCTTCACAGTAAGGGTGCCAGAGCACTGGAACAGGCTGCCCAGGAGGGCTGTGGAGTCTCCTTCTCTGGAGACATTCAACACCTACATGGACACATTCCTGTGTGACCCCTGCTCTAGTGGGGGGGTTGGACTAGGTGATCTTTCTAGGTCCCTTCCAGCCCCTGACTTACTGTGACACTGTGATACTGTGATACTAGCATTGAATGGTCCTTTTGAAATATGAGTTTCATAAATAATTTCTTTCGTAATAGTAATGTCCACCTTAAAAAAAACATCACCACAAATGGCTTCCAATTCCTGCTTCTTGGATACATCTTGCAAGGCTAAAGATTAAGTTCATATAAATATGCATTCTCATACGGGCAGTCAAGATTGAGATAAGGAACTTGAGTTACCTTGTCACCTCTGCCAGAATCACAGGTCTGGATATCAAGAGAAAAGCTGCCCCAGGGTCTGCCATCTATGCTGAGATTATGGTAACCTCTTCTGTAAACATGAGGTTCCAATCTAAAGTGCTATAAGTTTGGCACTCTTCAAAGTCTTTAAATCCTGTCTAAATTAAAACAGGTTCATCGTATTTCTCCAGAGATTCAGACAGAAAGGAATTCACATCCCTTCTGGATGTAAAACCACCACACACCAGTGTCCTCTTCTTGGGAGGCCAAGAAAGCTGAGAACCATTTCTCTTTTCTTGTTTACAATACCACAACACAAGAACAGAGAAACAATTTGATAGAATAATTGTGTAAACAAGCTGCTAAGCTTGAAAACATGAGCACTGTCTTCATGTATGCATAGTCCATAATGCATGATTGCTTCTAGAGGAGGGAAGTTTCCCAGATTGAACATGAATTCTGAGAGGAAATGCAAAGTAAGTCTCTTTGGACATGTCTGTGTCTCTCAGATGAAATGTTCATAGTTACAGCATCATTGGTATAGGGAAACTGCCTGTGTGTGCTTTTCTATAATAATCCAGTGATATGGCTATTTTAAAGAGCATGAACCTCCAGTCATTAAACAGAGGTTACGCAGGGAGACTGTGTTTGAAGGCCAACAATGCTATAATTTTGTTATTAGTGTTTGCAGAATTACTCTATTATACTAAACAAAGCAGACATATTAGATAAAAACCATTTTATTTCAACTTCTGTATCCCATAACAAATAATACCATGATCCAGCATCCACAAGTCATATTACTTATAGTGGTCTTGGCTTTGTAGCTAAAGTTAATCTCAGCTGTCATTATCTGCGTTCTGGATACTCAGAAATTTCTTGCATCTCATTTAAATATTGGCTGTCTTCAATAACTCATATGGAAATCATGTGTGAACCTCTGAGGAGCTTCTAATATTGATATTGGTTTTTTTCCTGAAAGAGAAAGAATTTATACTTCTGAAGTAAGATAATGAATACTCTATAAAACTGTTACTAGAAACCAACTCAAAAAACCCAAAGTAACTCTACATACACAGAAAATACTGCTTTGTTTTGGTCCTATTTATCACCAAAATTGAGTGAGTTTTCAATCTCACTGGGTTATTGTGATCTCCTGTAATAGGGAAGTTATTTTAATGTAAAAAATAGTTTAATATAATTGCTAAAATTAAGTTTAAAATAAGCATATATTAAATTAATAGCATGTTTATACAGAAGTATTGAAATCTATGCAACTTCAACATTTTTCTTTAAAATATGTTGAATGAACCCATTTTTATCATGTAAGCTATACACTTTTGTCTCCTACTAGAAGTACTGTATTAAACTAATTTGAAAACAAGTAGCTAAGTTCTTTTGTAAAACTGGTGTTTAGTGGGAAAGCTGACATTTTTAATTTTCAATATAGGTTAAAACTAGAAGAAAAAGACTAGAAAATCTATCTCCTTTCTGTAACCTTATTCAGAAAAACGTTTCCTTTCAGGTTCAATGCTAGTTCAAGTGAAATTTCAGGTAAGATTCTTGTAGTATTTCACTCTTTTTTCCGTTGGTTCAACCCTGAACAAAAATGTGTTCATGCAACCGTAACAGTAAGATTGTGTTAACATACAGAAAATATAAGAGTAAACACTTGTATATTGAGTAATGTAACAAGATACCTGGTACAGCATGCTGTGAAGCAATACAAGCCTTGAGGCTTGGGAAACCTAAAGATCTTGCAATGTTAATAGCAAGATCTTTATGTATTAGATCATTTAGATCTCTATTGTTTTAGATCATTTAATACAATATTAAAATATGAGGTTTTGTGTTCTATTGGCTGGCATCAATATTAATTTTAAATAATGTGTAATTCTCATAATCCTTGGGCCCTAAGACTTAGATTCAATCTTTTCTGGGAAAGTATAAAGGTAGTTTTAAAATTAACTTACAGTCACTAAGCCTACTGGGGTTTTAATCTTTGAGTTTTTTTAAACTATGCGCTCCACCAAGAGTCCTGACTTCGTATTTAAGATACTAATATTGAAGGCATGAGGAAATTTTCCTAGATTATTCATGACGAACTTTTTCTTCTCATATGAAATTTCATCACCACTATTGGGCTAGTTGTATCTGACATTTAAGTCCTCACTGAAGCTAATGAAACTTATATTTTATTGATTAAATTATTTATCTGTGTTTTGAGGTTTGGGAGGTATTATTTCTATTGACCCTTTTTTTTTTTTCCCTGAGAATCACTGAAGTTGAGATTCACCAGCCTGTATTACTCAGCTAGCTTTTCCAATAAATGTGGCAAGTCACATTCTCCTATTGCATACCTAGAAAAACTGAAAGTGTAGGGACTTTAGGGCCTGAATTGCCATAATTTGAAATTAATAAAAGTGAGGGGATTTAAATAGGAATTCCTTAGACCTATCCCTACAGGAATAAAAAGAAGCATTTCAAGTCATTTGATTTTGTTATATATGCCCTTTTACTAAATTTATAATTCAGCACTCTAAAGTGTTGGGGGGGAGGGTGTCTGCCTTCCTTAGCAGTAGATTGAAAACTCTCTTTTTTTTAAGAAACTGATGGGTTATTGTAGCCTGTTTACACCCAGGCTTTACTTGTACCTCTCAGACCTGACTTTACCTAGCTTCCTCCTAATTCCACTTAAATGGCTTCAAAAGTGATCAGATGAAATCACCAAAGAAAAATCCTTCTAAGGCTAGTAAATACTAAGCTGTACAAAACACCTCAGAAGAAGCCCCTGGAGTCCCTAGCTACCCATAATGAGTGAAAGTGCCAGAGGGAGGGTGCCTGTCACTCCCATTTTTCCAGTCTTGCTGCTTCGGAGGCCGTTAGGCACAGGGCAGTGGGCTAGACCCACGCAGAGCTTAGATCTGATGCTTTGCACCTGCTTTGATGCCGTTAATTTTTTTTTTTTTTTTTTGTGAACTACTCAGTTTTCGGGTTTGGAGCTCCTCTATTCAGAACAGCACCTCTTTAACTCACAGCAGAGACAAACTTAGTTCTTTATGGGTACAGCATAAATATTCCCTATTAGCTCAGATTCCCACCCTTAGGAGGCCCGGTATACATATAACATGCTGTAGTCCTTCTTGTGCACAAATACGGAGTTTATTACACTGGTGTTTCAGCAGGCTGGGCATCAATTTGAAACCAAGAGACTCCAACCTGTAAGCTGATTAGAAATCAAAGTGAGAATCATCATTTTTATCTTTGGTAGTAGAGCTAGGCCAGCATGAATAAACCTATATTTCTAATACTCTCATCATACCTCATGAGTTGATAGCTCTGAATGTCTATAGAGCTGGGGGCTTTCTGGAGTGGTGGAGAATAGATATGTTTCAAACTCAGCTGTGTGGCTTTGTGCTTGTTTGTTTTTCTTCTTCCTCCTCAAGCTTTTTCTTTGTACAAGACATAAAAACAAACCCTGGCCAATGGACAAGTACCACATTGTATCTTCTTTCTAAATGCTGCTACCAAAAACAGTCTAGAGGAAAGCATGAAAAAACATGCATTTAAGCTTCTCCATTGCTTGAAAACAATAAAAAAAAAAAAAATATGTCTTTTCCAGTGTTCAGTTTACTCTTGTGAATTTTGATTATAACAGTGAACGGTTTTGACATAATTCAGTTTATAGAGATTTTTTTTGCTTTTTATTTTATACACTTAGACCAAACACACACTTCCCTTAATAAAAATAATTATCATCATTCTGTGCATTTTGCATAGGGTAACTGCACCTGTAGTAAAGGAATTAAACTTTTCCTCGTGTATGAAAGTGTTGCATTTTTAGGGTATGACATGGGGTTTACCTGTAGCCTGTGGGTGAGATAAAGGAAGCAAGATCTTTTTTCTCATTGTTTGCATTGCTTCTATCAAGAATATCTCAGGAGCTGGAAGCCCTTGATAAGATGTGTTTCAGACTCCTAGCCAGCATCATTTTAAACCCCAGAAGACAAGGGTTCAAGACTAAGAATATAGCACGCAAGCAAAACAAAAACCATGAAAGAAACCAGGGGATGAAAGTTAATTAATTTGCTGTAGGTATCCTAATCTACTGAATATTGTCTGAAGGGAAAATAAAAAGAAAAAAAGATTTTTAAAAAATGTATTTTGAAGCAAGGTCAACAGAAATGTACAGGTGAAGAAAAAAGGATTTTTTTTCTCCTGCTTCCTCAGATCACTGTCTCCACACAACCATAATTTTCACAGCTGACTGATCTGTGGGATGCTCCAGATTAGTAGCACTTGGCACTCTCTAAGACTCTTCAGTGAATGTGACCCAGCTAGGGCTGGCAGACAGTGCTGACATTTGATTTCACACACAATGTGTAGTGGAGGCTAGGTGCATATTCTCTTTTTCTAGGAAAAGGATTTTATGACTTGGCATGCTTTAGTACAAATGACGAGCAGCAGAAGCACAACATCAATAGACATCTGTCATAATCCAAAAATTGTTACCTCATCTTCTGCAGTGTTCTTTGTTTTCTTCAAGATAATATTTAAGTCTAATAGTAGCAACCAATCATTGTAAAAAGACAAATGTACAGATTTTTACTATAACTGCAGAGGAGCAAAAAGGAATGAAAGAGAGACCATATGTGTAGTATATTTGTTGTTACAGCTTGCACTGATTAAAACTGTGTTTGTCGTATTATACATCATTGTACTGTAGTTGTAGTAAATGTTCCTTGTAATGCATTTTCAAGTACAAAAATTGCCTCAGAAAAGAGCATTTAGGAAACTAATTCTATTGAAACCAATGAAGTGTTGACATATTGCCTGATGTGGATTTGTTTAAGAAGGCGTATTTTAGGTTATAAAAGTAGAGTCCTTAAGGCAAAAAATCAGTGACTGCTTGGTATAGTGACTGAGAAAACACTGCAACAGTATGTTCAGCAAGAAACCCCTCATTAATCCTTTCCTGTAATTCTACCCTATTCACCTTCCCCCTTGCCTGACTCAATAGAATTTAAAACCTGCTGTCAGCAAAGTAACTAACCCAGAACCCATTCATTACTCAGTCAAGGCATTTGAAATGTTTGCTGATTTGTCCGTGAATAGGAACACGGTGTAAATCTGGACTGAGGAGATCTTTTTTTCCCTTTGTCAGTTTAATTGCTCCTGTGTGATGTGTTCAAGTGTTAGGAATCATCAGAGGTTTTGACACCCACATGTATTTGAATTGCCCACAGCATTTCACTGCAACCAGCCCCCAAGAAAACCCTCATGTTTGCAGCTGAAGGGAAAAATGCATCACTTGCTAAAACCTGCTTATTCACATCAAATCGGACCACTGGCACTTCCAGCAAATTTCCAGTGCTTGAAGCCTTTCCTAGAATTAAACATTAAAAATCAGGCATGCTCCTGCATCCTAAAAAGCACTTCAGTGTGACTGGATTAAGCAACATGATGATTAAAGGATGAGACAATTATTTCACTGACTCAGCTGTTGCCAAAGGGATGCATGCTAAAATTTTTTAGGACTTGTGTAAAATGGACAAAAAAGGCAAACAGTAATTTGTATTTACATAATACCAAGTAACTACTTCCTTAGCAAACAGCCTCCCTAGACTAAACAACTAGTAATGCAGTTGCAAGTAAGATGCTTAACTAGGCTCTAAAGAAAATGTCGTTTGCTTGACATGCTAGGACCATTTGTTGCTAACATGGAAGAAAGGCAGCAGGGTACACTTGGACATCTGTGATGAAAGTCTGAATGCTGCTTCTTCAGGCAACACTGTGCCAGGTTTTCGTATGTATTCTGCCTCATGAGTAGCAGTCTTTGTTAACTGGTGGAGGTTTTTGCTGTTTGTTTCTTTGCCATTAGTGATGGGGCAGGGGAAAGGGGCAGGCAAATTACCATTTCTCTTTCTGGTCAAATAATTAGCTGGATTCAAGAGAACTTTCCCTTCTTTGGCCTTTTCACTTCTTTACTCTCTTTCACAAACATTTCTAATTTTTTTTTTTTTTTACCATAGCTCTTGCTCTGAAAGTCTGTCTTTATGCTCTATATAACATTGCAAGCTTTGCTACCTACGGTACAATGATGTTCACACACATGTACCCACACACAGCCCCCAGCCTGCAATATCAGCATTGTCCAACATCAATTACTCATACCAATCGTGCTGAACCAATGGATCACTGAGACAAGTCAACAAATGTGATGCTGCCAACAGACCAAATAAATCATGGGGGTAATTCCTAGCACCTCAGGGGAACTCGTCCCAGGCTGAATGTGACTCAAAGTCTAAAAGTTGTCACTTGCACAGCACAAAATCAGCAGCCAGGATTTAAGCTGCCTAAGCATATGTAACTCTAAGATTGGTAGTGCTGTATTACCTTTCACCTCACCTGCCCTGAGACTGGGTGCTTTGGGCTGCAAAGATGCTAGTCCTTTTTGAGTCTGGGGTCTTGATGCTGCTTTCATATATCTCAGGCAACCGCAAAAATGATTTCTGATTAATCTGACTAGCTAACACCTTCCTAACTTCCAGTGCAAGAGAGGCACTGCTTCCGTTAATTATTGTCAAGCCCCATGCTAAGGAGTTTTTACACTGCAGTTTAGGGTTTCATGCTGATCCAGTTGACATACCTCGGATCAATTTGACCCGCTACTGCAGTTGTTCTCCTTTGATCCAGAGCGGTTTGTAATTTGACCCATTCAGATGACTTTCTTATAATAGCCCTAGCAAGACAAAACCAAATCAACTCCATTTATCTTAATGGGCTTTTTTTCAGACATGAGGCCTTGCCGATCTTTTATATGGAAGAAAAAGGAATCTGTGTATCTGGCGGGCTTTGAAATACCATCTGGTGTTTAATGTTATTGTGCTCTGTTCTCATAGTGCTGTGCTGAATCATATCTTAAAAGTTCAACAAGCATTCACTTGCAGCCACCATTCAATACGATTGTGACATTATCAAAGATTTGGATTTACCAAACGCAGCCCGCAAACAAAGCAGATTTTACAGACACTTCTCCCTGAGGCTCCGCTAGCTGAGAGGAGTCTTCAAGTGTGAAGCCTGTGTGCCTTACATCTTTAGCTGCTATTTGAATGTACAGCAATCCTGTTTAATCTCTAATTATTTTTTGAGTCATAATCATAGCTGTTACAAGAACTGAAAAGGCTTTTTTTAGGGCTGTGTGAATCTCCTAGAGGCTGAGCTTTTGAGATCCTGACTATCTAAAAGTGACTAAATGAGACTTCTAAATACCTTGCAGCCCTCCCTTTCAAATGATGCTTTAGTTTCTTTCAGTACTTCTCTATTTATTCCGTATTTGCAGTGCTTCAGTGAAAATAAAAAAATCAAGTGTGCTTAACTTTCTTACTGAAGAAGCTTACGCTATACATAGGAAAACAGCTCTCCCTCCCAAATGAGATTATCCACCAATAGGTGACCTACATATAATAGACAGTATATGATTCTTTACATGCTTTTCTATCCTCCTATCTTCTTTTTAATTTTCATATTAGCAGTCTCTGAATGAAATCTTGGCTTCCTTGTAGCTGGTGACACGGTGCACAGAGACTTCAATAGGGTCAGGATTTCACCTTCTGTGTATTTAGTTTTCCACTTGGTTTAGTCTGAACTCCATTTTTCTTTTTTTTTTCCCTATGTCTGCTTCTTTCATTCTTTCTTCCCCTTCCCCCATCTTTACTGAAGCACAACATAAACCAGAGGACTTCTCAGATGAATTTATAAACTGTCATCTCAAAGAATTTATTTCACAAGCTGGAAACACAAAAGTCTAATCCATATCTTTAATAAAAATGTATGCCTGTCATGTTTCTGTAACTTGTCACACGGTCTCCCTATTCTTATATTTTTTCCATGTGAATAGAGGTAAATGTGTATTAATAACTTTTTCTTTAAATTAAAATATATGTCAGTCAGGCAAATAATTTTGCTTCACATTTAGTTAATTTGTGCAAATAATTGTCAATCAATCTTTTAAGGGTGTTTTAGTTCCTGATCTTGTGCTTAGTGCTTTCAGAATAACAATATGGTTTTCTGTTTTTTGTTTAATAATGTCTGGAGTGCTTTTGCATGAGGCAGAAGTGTGGAGCATTTTTTGCATAATATTCATAAACTATTTCCCCTGAAATGCATTTTTGCTTTTATACCTCAGCAAACAGCTCTGTTTGAGTAAATGATCCATCCTTGACTCATTGTGTATACAGAGAGAAGATTTGCCTTTGATTGTTGTTTTAATAAACTGGAAGTCTGCCAATGTTCTTTGGGAAGAAGAAGAAAACATTAAAGATAACGCTCTGAAGCACGTCCTTGTTTGGTCTTACAATAAATTTAACCCCCACTGGTCATTTATTCATACTGAAATGGCTGCTCAAAAAGCACAGAGTAATAACTGCTGTGATTTAGAAATGAGAAATTTTTGAAGTGCCAAACTTGGAACATTTTAAATTTTTCTTAAGGCAGTTAGAGAATAGTGATTAATGAGTTTGTTATTTATCAAAAAGCTTCAGTTTGTGTTATCTATAAAAAAAGCTTCATTTTGTGTTATCTATCAAAATACTTCTTTCATGTTTCCTGGTGTGGGACAGGATTTATGGTGAGAAAAACCTGCCATGCATCCATAGTATCTAAATCTATCAACTCCACACATTCATGCAAATAAAGTTAAATGAGTGATAGATCCATAGCTATCTGGAGTTTCTTAAAAAAAAAAAAAAATTAACTGCCAGAAAAATGTTCTTAAAAAAAAATGAAGCTATTTCCTTCCAGCCTCTTCAGCTCTCTTCAGCTACAGAGTATTCTCTTCCTAGCACTAATTTGTTATTAAAACTAAAATAAGAAATTGCCAGTGATCAAGTGACTTTGTTAATAATGCTCAGTAATTTTCCACATTTCTTTATTTTATTCTGTCATTCTCTGAAAGTCATCTGTGATATATCTGGTAAAGGTCATAGATTTTTATATGGAGAACTTGTAATTGCTCTGCTTTGTTTGCTAGCTCTTAAGCTTTCATAGAGAAACCTGCCTGCACCTTGCATAGAGCATGCCTCTCTCCATCTGTCAGGCAGGGAATTCTCTGTATGAAAGCAGCAAATGCAGGAAGAGGAGAGGAACATATGGCCTCTCTTAGTCCTCCCACCCCTCCCCCTGTTACCTTTGTGATTGCTCTCTCTCATACATTTACATTTTTAAATCAGGTCATGTAATGTTTTATCAATCTTAGAACACTAGCTAGGGATTGCAGAAATGCCAGTTTCTGCCATGAAGTATATATTATATCATAGTGATTCCACAAAAGGTCTCCCTACCTGTTAGGGAGAGAAGCAGGCTTCTGCCTTCTATTTCAGAATTAATTCAATCTTCATGCCTTTGAGATTTATGAGAGCATAAAATGGGCATAACGGCAGAATTTTTGAGCTCCTAGTATCTTGCATATTGCAGCCAACAGACATTATTGAGATAAGAACTTGTGTTTTTCACAATAATAGCATTTGTGACTTGCTATGATTTCTACTTAGTTTCCAATTCATGTAGAAAGTCAACTTACGTATCACCTGCAACTTCAAGTTCACCAATGAGATCAACAGCAGCAACTTCATAAATTTGTGTCCTTCTGCCCCTTTGCCATGTTTGTTCACATCACTGCCAAGTTATCAACTAACATTCACAAAAAGTTCATTATTGAATAGAGAGCTTGATTTTTTTGTTGTACTAAGCAGAAATTCAAGCAACAGCTCCCTCAGGAAGACAAAATTGTGTTTATTTCTTCAAAGATTATTGGATGTAATCAAATTAAGTGAAATTACGTCCTTGGGCCTATTTCCAACCACCCATTTGTACAGATGTTTCAACCACTATTAAGGTCAGTGTGAATTCCATGTCTGGAGATTTATGCTATCAAGGCTCGGAGAAATTTCATGTATTTTTTAAGCTATTCATTATGCTTGTTATTGTGTAGAATTAACTTATTATGTCACTAAAAATAATTTATTTTCAAGCAGTCCAGAAGGCTTGTGGAAGGTAATGGAAGCAATTTTTTTACTTGAAACCTAGATGCACCAACCAAGAGTAGTACTCTCCTGGTTTGGCTGCTTATAGGCAAGAAGGAACTCTTTTGAGTTCTTCTCTTTAGAATTTCTTGAAGGGAAGATGGCTACTTCTTTGTTTTAAAAAAATTACACATTAATAATAACTTGACATGTTTGCCTGTGGAAATACTTAATTGTTAATTACATCAACAAAGTCATCAAATGCAAGGAACTAGTCAAGCATGAGCAAAAAAGGAGGAATCCCAATATCATTTCATGTACCATCCAATCCTGATCATTCTATAACCTTGAACAAATTTAAAAAACAAAAACTGAAGCCTAGTAACAAGAAATTTGCTTTCAACCCTCTATTATTATTATATTAGTTAGTCAAGCTTGACATCTGAAGTGTCTTAATGGGTGTAATTAAGTCTAACTAGTCTTGGCTATTTTGTCAAATGTGCACTGAAAAGGGTGAAATAACATCCCTCGATGTATTCCTCTTCTGAGGTGAAAACTAGAAAAGTTCTGAGAGGTGAATATTATGATAACAATATTTTATTGAAGTAGATTTATGTGTCGTTGCTGTTCTCTCCCATGTCCTGGTGATAGCAGTTGCATTCCCGTCCTGCTTTTCTCTTCCTCCAGTTTCCATACTCAGTCATTATCAGATGCCTCCATCATGTTTAAATAACACAGTACTCAACCCTTGTTTGATGTTGGGAACGTGGGGTTGCTGAAACCACAACCAGGACAATATGAGAGTTTGTATGGATATGTATTCAAAACTTTTAACAAGTAATATTCATCCAAGTAACTGAGTTGCAGTCAGTTAAGCTTACAGCAAATTTTTTACTGGAAAGCTCTGATTAAATTAATAATAATTGACCCAACATATTAGAAATTATGCATATAATTTTACTAATGCTGTTTTGTTAGGGTAATATGATACATAAAATATGGGCTTTGTCCTAGTTAGATGTGTGTTAGGTCTTATAGATCAATTTTAAATAGTGTATTCCGTTGTTTACATAGGAGGTAGCTAAAGAAGATGAAGATAAGGGGAAGTACAGATATCTTTGCCTGAATACAGTGGTTGGTTTGGCAGCTACTCTGGAGAGCAAAGACCTAGTTGACGTCCATCATCCCTCAGGTGGTTCAGGTTGTCTTGTGAGAGGTACAGGGGATTTGATGTTGAGTCAANGATCCTGGCTTTTATCAGGAATAGTGTGGTGAACAGGGCCTGTCATTCCAGGACCTTGAGGATACATCACACCAGAAAGCGTTAAGAGGAGGCAGGGGGGTACAGTCCTCTTCCAACTTCTTTATTTCTGTCATATCTCCCTTGTCTTCGAGAGAACAATATTTTGAGCAAGTTGTAGAAGTGACATGATCAGAATAAACACCATGAGAAGTCTGAGCTGAGACCTTGATCATTATAGCAGGATGGATGGAAATGAAATGATCAAATATCCTGATCAGGAGAACAAAGGAAAAGCAATCTATTCCCTTCTAAGAGAGAAACATTAAAACAGCTGAACTACACAGCAGAGATGATGGTTTCTTTGCATGAGACTTTAGTTAAAACCTGGGTTCTTTATGTGAACTCTCATACTTGGTTGGTTGTTTTTATCCACTTTCTTTTTCTGATTAAAAATGAAAAATTCTGAAAAAGTAGAGGGAATTCATTTTGCAAAACAGGTTTTGTGGAGTTTTTGTTTTGAAAAGAACATGAAATACAAAGAAAGCTCAAGAACAGATTGTAGCTGCTATTCAAAAGCCTGTAAGGCTACAGCTTTTCATACATGCAAAAAAACCATTTCACACCAATCAGGAACAGAGAAAAGGTGCACTAATGTAGCTTATACACTTTTTGCTAAATACTCCAATATGCAGGAAAAATCACAATTCCTGACATTGGCCCACTTCCACAGTGCTATATGTTGCTGGTATCATTTAGCCTTATGACTTATGTGATGCACAAATGTTTATCTATCTGCACATAAATTCTTTCATGTTTCATAGGCAGGCATGTCATTTATAAGGGAAAAGCAGAAGAGTTTTCCTCCCTCAGACTTTGCTTTTCCTTCCCCACTGGCTAAGGTTAAAGAAATCAAATAGAATACGCTCGTCCTCTTGTTGAGCTATTCATTTTAAATTGCCTGCTTCTCTGCTTGTTACCATTCAAACCTCCTGAAATGATTAATTTTCTGCTGCCTGCAGCTGTGGCTAATGCACCTAGAAGACTTTACTTCTGACAGCTAGAAAAGGGTATATCAGAGTGGAAGCAAGCAGATCACAAAAATATACAGGTACAGAACATGGTATCCAAGTTCACAGTGGACCTTGTCTTCTGATGGACTAGTAAGATGGGAAGACAGTTGTGTTGTTACTCTCACAGTAGAAGAATATTAAGGAACAGGAAGGAATCAGATGATTAAATAAAAAGATATTTACTTAGTCTCAGAAGCTGAGTAGACTTGAGTGACTTCAATATTTTTCTGGTTCTCCTTACTCTGAAACACTGCTTTACTCCTGATAAACACTCTATTGCAGAAAACTCTCAATATTCATTCCACATTGTTTGCTAGAATATTTCTACCATTGCTTTAATTAGAGTGGGGGCTGTTATAATGTGAAGGCCACAAAAGAACATGGAGCAAGATATTTCTAAAATATTTCAAGAAATATTGGAATTGTTGAGGAAAAAGTGCTTTGTTCTATAAATACTGTTTTCCTAACATATTGTTAGTTAATTTCTAATAATTTATCTAGCTTTGGACAGTGCTTGTGAGGAAAAGAATTATATTTAACAGCTCTAAGAAATCCTGCTTAAAGAAGTATAAAAGCATATGTGAAGATCAGTTGTAGTTAGCTCACTAACATGGGACCTCTGAGTCCTATTTTACGTCTTTTTCTTCTCTGTGTAGTGAGTGATATTCAGCAAGTCAATAAATCTTCATTGCCATCTTAGAAAACTGCAAACTGAGATTAGAGAAAGTAGAAAGGTCTCTTGTAAAGAGTTAAGTGTCAACTTCTAGAAAGGGGTTGCACACCTCAGATTGTTTCCGACACTGCCACAATATGTTACTGGCTTGGTCTCTGTTACTAGAGACTGCTGTTCTTAACATGGTGTGGAATTGTCTTCACCACTACATGTCTATGCGTGTAAGGTGGAAATCCTAATAGATGCAATAGACAGTAAAGACATTTGTCAAGGAAAATACAGTTTCTATTTCTCATTCAGTTGCCTATCAGTTTGGCATTAGCACAGCACCAAAGTTTCCTCACTCCTTGGTTTCTCAGTTCATAATGACAATGACTGTTCTTTGCTGGAATGAAATTTTCACTCCCTTCCCATAGCATAAAGAACAACAGTGTGTCCTGAGGGAGGAAATTAAACCATTTTGCGTGATTGAGCGTAAGCCAGCTCTGTGCGCAATAATGGTTGGAGTTACTGAAGGAATTGATGAAGCTTGTGACAGGTTGAGGGGCAGCCTCATATTCACAAGCCCTAGTACACATGAGAGACTTCAAGCACTGATATCTGCTGAAGGAACAACAAAGCATGGCATAAGCAATCCAGGAGGTTCTGGAGTGCATCAACCACAAAGTCCTGACTCAAGCAATAAAGAAGTCAACGAGGAGAGGTTCTCTGCGAACCTCATACACAGCAACTAGGAGGGGTTTTCTCAGATTCTGAAAGTCCTAGTGACACATAACACTGAAAAGCCTGAGGTACTGAACACCTACTTCACTTCAGTTTCTACAAGAGAGACTGGTCTTCAGGAATTCAAGGCTACAGTGACCTGGGAAAGTCTGGAGCGAGAAAGATGTATCCTAGGTGGAAGAGGATCAGGTCAGAGAATGCTTAAGCAGACTGGACTTGTATAAGCCCATGGGCCCTGATGGGAAGCACCACAAGTGCTGAGGGAGCTGGAAGATGTTACTGCAAGTCCATTCTTGAAAATCTTTGGTCAGTCATGGTGATTGGGAGAAGTACTGAAGATTGTAGGAAAGTAGATGTCACTCTTACCGTCAAGAAAGGCAAGAGCATGGAAGTACAGAACAGACAGCCTTACCTCAGTCCAGGGAGAGGTGATGGAGCAGATAATCCTGGAAACCATTTCCAGGGCTAATCCTGGAAACCATGTCCAGGCATATTAAGGACAAGAAAATCATGAGTTATGGTCAGCATGGCATCACCAGAGGGAATTCATTAAACCAGTTCAATAAACTTCTATAATGAAATGACAATCCTGGTAGATGATGGGAGAATAGTGTATACTGTAAACCTGGGCTTCAGTAAGACTTTCAACACTCTCTTCCATAAGATCCTCATACAGAAGATGTATGGGTTGATGTATGGACTGAATGAACAGCGAATTTCATTGAAAAGTTGTTGAATAGTTTGGTGCAGAGGGTGGTGCTCAGCGGCACAAATTCTAGTTGGAGGCCAATGACTAGTGGTGTGCCCCAAGGGTCAGTACTGGGTTTAGTTCTATCTAACATCTTCATTAATGATCTGGTCCACTGCTGGGTTCACCTGTACAAAAGATACATGGACACATTGCAGAATTCAGTGAAGATCCACAAAGATGACAAAGGGACTGAAGCATCTCTTACATGAAGAAAGGCTGTGAGAGCTGGGATTGTTCAGTCTAGAGAGAAGGCTCAGGAGGTTTTCACCAATATATATAAATGCCTGAAGGGAAAACATAATGGTAACAACAGACAAGAAGGCTGAGGTAGGTATGCAACAGATTTTGCCTCAGTCTTCAATGGCAGTCTCTCTTCCCACAACTTTCAAGTGGATGGACCTCAAGAGATGGACTGGGGGAGTAAGATATCTGCCACTGTAAGAGAAGATCATGTCCGTGCCCCCTTGAGCATATATAAGTCTATGGGACCTGACAAGATGCCTCCCAAAGACCTGAATGAATTGGCTGATGTAGTTACCGAGCAACTCGCCATAATATTTGAAAAGTTATGGCAGTCAGGTGAAGTCCCTGGTGCTTGAACAAAGGGAAAATATGCATCCATTTTTAAAAAGTTTAGAAAGGAGGTCTCTAGGAGCTACAAACCTGTCAAACCTTATCTCAATACCTGGGAAGTTCATGGAGCAGAACCTTCTAGAAGCTATGTAAAGCACATGAATGTCATGGAGGTGATTCAAGAGAGCCAGCATGGCTTTAGAATTATAGAATCATATAATAGTTTAGGTTGGAAGGAACCTTGAAAGGTCATCTAATCCAATCCTCCCTGCAATGAGCAGGGACATCTTAAGTAGATCAGGTTGCTCAGAACCTTGTCCAACCTGACTCTGAAAATCCCCAGGGATAGGGCAACTACCACCTCTTTGGGCAATCTGTTCCAGAGTTTCATCACCCACACTGAGCTCTTAACCAAGGGCAAGTCTTGCCTGACCAGCCTAGTGGCCTCCTATGATGGAGTGAGTACATCGATGGATAAGGGAAGAGCTACAGATGTCATCTATCTGGACTGTGTCCCTCACAACTTCTTTCTCTGTAAATTGGAGATATACGGATTTGATGGTTGGACTACCTAGTGAAGAAGGAATTGTCTGGCTGTTTACATCAATAGAGTAGTAGTCAACAGCTTACTGTCTGGATGGACATTAGTGACAAGAGGTATTTATCAGGGGTCTATATTGGGACCAGCGCTGTTTAATATCTTCATCAATGATATAATAGAATTGAGTGCAGCCTCAGCAACTTTGCAGATGACACCAAGAAAAATGGTGCAGTTGACATACCAGAGGAACAGGATGCCATCCAGAGGGACCTGCACAAGCTTGAGAAGTGGGCCCATGCAAAGCTCATGAGGTTCAACAAGGCCAAGTGCCAG
>VWZO01008767.1:0-11037 GCA_013396975.1 Bucco capensis | reverse complement strand
GGGGGGTGGGGGTGGGAATTGAGAGTAGCCTTGTGGAGAAGGACTTGGGAATCCTGGAGGATGAAAAGCTGGATATGAGTGAGCAATGTGCACTCACAACTCAGAAGACCAACTGTACCCTGGGCTGCCTCAAAAGAAGTGTGGCCAGCAGGTTGAGGCTGATTCTCTCCTTCCACTCTCCTCTGGTGAGACCTCACCTGGAGCATGCATCCAGCTCTGGGGACGTCAGCACAAGAATGACATGGACTTTTTGGAGCAGGGNGGGAAGAGCTACAGATGTCATCTATCTGGACTGTGTCCCTCACAACTTCTTTCTCTGTAAATTGGAGATATACGGATTTGATGGTTGGACTACCTAGTGAAGAAGGAATTGTCTGGCTGTTTACATCAATAGAGTAGTAGTCAACAGCTTACTGTCTGGATGGACATTAGTGACAAGAGGTATTTATCAGGGGTCTANGGCCACAAAAATTATCAGAGGGCTGGAACACCCCTCCTATGAAACAGGTTGAGAGAGTTGGTGTAATTTAGCCTGGAGAAGAGAAGGCTCCAGGGAGACAATTATGCAGCCTTTCAATATATGAAGGAGACTTCTAAGGAAGATGGAGACAGAATTTTTAGTAGGGTCTTTTGCTGTAGGACAAGGCGTAATGATTTTAAACTGAAAGAGGGCAGATTTAGACAACATATATGGAAGAATTTTTTTACATTAATGGTGGTGAAACACTGTAAGGAGTTTCCCAGAGAGGTGGTAAGCGCCTTGCCCCTGGAAACATCCAAAGTCCAGCTGGATACAGCTCTGAAAAACCTGATCTAGCTGAAGATGTCCCTGCTCATTGCAGGGAGGATGAACTAGGTGGTCTTTAGGATCCCTTCCAACCCAAATCAATCTATGATTCTATGGAAGGACAACAAAGCCAGGCTCTTTTTGGTGGTGTCCAATGACAGGATGAGAGGCAATGGGCAAAAACTGATTTCCTCTGAACATCAGAAAACACTTTTTGACTCTGAGGGTAACTCAGTACTGGAGTAGGTTACCCAGAAAAGTTGTGGGGTCTCTGTCCTTAGAGATATTCCTGGGTAACTGGCTCTATATGGGCCTGCTTCAGCAGGGAGGTTGAACCAAATAACCTTCAAAGGTCTCTCCCAACATCAACTGTTCGTCTAAGTGTAGCAGCCATAATTATTCTATTTTCTTCTTCACATGTCTCACTGGCAAATTATTAAAACAAATTTAATAGAAGTTGTGGGCTGTAACTGCATATTTGTAAATGACACATATCTATAATTTTGCAAGCAGGCATAGTACTTGTGCTTCATATGTATATTTCTAGCAAGCAGCAATCACACAATCAAACACAGTTTGAGAAAGATTTTACTCATTTATGGCATGCTATTTATACTGAGCTGTTTCAAAATTCTAAATCCAATTTTAATATGTAAGCTATTTTAAATAATTGATAATGTACTTAAATAATTAATCAGAAAGATACATTTTCACAGAGAGGTTGCATTTATTTACATTCCATGGTTTGTGAGGAAAGATGGTAGCTGCCTTTGAATTACTGCTGTAATTGTCTGTGGTGACTTGTGCAAAGCTTCACAGAAGTAAATAGCATTAAAATGTGCCCCCCACTGATTCAGTGTGAGAGAATAACATGGAGCACCACTGTCAGAGAGAGTGGAAAGGTGTCTATTAGAGAATTGGCACTATAAATGCACCTTTCCTTCCATTGATAGAGCAAAGAATTAGCTATTGGGGAGTTCATCTGAAGGAGGAAAAAGTCACCTCACCTTCTTCCCTCTCCTTAGCAGAAAATACTTTTTACTTGTAAATACCTTTTTTATTCCTCAGGTGCTGAAGGTCTAGCTGATGGCAAGTTTCTGTAGTTCTCGGCATGCATATAGTAAGTATCCAAATGCTGTGATTTGTTACCAGCTCCCTAAGCATATTTTGAGGTAAACAGCACACCGAAATTGTAGGCAGAATTTCACCTGTGAAATGTCAAATCATGATGTTCTCCTTTAGGCTCATTTTTATTCTACTGTGTCATTTTATTTCCATAGCTGTTGAACATAATTGTTTATTTTCCTTATTGTTTATTATTTGCAGAAACAGATTTTAATTAGTTATATACATTACAGTGCTTACTGAATGATTGTTGCACGTGTTTCAGAAGACACGTACAAAAAGAAAAAAGTTATTGGGGATTGTTACTGTGCTAAACATGTTTTAGTATTTTGCTATTTTGCTGATGCTTTTCTTCATAAAAACTTTGTCAGATATATTTCCTCTAAGAAGTTGTTAAAAATTTCAGAAAGTATGTCCTCTTTTGATGTAGTAAAGGCTACTAGGGTTCAGACTTATCTCATCTTGTATTTCCTGTCAATGTTCTAAAATATCTTCAGTTTAAATCAGCTATTCTCTCAAACATTATGGGGAACTCACATGTATTTGCACTAGTTATTTTGGACTGCGGTTCTGTTTTTTTGTTTAAAGAGTGGTTCAGCATGTGTTGGCAATAACATTCGACATGATGAGTCAAAAGCACAGATTTCTGCAAAATAAAAAGTAAAGTTACCTACCGTTCTTAACCTAAAAAATCCAATCAAGAAACAAAAAAATCCAAATATAATGAGATAATATGGAATTCAATTGTTTCAGGTATTTTTTTGTTGCCTATCCATCGCTGAAAAGTGGCTCTATCCTACACAGACATCAATCCAGTACTTCCAGTCACCTTCAAAATTAATCCTACCTTACTGACAGAATTTCTTTTACCACATTTCCCATAATCTGAAACATCCACTCAAGCATAATGTGTACATGCTTATGAAAAATGCTACCCTTATAGATACAGTAGCATAATGTAGGAAATATACGATCAGTTGATTTAGCATCAGACATGTTTCAAATAAATATATGATCTGCTGCCTTTTATCATTTGTTTTACATGCAGAGCTGAAGATGACTGTTTAAAAGAATGATCAGCTGCATTTTTCACTTTAAACCAGCTGGATTCCTTACAGTGACAGTAAGAAACGTCTGTGTTGAAGGCATTGGACCTTGACTATTGACCTGATACAAGAATAATAGGTATGTTTCTAATCATCTCTTGTCCTCCCCAGCTGAATGGCCTCTAAACCAATGTGTCAGTGTTATGCTTGATAAGGACAGAATTGACTCTACTTCCCTTTGTGGTTTTATAATCCTAAAAAATAAACCACCTGATTTTGTCACCCTTTTAGGCAGTAACTATATATTCTTTGTACATGTAAGCACAAATTCAGATGTTCTTCTATTAGAACAATTAGAGAGGAAACTTGGAAGACTGCCAGATTCTTGGTAATTGGGAAGGGAGGAGAACCTTCTATAAGGCAGATGGGCAACGGAAGGTAACTTCCATGCCCTTTAGCTATAAATATATTTATGAAATAAATATTTCACAAAAAGAGAGGTGAGAGTAGGGGGAGAAGCAGGCCCTCATAGTTTACAAGAATTCTTTTGAAGTTTGAAAAAGATAGCCCCTGTTACGTGATACCACAGTACTCTTGGCCCTGGTGAAAATGATCTTATGACGCAGCACACAATTTCTGCAGGGGTCTGTTGGATGCAATTCACAACAGTCTAGTAACACCCTATAAATCCTGTCATTAAAACCAGCTGGGACTTATTAGGAGAGCAATTGTGAAGGAGAATTCACCTTCAATAAGGATAAAGGAGGAATTGTCAGGATTGCCTACAGGGTCTGTCTACCTAAACTTGTATGAACCTCTCCACCCCCTCTGTTTTCCATTTTCCATTTCAATGATACTGAAAACTGGGCCTGGGGAGGAGGTAAAAAAGAAAGTCACATAAAAAAACTGCCTAAAGTTGGCCTCTGCTACAGTTGCTTGCTACAAGTGAACTTACATGTACACTAAATATAAAGGCTTGTTCCTATTAAAAAAAAAAAAATCCCAAATTTAAGTATTTCTAGCTCAAAAGTACAGACTTTCTTGTGATTTTCAACTGTGGAGAGAGAGCATGGTTCAAAGGAGGCCAATTTGGGGCGATGTGCATTTACAAACAAATTTAAGACTGGTTTTCAGAACTTCTAAGATCTACAAAATTCCAATAGATTGTCTCTTTTGAACCAATTTTCTCAAGAGAGTCCAGGTGCATTCTACTATAGTATACAGTACCAAATGAACACCTGCTTTCATTGCTGAGTAGGTACTTTCCAAAAGGAAAGCCTATTCTGTTTTTCCCACAGAACTGATCTATGTTTGTGAAATATGATACTACTATCAGTTTTAGAACAAAGGAAACTCACAGAAGCACACATACTCAAACATGGTAACTGTCAGATCTTAACCCTAATCCTATTCCTGATCAGTAAAACACTTCTGACTTGCATTTGAACTAAGATTTTCAGCTGAGTCAGAAAACACTATTTCCTTGCTTACATTTTTTTCTCCTAGAGCCAGTTTGTTTGGAAGAAGTGACAAATTCTACCTTTTGCAGTGCAGAGGTGATGGGTTCAGAGGGGTTACATATGAAGCAATTAATATCAATCAGCAGTTCTAGCATAACTAGGAGAGAGATGTGATAAGACCTCTTCATTCTGCGGATGATGACCTGGGGTGTCTCCAGAACTTCTTCGCAAGAGAGCAGATATACATATTGGGGGGTTGGACTAGATGATCTCCCTTCCAACTCCTAACAGTCTGTGATGAAAAGCTTGTTCTGGTACACCTATAGTCAGACTACCCAAGTAAGTGAGGCCTTGCTCATCCAAAAAGAGGTTGCTGCTGATATATAACAGCTGAGTAAGAGCTGAGGAGTGTGTTTTAAACTAAACATGCTAGCAATTAAAGGAGAAAAAAAAATCCGTTAGAGCTGAGAAAATATCTTCTAAAAAATCATTATTGCTCTTTATTTATGGACATAGGTAAATGTCTGCAAAAAAAAATGATGACTTCACAAAGCATGGTCTTCTTAAACTGTTACAGGGAGTGGGTAACTATCTGTAAAACAACTGCAGGTTTGTGATGTTGGAAACACTGGTTGGGCTGTGGATGCTCTGTTGGGACAGAAATAGCCAGACAGATTGTTTGCAGTTACATAGGGAACAAACTGGTTGACTGATGAGGTGAAGGACTGCCCAGAGCAAACTGAAAAGAACGAAAGAAAAAAATAACCATCTGGAGACTGAACAACCTATCAGATGATTGGAGAGCTACTGAGATACACAGAGAGCCCTTGCAAATTTACCCAGCTTGGAAATCTGACTGAATAGCTAAATTTTCCTTTGTTCCTGTTCAGACATGCTGAGCAGTTAGTGGCTGTAGAGGCTAATGAAAGGCTTGGGGATTGTGTTGGTATTCCTTTTGTTCTGGGTTTATTCCCTAGGCTGAAAAAAACCCAGTACTTTGCTTTGAAAAAAATTGATTAATCACAACTGCTAATGTCAAATACTATGTGTTCAAGAAAGAAATACACTAAGGAGAAGGTGAATAGTAGATTTCAAGGGGAATCTGAAAGAAATGATACTTAGAAAGACTGCTAGGGTTCAAAAATGTAACTGGGGCAGCATGGTGACCAGCAAAAGCCTTCCACTAGGACTCAGAGTAGAACAAGGAGTCAGGTTTACAAAAAAGTCATAAATTGTTTACACTTTTCATGGTTACAAATATTTCTTTTTCCTTTTTTTTTTTTTCATTTGTAAGTAACAGAGAATGTGTAAATCTGCATGCTTGTGCTGCAAATCCAGCTGACTGTGCAAGATGCCTAACCATTCCCTTTCTCAAAATCAGGCAGAGGCTACATAGGGCAGACTCAGAACATATCCCGAATGGAAATGTTAAACCCACCTTGTAGAAAGTTTCTTGTAATTATGAAGTCATTCGTACAGCTGAAGATGCACACAGAGATAGCTTTGCTGAACCAGTGAGTTTCTGGAACCAGTGTTTGATACTTGCCATTTTGTGAAAAAAGTATCACACACATTCCATCTGGACAAAGCTGTGACCTCCACTAAGGAGGAGTTCTTGGAAGAATCTGTGCTATTTCCCAGGCAAGTTCTGTAGGCAGAAGGAAAGACCTTCACTGTTTTCACAAGAACTAATGCAGGTGTGATTTTATGTGTGTGTATGTATATATATATATGCAGAATCCAAAGGATTGCCCTTTCTATGAGACTGAAAATAAGCTTCTTCTTACTTAAATCTATTTACAGTTCCCACATAAATAACATGAAGCATGCTCACCTAATGGGTTATAGCTATGTGCTGTAAATTGCATTTCTGTGATTATAAAGAGAGCTTGTAGTTCTTGCTGTACACTAGAGAAGCCTTTTTAGAAAAAAAAGTAGATCTAAAATTATAAATGTTCTAGACTGACTTCAGCCCTTTTATTTTTTATTTATTTAGGGAATGAAGTAATGAACAATGAACCTTTTAGCTAGCTCTAATTTTGCCTCAGGTATGTCTCTGCCTATTGTAAATTAGTGTTGTTGTGCATCAGGTACAAAGACAGCACTATCTATTTCAGCCTATTGTATTGCCACCTTTCACTACAAAAGAAAATAAGGTTGGGAATTTCTAGGTTTTATCCATTACTTTTCGGTCAGTTCTGCTTTTCTCATCGTCCACAATGCTTGCTCTCAAATCAGCGATTATGTTGATTTATTGACAAAACACAGTTTACAGTAAATGTCATCCTACGGTAACATTATCTAAAGCACATGTACTGAGTGACTGAGTAGGAGTTGTTATAATGGATTATTCAAGGCCATACTTTCCAAAATTAGCATACATCACAAAAAGACCAAATGAGCTAAGAAGCTTTTGTTCATTTGTGGGGGTTTTTTAATCAGGATCTGTATCAGCCATCGACTTGGCTCAAAAGAATGAAATCAGAAAGACTAGTAACATGCTGAAATAACTGGCATCCACTGTAAATTAATTTTTTCCAGTACAGAATGGCTTCATGGTTAGACAAGCACAAAGGTGATCTTTACAGCTGTTCTTTCTAACCTGTACTCTATCCGAGTCTGTCTTTGCATATGCTTTTTATTTTTTATTAGGCTTTATTTTTTTTATTAGGCTGTCTTTCCTTGATAATTGGAGTGTCTAATGTGGATTAGGTCCTGCTTCTGCTTGAGTCCAAATAGTCACACCAACTCCAGAATTTGCTTAAGCTTCAGGTTTTCATGTATTCTTTTCAAATATTGAGACTTTCATCTGCTTAACCCTCAGCAAAAGTGATTGCTTTATTAAAAAACAAACAAAACCATTCCTTTTTCTGCCTAATAACTGGATTTTACTCCTCAGCTGTTTTCTGACTTTTTTTAGCAATAGATCATCAGAAAGATAGTGTGAACTTGTTTTGTAAACCAAGCAACCTTTCTTCTAACCGTGGCAGATATATACAAGAGGAATTTTAAACAAAAGCATTTCCAGCAGCTAGAAGAGCAAGTGTCTTGCTGAGAAAGATGGAAGTCTCATGGTAATTCCTCTGCCGGAAAGCAATGGAAAATAAGAGCTGTCATTTAGAAAATGACAAAGCCATTTCTAGTCCCTGTAGATTAACACTCTTTCACTGAACAAATGTGCTGTTATAGGTGTTGGCCTGTAAACCAAACACAGGAAAATGTCACAGTGGTATCAGACTGAAACTACTAATCTGTGTTTGAAATGTATTATCATTATTAAATTGTTTGTATTAGGAGCAAACCTTCATAGAAACTCTATTCTTAAAAGCAATAGGCAAAGCACTAAACCATTATAAACAAAATGCTTCTTTCTGGGGAGCTTGCAATCTAAACAGATGTGAGGTGGTCCAGAGGTATAGAGAATCTTGTCCTAATGTTGATTGTTGGTCAGTGGCAGAACTAGAGATAAAGAATAAATTTCCCCAGCTTGCAGTCCAGTAACCTATACATTTGGCCACATGCTGGTAAGTGATGATACAAAGTCACCCAAAAGTCCTTTGAAATACCCTCTCTAGTTCATCTGCATCTTCCTCTTACACATCATTTTTCCCCTGAAAATCTGTCTGCTTCTTGCTGGGTAATACTTTACCACTACCCTTCTAATAGCACTTTTTTCTTTCTCATGTTTTCTGCTAAACTAGTTATTAAACAGCATGCTGTATGCAGCTGGTATGAGATTAGCTGTCTATACAGCTTTTTTTAAGTGATTCCCCTCCCCCCTCCTCCTATCTTTTGGTCAAAAATATATAGTTTCTATCTGATTGTGATTGGCCTCTGCTCAACCTTTTGTGCAGGGCTGGTTTAGATTTTCCAGCTCAGTCACAGCAGGAAAGATAAACCCTGAACCACATGATGATGTTGGCAGTGTCAGACAGTGGAAATGAAGTCTCCAGGGGATACCAATTGACATTTCAACACTTAGACTGCCAAAGAACAGGCTTTCACAAAAAAAAGTTATGGGGAAATAAATGTTAGAAGTCTTTAATGTTGAAAGCACAGTGAAAAAAATAGCATGCATTTGTAAACGGAAAGTGAGCATCTATTCTACTTTACATGTGTCTTTACATAACAGATGGAGACTGACTTTAGATATTTACTCCCCTCCAAAAATACCACTTCAAGTTTCCAGGAGCTATCAGTAACTCAGATGTACTTTAGGAACTGAAGAGGTATATTTTAAGTGGAACTATGATTGTTTTGTTCCAGTAGGAATTACAAGGATGAAGATTTCCCTTACAAATACAATTCTTATATGAGTATTATAATGCAGTAGGCCTTATTTTTTCATCTTCCTTACACCTGATTTACAACAACATAGTTCCATGGCCCTGGTTAATGCTAATTCACACAAGCAGCAAACAAGAATATTCGCAAATGTTTTCTAGAGAAATAATTTTTTTCTCATCTGACTTCTGTGTTTTAATTTTTCTTCAAGCTTTAAGTTACATTTCTTTTTTCTCAATAAAAAAATATCGAGAAAACAGAAGAGGATATTCAAGCCATACTAAAACCTCTTATTTCTTCCACTCCTTTTTCTCTTTCTTCTTTCTTTTCAATGACATTTCCTATGATGAGCACTCAGAAAGAATAGCTATTGCCTCTCTTGTCAGTTTTGTTCTGTCAGCTCTGAATGCTAGGTCTTGCTTTGCCGTTTTCAAGGTCTCTTTCAATCCCTTGAACACAGCTGGCGCTTCAATCAAGAGCTCACACCGTGAAGAAGCTGGCAGTTGATCCCTAACCAACTATGTGGAAGATATTGAATATATTTCTCAGTACACAGTGGAATACTCTTTTCATTTCAGCATTGAGAGAGACTGCTTTACTCAAGAGTTCTTCTATACAAAAATATTAATAATGTCCCTTTCTCCTCAGGGATGTGAACATTTGGGGTTTGAACTTCAATGACCCCTGCTTGTCAGGTTGATGTGACTTTAACAAATTCAGTAATGGAAGCCTTTTTGTGCCTCAGTTTATGATTTCATTAGCTTCACTTTTGAGTATGTTTTTTTAATCACTTCTTGGAAGAAGTTGTGGGAATTGAAGGTTGTGAAGAGAGTCTGTGGATATCCAAACATTGCAGAACTTTATAATTGAACTGTGCTATAGAAGGAACAATAAAAGATTGGAATACCTGAATCTCACCTTTGTTTTCAGTAACTGTATTTCCATTATAAAAAACACAAGACTCTTGCTTTTCTTTTGCTATATGTTTACTCTTCAGTGTATTGATTTTTGGTGCTATAAATTGTCACACAAAATTCCCACTAGCTTGAGTAAGGACTGCAATGTGAGTGCAAATCTGAAATATAGCACGAATTTTTTTATCAAGTCCTCACTTCAGAGAGGAAAAAAAATCATCTGTCAGTGAAGCACAAAATGACAGACCCACAACAAGCAGGGATGATGTCTAAGGATGGCTTGTGAATCAGTACCTTTTGCAAGACATTGTTTTAATTATGGAAAAGGTACTGCAAAGGTTAATGTGTGCACAGGAAACTTGACAAACCATCTCTTCTGAGCTAGAGAGGATCTCTGTGGTACTACTTCCTATGTTAGTCTGGTCCTGCAAAGCATGTAATTCTCTAAGACGATTGAGTCTGTAGTTCCTATTAGCCTTGTTGAACTAGGAACTTAGCACTCAAGCAAGAGAGTTCATTCAGTTCTGCTTTTCCTTTATGCCATGAGTTAAAAGAGGTAAAGCACTTCCTTTCTTGATTTACATGTACAATCGAAAGCAATGTGCTTATTAGCGCATTTGCTTTTAAAATGTGCAGATTTCAAAATCAGTTGTAATATGTTTCCTCTTCTTAAAAGAGGAAAGTTTGCCCTCTTCTTATACAGAGTGTAAGTATACATTCTTATAATTCCTTATTTTAGGATCAGGGAAAACAAAGACACTAGAGACTCTTAGAATTGTAAAGATTATATAGAAAAGAGAACATTGTGGTGTGAAAAATCTGAAGCCCATTTAGCAATGCATTTGGGAAACTCTGCATTTTTGCTTCAAAACCAGAAAACCTGCCAGATGGATCCCATTTCCAACAACGCCCAAAATGAGTGGAAAAACGGGCTGTTTAAGTGGTTTGGTGTGCTTCTATGACAAGTTTCTTCTCTTCTTTATTTTTTTATATTCTTTCCATTTCTCAACTCCTTCTTTCCCTTGCATGAAATGACAACAATGGCTAGTTTAGCAAGAGGTTAGTGTTGCTTTCCTTTACTACAAAGTCAGACATGCCACTGTCATGCCACTGATCTAACAGCAGGCACACTGGCCTGATAGCTGAAAGCAGTTCAGAGGTGTCCTTGGGCATAAAAGGAATGTTAACTAGAGACGGATTAAATCTGACTAAGTGGGGCAAGAATGTTCTGGGGAGCAAGTTGGCTGGACTTATCAACAAGGCTTTAAACTAGGTGTGTTGTGGGGAGAGGATCCGCCTCTGAATGAAAGCAGTGATAATGAGACTGCTAACACTTTAAGAAACAGGTGGATATTACCTGTAAATAGCAAAGAAGATGACAGATGCAAAAGCTTTAAACTATGTGTGTTGGGGGGAGGGGA
>VWZO01008761.1:0-18615 GCA_013396975.1 Bucco capensis | reverse complement strand
AAAAAAAATAAAAATCAGTCAACCAAAGCCAGTGTTAAACCAGGAATAATTTATAACAAAATCTTAAAGTATGTTATATAGGAGATTTTTTCTTTGTTTCCATTAGAATATCATGAATTTCTGTAAAAAAATAAGTCATAAGAACACATTTCAATTAGTTTTGTACTCCTGTGTATAATTCAGACTTGAAGTCCATTGTCTCAACATGTAAAACAACAAACAAAATTTAAATTATAGAAGGTATTCCTTCAGTTTCTGTTAAATATGAGCTGAGTGAAAAAATGTTAGGGACCTGAAGGCACTGCCGGCCCTGACAGTCCCTGCCCAGACCCCAGTGCTCCCCATATCCTTCCCAAGGCCTAGGACCCTATTTCCCAACAGGACAACTAGAGGATTTAGGCAATGTACGTGTCACAGATGGTACCTCTTCTGCATTATATAAAAGTACTAATGATGGATTGAACTTGTCCTGCTTCAAATCACTCACCTATCTGTTCTCTCATCCCCCCATCTCAACAGCACAGGGGAAGAAAATGAGATGGAAAATCAAATGAGAAGTACAAAATATAATTTTTATATAGAAAAAAAATGAAGAGGAATTAAATATTTTGAGCAAAATAGCCAGTACCTAAATAGAAGTTCTGCTAATGCTATACCAACTACAGAAATCCTACTTTTGGGCAACCTGAGGTCTTAAGTTCTTGTGTCACCAAAGGCTTACCAGCCAAGAAGAAAAGAAGATTAATTCAACATGTGAGGGCTCTCCTACAATGCTGTCTTCATAATGCAAAACCAAATTAGATGAGCATGCAGCCTTTGTTCATCTCAGCTACTCTGTCCTTTGCCGTTGTTTTGCTTTATTTTGTTTGAATAGGATGATTGTTTCTGATATTTTGCCCATCCTGTATTTTAACTTTCTCCATGAACACATTTTGGGTTTTTAAGTCAACTAGCTTGTCTTATGTCCCCCAAATCACTTCATACAACCTCTCTACTTTACCTGCTTTATGTAAAATGCTTCTGCTAGCATTGCTACATCAACGAAAAATGTTGGCATTTAAAATCATGATCATTAGAGTTATGCCGCAGGGTAGAGCTGGGTGTATGTCCATTGTGTCACCTCTAATGAAAGGCAAAACAATTGTTTTGATAGATTGAGCTAACTACTTGTTTATGCATACACACAAAAAACAGTCTTGCACTTTTTCTCATAAATTATACAAGACTATCATCTTGACATGATTTTTTTCCCTGTCTGACACACCCAATCTTTAATTTTTCTCCAGTGCATGGCATTGACACTCACAGTGTGACTCAACACCGTATTATTGCTCTAACACCCCCCCCCAAAATGGAAATAGAATGCATGACACCAGGCAACAGAATCTACAGTTGGTTAAAAACATGGTAAATGACTGGAAATCCTCAATTTTGGAAGGTAAACTCCAAAAAAGAAAACCCAGCATGTTTTGAAGTGACACAATAGGAATCAGTTAAATTCTTGACCACATAGCTAAAGTGAGAATGTTCTATGGTAGAAAAAGTAATAGAGCTCGTATTAATTCATTTTCAGTAAAAGAGAGTTTAAATAACTCTTAGTTCTGCTAAAAATATAAAAAATAATCTAAGAACCTAAATATGTAATTTTTTTAAAACAATTACACAATCTATAATCTCCATAAACATCAAGTTACATCAAAGGAACAAAGGTAATTATTCAGTCCATAGCTCCATAAGAAATTTTGAAAAAGAAAAAATTATAAAATTCTGCAAAAATATTTGATTGTAAATGGATGTCCATCAATAATGGTGTTTCAGTATGCTTTCTGGAAACATGCTGCAAAGGAAGAATAACTGCATATTTTTCTTTGAGGACTTCTAGGACTAGCACCCCAAATTAAAGGCAGAGAACTGTAATCTACATGGGTATTTTTCATACTTCCCTTAGAAGAAAATACTTTGCAACTTTAGTAGTGCAGCATTCAATTTAAATGTACCTTTTTATCAGGCAATAACACAATTTGGGATTAAATCCATTTCAGTGGCAATACCTTTCCTAAAATGATATTTTAAATGTTTGGTAAAGTTATTTGAAAGGAGGGAGAGGTAGAAAACTAATGAAAGTCCTATATCAAGTAGTTCATAGATTGAGAGAAATATATTTTAATCAGTGAAGGAAAGCAAAAAAAAAAAATAAAATCAAGTGATGCAAAGGTTAATGGCTACCTTCCACTACCAATCTGATACCCAACCAGTCTTCAAACAATGGCTACTTTGGAAAGACTGTTGCTGAGTTCTATTGCTGAGCATGATGTTATATGGTATGGAATACACCTTGGTCAGCTTGGTTCTGCTGTCTCAGCTACATCTGCTCTCAATCTCTTGCCCACTCCCAGTCTACTCACTGGGGAAGTGGATCCCAATGCTGTGCAGACACTGCTCAGGAACAGACAAAACATTACTGTGTTATCAACAATGTTTTGGTCACAAATGTGAAACACAATACAACACAGGATACTACAAAGAAAATTAACTCCACCCCAGGCAGACTTTCTATGTTTGTATAATCAAATCTTGATTTAAATTGGTAGTTCTAAAGCCTGAAAAGCAAATCAAAATGATTAATCTAGTTGCTTTCTGATTAAGTGTCTCTGCGATTTTGAATTCATATATTCTTTCAGTCATTTCTAATGACCTTCCAGCTATGACATGTATGTAAAATAAATAGAAGCATCATGAAACCACGTAATCTGAGAAAGGTCTTTTTTTTACTCTCCCTACCAATAAAGGCATCCTAAAAAATCTGTCTTATAAGGCGTGTTCATGAACTGTGCTTCCCACATCACAGGTTGTGTTTACTGTGCTTTTATTGTTTAGAACTCTTTGGATAATTTGCTGCCATAACCTAAGTTATTCCTGCTTCTGACAATAACCACTGTAGCATATGAGATTTGACCTTTCCACTGATGTCACTTACAATAGCCCTTAAAATATAATTATTAGAAAGGATTCCAAATCTCCACAAAACTCTGTATTTAGAGTGGAGATCAAAGCTAAATCCCTAAGTCCCTTTTGCCAGATGCAGGTGCTTTAACAGTTCATAAGAAATTTCTGGTTTTGTTGTGGAAAGCTCTTGTGGAAGAAGATGGCACTGCCATGAATAGGAGCTAAATGACTAAATTCTGCTCCCTTAGTCAGTCAACTTTAGATGAGGATAGTTCTTTGCTTTCAAAGTATGAATGCCTCAATGGCAGTAGCTGAATAAAATAACCTTTTTCAAACTTTCCATACAGAGAACTATAAAGAGGTGGGGTTTGACACTCTGACTCTAAATGCCATCCAGGAAACGGAATTTTGAAACAAGTTGAACAGAGTCCGTCCTTTGAATGGTCAGAGAAAAAGTTAGTGAGAAAACTTGTAGAAAACATGATGTACCATATATTTTGAGCTTGAATGCAGTGTAATTCTTTTACCGGTTTTAAATTCGTGTATTGTGAAAGCTGCTTCCCATCATATCATATTCCCATGGTCAGAACAATGGTTTTGCAAAAGACAGAATTTAGTTCTTTTTAAGATTTGTACTCAACCAAATCATTTCTTCTTAACAGCAATTTCTTAGTCATGAACAGATCAAAATTCAGTCTCAGTCCATTTTTCCTTACATTCAAATTATTTTAAGGATAGAATGTTCCAAATCATAAGCAGAGGTGATAAAATATTTGTGTTGCATTTTTTTCTCACTTAGCATAGAACTGATTAAAGGAATTTATTACATAGCCTACTTTCAGAGAATTGTGATGATACAGAGACAGTAAATGACACAATTATCTCTATCAATTTACAATAAATAAGGTGAACAGCTGGAATAATTTATTATGGAGCTTTGCACAACAGCAATCCAGTGGCTGTCTTATAGCTGCAGGATGTAAATATTTTTTAATTAAAAATTCAGAATTTTTTAGCTAAACTCAAAGAAATGAAATATCTAATATAGACTATAGTTTCAGAGGTTTGACAGATGTTCTTAAGTGGTGAAATCAATTTATAAAAAAAGATTAGCAAATAAAGTTTTCTATATTAACTAGTAAGTATTTTCTCCAAAGTTCAAGTTCCTGCTGAGCCACAGGCAACCTCTTCCACTTTAGGCAGCTCATTTAGTTGTGATTTCAGTTATAGGTTTTGGACATGAGAATTATCTCTTTTAGCTTAGTTGTGTGTATTCCCATGTCATATTCTGGGTTCTGGAATAAAAAGTGAAGTTCCATTTATAAATCCATGAGGGAAAAGATTCAGATCACAGTATCCCTAAATCTGCTGGGATATTTTTTTTTTTCAGTAGTTCGTTTTTCTTTTTCTTTCTTAAAGGAAATTAAAACAAAAAACCATCAAAGACAACCAAAATCTCGTGAGAAGACCTTTCAGTATCTTTTTGTCACAACTTCCTTATGCTTACTACCCAGAAGAAAATACTGAACTTTTTGTCTATTTTCAGTCAGGGTTATAATTAAAAAAAGCACACAGAGTTAATGTGCTTTCATCCTCCAGGCTACATACATTTTAATGCAGATCGGTAGGGAAAGAAGAAAACAAATAAAACCCAACCAACCAAATTGCACTTTCAGAGGCTTTTTCAAGGGCGAGAGGGTGAAGGACTGTTGATTATAAAGGGTGTTTTTGCTTAGAAATTTAACTTACTAGGAAGTAGTATCTTTTGAAAATGGAAGATATGCTAACATTGATTTAAAGAAATGCTTATAAGTTACAGCTCAAAGCAATGGGTTTGCCAATTTTCACTCACAGTACATGCAGAATTTGTGAAGAAATTTAGAGCTTGTTTTCTCATCACTTCAATAAATCAAATACTAAATTAAAGCCTAACAAACAAAGAAGAAAATGAAGACTGCACAATTAAAATGCCTTGAGTGACTTGACTAACATCAATGAGACTTTGTAACAGTTTCCAGGAAAAAATCCAATCACTCAGATACAAGGAGAATGAAATAGTCCAATAAGAGACAATTAGAACAAGGCTGAAAACTATTTTCACTGGAGAGTACTAGCTTTTTGTTCATGATAATGTGATCCAATTATTACAGAATTTCTGATGAATTTGAGACTATTTCACAGAAAGATTCTGTAGCACTTAACTTAGTCTTATTTCACTTTCCACAGAGCAAATTCCATGCAATTCCATTTCTCAGCTTTATCCCTGGAAAGGTGATGGAACAGATCATTCTGGAGGTCATCTCTAAGCATGTGGAGGAAAAGAAGATTATCAGGAGTAGTCAGCATGGTCTCATGAAGGGGAAATTATGCTGGAGCAATCTGATAGCCTTCTGTGGTGGTGTGACTAGGTCGGTTGAAGATGGAAGAGCAGTGGATGTTGTCTACTTGGACTTCAGCAAGGTTTTTGATGCTGTCTACAATAACATCCTCATAGGCAAGCTTAGGAAGTGTGGGTTAGATGAGTGGACAGTGAGATGGATTGAGAAGTGGCTGAATGACAGAGATGAAAATGTTGTGATCAGTGGTGCAGTCTAGTTGGAGGCTTGTAGCTAGCAATGTCACTCAGCATTTAGTACAACATCCAGTCTTGTTCAAGACCTTCATCAATGTCCTGGATGAAGGGACAGAGTATACCCTCAGTAAGTTTGCTGATGATACAAAACTGGGAGGAATGGATAACACAACAGGCTGTATTGCCATTCAGCAAGATCTTGACAGGCTGGAGAGTTGGGTGGAGAAGAATCACACGAAGTTCAATAAGGGCAAATGTAGAGTACTGCACCTGGAGAGGAATAGCCCCATGTACCAATACAGGTTAGAGACTGACCTGCTGGAATGCAGCTCTGCAAAGAAGGGCCTGCAAGTCCTGGTGGATAACAAGTAAGCTATGAACCAGAGTGTAACCAAACCCTTCTAGCCAAGAAGGTCAATAGTATCCTGGGATACACTAATAATACTGTGACCAGCAGGTAAAGGAAGCTTCTCCTCCTACTCTAATCTGTCCTAGTGAGGCCACATCTAGAATATTGTGTCCAGTTCTGGGCTCACCAGTTCAAGAGAGACAGGGAACTACTGGAGAGAGTTCAACGGAGCGCTACAAAGATGATTAGGGGACTAGAGCATCTCTCTTATGAAGAGAGGCTGAGAGACCTGGGTCTCTCTAACCTGGAGAAGAGAATACTAAGAGGGAATCTTATAAATGCCTATAAATATCTAAAGGGCAGGTGTTAAAAGGATGGGGCCAGACTCTTTTCAGTGACGCCCAGCGACAGGGCCGGAGACATTGGGCACAAACTGGAATACAGGAAGTTCTGTCTGAACATGAAGAAATTTTATTTTACTTTGAAGATGACAGAGAAGTTGTGGAGTCTTCTCCGAAGATTTCCAAACCCTGCCTGGACACAATCCTGTGCAACCTGCTCTAGATAACCCTGCTTTAGCAAGGAGGTTAGACTAGAGGATCTCCAGACCTTCCAACCCTTACCACTCTGTGGTTCTGTGATTTAATTAGCACTGAATTTAGATAAATATTAAAAATAAGTCTTTTCCAGTGCATAATATCAGATTCAGACATTTATGATTCAAGTGAATCGGAGCTAATGTTACATAGATGAGGGACAAATACCTGACGATAGTGGTTTTCACAACGGATTGAAGTTTGAAAGTCACATTTTCCGGACAACACACCATCTCTGTTCTAAGAGTAGTAGTTTGGATACAGTACGTTTCTTAAACTATTCATTGTATAGAAATAAATCCTTTTCCCTTAGTGTGCAATCTGCTAAGGCTTTGTTGCATTGTTGATTATTCTCTTTTCTCAAAAAAAAAAATCAACAAAACCACAGAACACGCAAACAAAAAGACCTGACTATGTTACAACAAAAAAAGAAGTAGCAGGATACAAATTTTCATCAGTACCTAAAGCAGAAGACTAAAATAATTGAAGTCTTTCACTGTATTTTCAAGAACAGTCAGTAAAATGATCCATATGATTATGCCAGGATTCTCACATACAGCAACAAATTAGATGACAATATTAGATATCAAAAATCCAGTCTTTCCCATTCTTCTTATTTTACACTGGGTTTAGTCTTGAACTTCAGGCATTGTAGTGTAGCATGCCATCAAGAGCTGAGATAGGTAGAAACTGTCCTCAGCCATTGAAAACTGTTCTGCCTCTGTATTCACTGAAGCCCTCACAGGAAAAAAAAATGTATATGAGAAATACTTTAAGTGTTGTTTTGTTCTCTTTTGAGAATTTTACTAGCATTGGTGAAATTTCACATAGCTATGTGTCTGAAAATAAGCTACTCCTCTTTTTGTAGTTTCCATTTTCTTGAAAATCAGCAAATAAAAAATGAATGGGGCATCTTTGTGTTTGACTGGGGTTTTTTGGCTTTTCTTTGCATCATATATTTTGCTCATTTGTACTGCATACGTCTATTGACTGCAACAGTTTTCAGATTTGCTAAAGCTATTGGGAAGTAAGTTTAAATTAATGGAACAGATGAGTTTATGCACGTCTTCTTATGAGTTGCTAATATTCTTCTAACTTTTCCTCACTGTAGAATCTCCTGTGCATTTTAGCTTTTGCAGCAATAAAGGAGAATAAAACAAAGCCAAGATTGTTTGCATTTATGAGACTAGAAGCACACACGGAATCTTTTTCCTGGCTTTCATAAGGATGTTTTACTAAGTGAGAAGCTCTACCACAAGCTTACAGTAATCATAATGCTGTAGAAGTACCATGTTTAGCTCCAATGACAATAAATGCAGTTTATCATTCTTGAATGGACCTGCAAGAAGAGATGTCAAGCATCACTACAGGGAAAAAAAATGATAATTTATTAAGGGTGAAATTGACCCTTTTGAAAAAGGTTCTAATAATGCCTCAACGGAAGAGATTTTTTAAATAAGTCTCACGCTAATCTCATGTCAGGTTAATTTGCACTTCTTGCAAGACAAAGAAAGTATTAATTTGCACTAAAATGTATAGTATTTCCTAAGGTAGAGAAATAGACATGCTTTAGATATTTTAGTTTGTGGGTTTGTTGTTTTTTTTTTCAGAAGTAGAACACGCTCTAAGCAGTATTTCACATGTGATTACATTTTTTGAAAACTTGTTACAGGAGTTTTTTAAGTGAGAAAGGAAAGCAGAAATTAGAGGGGAACTCCATGTGATAGTGAAGGGAGTCAGTCCACTCCAATGCTAAACAACTGAGGTTGTACAAGTTCTTTTAGGGAGCGGGGCAGAATAGGTGTGAGAAGTTGTTTGTTTCTTTTAAAAGTTTTAGGATACCACCGCAAAGACTTGATCTTTTTTGTTGTTGATTTTGGTTTTGATTTTTTTTTTTAGAGTTTCTAGGTAATCTGAAAATTTCATTTAATTTTAGGCAGGTTTTTTTCCCTCTATGGTCTATAGATATTCTAGATGTTTTCAGAGACTTTATCTTACATACTTTCAATTTTTCTTCTCCTTGAAGTTTTAGTTGCTTCCAAAGTACTTGGATAGTATCGTCCTTTACCAGATCAGATCTGGTATCCGATGCCTGTTGTTGAATCAAAGCTCCATTTGTCAGTTTTCCTCTTGATTATAAGTGCCATCATCACCCAACAGAACTATTAAACAGTTAAAGAACAACTCATTAATTATTATTTTGGGGCTGCATTTTAAATTTTTATTTTATTTTTTAACTGTATCTGCTTTGAAATTGTTTTTAAAAATTGTCAGAGATGCATTCTGTTGGTTGGCTTCTGGTCAGCATTTCTGAAAAAGAAATTTGTATGCCTTTAAGCATTGTGTAGGAGTGACCATACTTATCTAAAGCCTGTCCCTTCAAGTTATCCCAGAGCTGACCATTTTGACTATGAAATGCTAATTTATTTGTTTTGTTAGGGCTTTCACAGGGTTATCCAGTATGGTATAGGTCAGTGATGCCTTGGCTTTCAGCCTGTGTCTTTTCTAAGGCTCTAAATCTGCTTGTCAAGAGAAAGAACAGAAAGGTAACAACTGCTAGTTAAATCAAATCGCTTTGACTAAATTGGACAAATCTGGTTAGCCTTTGATGCACCCTGGTCCAGGTTCATGACAGCAAGAACGATTGTGTTCAATCAAGGCTAAGCTCATGGGTGAACAAAACAGTCCAAGAATACCACCAAACATGCTGTCTACAAGCACATAGTTTTATGAACAAAGAGATGTTACAGAGATTTGATGTTCATATAATCTGGAGAAAAACACTAGGGTTTTTGTAGTAAATCTTAGAGTCTAAACCTAATAAATAAATTTCTAGCTATTTTAGGAATGAATTTCAGATTTTCACTGTATTAATCTTAATATTATAACTCCAAGACTTTTTAAGATCTAATTGTAGCAGGAATATCCAAGGTAGCCACAAGTCTCCTTTTTCATGTGATAAATAAGGATATTGGAAGTCAGAAAGATAGTGTTAATATTAAAAAGGAAACACTCTCAGCTGTGCAATATGATTAGCATAGCATGCATTACAACCCAGCATCAAATGATATGGAAATATGTTGCCTGCGGAATATTAGAAGACCAAGCCTATCTTACACTCAACTTCTCTGTCGTCTTCATCTATGGGAACATCCATGGAGTAACATTACAATATAAAATTTAAAACCCCCTCAGGTTTATAAATTAGCAAATTAGCAAAAGATGATACATTTTCTGTAACAAAAGAGTCTACTCTCCACAACCAAGAAGGCTTGAGGAGTTAATACTGTTGTTAGAAATGAGTAAATTAATAAATAAATCTCTAATTAATATCTCTTGACAAAAAAGGTGGCAATGACATAGTCACAGAAACTGCAAAAGTGTCATTAAAATTTTGGTAAGACCACAATTTTGGTAATCCATGTTGGTTACAAAGAATGCAATCTCTCCCTGTGATCTCAGTAATTTGATAAACATTTTGGAAAGACCTGGTGAATATTTGGAAGAAATGTATGGACGACTGACTGCTGGTTGCTTAAACCAGCCTTTAAAAATAATGTATGTGAAAGTCAAATATGACATGAACTATAAAAAAAATCTTATAAAATGCCACAGAAAACAGTAGTAGCAATTATAGAAAAACAGCCTAGTTCTAATATAGACAGATGTTATGTAAAAAGCACATGCAAACCAGTTTGAAGTGCTATATTGTGTGTCCATGGCTGTGAGGGGAGGCCTCTGTGAGAAAAAGCAGGGGCTACCTCATGGCAGACACAGCCACTTCCAACCAACCCACCACAGGGGAGAGCTGAGCACCTCAGCTAAGCTTTTGGTGACTCTGAAAACACGTTACTAATAAATCAAACTTTTACCAATAAATAAAAAAGCTGTTAATAGAGAGGTTTTGAGAATCACCTAAATTAGCTGTTCATAAGCACTCAATCAAGAATAAGTGTGGGGTGTTTTTTTTAATTTGCTGTCCTGCTTTAGAACTTTCAACACACAACCAGCAGAGATATGGCTCAGATGACCTCAGAGAACCTGGCTTATATAAAACTAGGTCCATATTATGCTGAGGTTTTTTTCTACAAAGAGCTTGATGAAACTGGTTACTTTGGTGAAAAGCTTGTCTCTTCAGTTGTACTTCTTTCCCCATTCCAGTCTCTTGAGGAAATTAGATGCAGGAAGCCCGTGTAATCCTCAGTTCACTTGGTATTTTTAGTTGATGTTTTGATCTAAATAGAATATCTATGCTGCAAAAGAAGCACGAGTAAGTTGGAGGAAAAGAAATGAGAATTGACCCTTTAGTGAGCACACAGACACTTGGTATACATAAAGAATAAACATGTCATGATGACCTTTGGAGAGATGTTTATGATATTTTTAGAAGACCAGCTTCAATGCTCCAACCTTGCAAAGAAAGCAGGCATGAATATAAATATTTAAAGAATATAAATAGGTTAGAATGTTTCCAGTATTTAAAAAAAATACTTCCTGAATTGTCAGTGGACTAGCTAGCACATATATCACTGTACTTACATTTTTACCAGTGTCCAAACATTGAAAAATATATGCTTCTAGTAAATCTTATTACAATTGATGTCTCTATGTGCAGATTTGGCTGTTCAGAATAGGAGTATGTCATACTGATTGGTATTTGTACACCAATTTTAATCTTTGGGAGTCAGGGTTTTTTTCTCCCCCACCCCACTTTGGTATAAACTATGGATGAAATTAATAATACAGAAGGTAAAATGCCTCTGTGTAAAGTCAGCACATCATGCTGCACCTAAAGTGTTTAGAATTGAAATAATCTGAAACTTCATACTTGATTCCTGTATATTTTTTCAGAGGTGAAAAGATAAAGTCTTGTAAAATATTGTCCAAAAGACTGACATGAGCTAAAAAGCAGTGTGACCTCCAAAACATAAAACAGGTAAACTGCTATTTCAATGTGACATATTCAAAATAATGTGTTTATCAAATAAAATCTATGTGTCTTTCAAGTGCTATCGTTTTAGTTTTAGAAATTACATAACTATTCTCATGATGAGTTAATGAGCTGGTGTTTAAAAAACATTATCAAAGAGACATATAAGCAAATACCTTTATTTCTTCTTCCTTTGAACTCCAACAAAAATCTTAATTTTTTTGGCATCTTATAATGTGAAACCAGAGAACAATTTCTCATTCATGTCATGCTANAAGTGATTTTCAGACTGTGCCTGTGTCATGCTATAAACAGAGAACAAACATAAAAACATTTAGAAGTGCAGTCGAAAGAAAGAAGAAACAGAAGACACTCTGTTTTACACATCAAATAAATCCTGAATTTTATGTTAATTTACAAAGGGTAAGAATACAGCTTTCCATCTTTACATAAAGTTCTACAGTTAGGATTTAGCCTTGAATAAACGTGCAAACCAAAAGGGGCCATAAAATCCCCACAAAATTTATGTCAAGAGTATCCCAGGGATAACACGTACCACCCAGTATAGAAGCTAAATGAGCCAGTATTTAAGGATGTTTTTCAAAGATATCCACTTTATCTTCCAAAAGCTGTAGTTTGGGGGTTGTTGAAAAATGTGCTGACACAATATATATAAGGTTTTATCTTTAATTAAAAACTCTTCTACATTTTATTTGCTTTCCAGAATTGAGATCTTGTATTTTCCAGATACACTAACATTTGCCTCAAACAATACTAACTGAAGAACTTCCAATTAATATGAAAAATTAATTTTCAAGTTCTATTTCAGGTTACCAAAGCAGTCGTTCCTTTTCAATGGCTCCTGTTTTCATTTCATTGCTTTTTCCTTAGGTTTCTGTTATCTTTTTACTCATTGAAATAGCTCTCATTGACACATCTAAAATGATTTGTCTTCTCTTTTTCTTCAGTAATAAAACAGTATTATAAAATACAGGGTATTTTACAGGTAAGGACATATTCCCATCCAACAAAAAAAAAAATCCAAAAACTAAAAAACAAACTAGTCAGTGTTCTCCTTTTTAAACAATATCTGGAGGCAAATTGATCAAAAATAACCTGATATATGCTAACAATTACTTTGCAGACATCCTCAGGAGACCGTTCTATTCTATGAATTCTAAATGGACAGGAGTTTGCTGCCTTGGAGCTTCAGGGGACATCAGCACAATATAACTGTGGTCGGTGAAACTCTAAGCTTACAATAACAAGTGTTATGGAGAGACAGAACATAACTACACAGACTGGCTACCAACTTTACATGTAGATGCAGTTTACTTTGTAAGTTTAGATCCAGCTTTCTTTTGCCAGTAAAATAACTCATAGATCTGCCTTAAATAGAAGATTACACATCTTCAAAAGTTGACTTTGCTTCACTCTCTTTATTGTTTAAACACAGGTAGCCCACTCCTACATGTGCTGGATGCTGTGTTTTCATTATGAGTTGCTTAACTCTCCCCAAATACAGTCCAAAAAATCAAGACACTTTCCTAGCTCTTTTAAATGCCGGTCCAGTATATTAAATTCAAACACCATACAACTTCACAGAATAAGATACCACTTCAAAATGGTGAAAAATTCAGGGGAGGTGGTGCAGAGGGGAGCTTCTGCCATATGACCGAGGATGAAAACAAAAGGAACTCAAAAGAAATCAAGTATGTTATGAAAATAAATAACTGTAGTAGTTTTAAAGCACCACAATGTAAATCTGCCTTTAGAACTTGTCATGAAATATTAGCCTTTCTGCATTACTGCAGAGATTTTTAATAGCCAAATTAGATACCATACCTTGTGTGGCAATGATTACTTACTGTATACCTGCATGAATAAATTGAAAACAGCGTAGCAGTCTCATATCTATTGTTAGTCTATGACAAAGAGGAGGTTCAAAGATTCAAATGTTTGTGAACTCAATAGAAAGCAAGGTATTATACTTTTTGTTTAAGTAATTTTCNCCCAAGTGATTTTCAGACTGTGCCTGTTCAAATTAGTAATTTATTACTATACCTCCATACTGAATGTAACATGGAAATTAATTAGTACATTATTTAGTCTTTTCCTAGTATTAGTTCTTAGAGTACTGCATTATGGTCCTAGTGTTAATCCCATATACAGATAATTATTACTTTAAAAATATTTTCAGTTTAATGCTTTATCTATATATAATTCTTTGTGATGAGATATTGTTAATGTTGTCAGATTGCTCACCTGAAATTTTGTAGCTAATTTACTAATAGCTTCTCAGCACAGTATTGATTATAGCAAGAAGACGAAAATGTGTATAAATTTAAATATCTGTTTGTTGTGTAAGGAAGCTCTCTTGTTAGAACTCACTGTCTTTTATCCATATTTTTTCTATTTTTCTCACAGCCATCTCTCCATCATCACATTATGAATACTAAAACACAACACTGAAGGAAACAAACACAGTTTAGCAAATGTTCCCTTACCACTAAGCCAGTCAAACATTTCTGATCACAGGTCTTGCTGGCAGTCAGCCTTCAGCTGTTTAAAAGTGTGACACACAATTTTCCACTCTTCTCTGTGCAATAACATCGGTTTTTAAGGTTAGGTTTGTAACAGAATTATAAAAGTGATTTGAAGATGATACTGACAGGTTTTTTTCATGTAACTAACCCCCAACTGCCTTGCAAGACCAAAGCCTAAGAATAGTGCCCTTGCAAAATGAAGTAAGTGCTGTTCATGCTCCCAAGAAACAAGTAGGTGTGGTCACAGTTCTTTCTGGAGAATAAATTCAGTATATGGTTGAAATTACATAATAACAATATTTTATTAAATAATAATAATAATCATATGATATTATGATACTACAGTATTATGTATTTTAATATTGTATAACTTTATACAATATCTTGGATATTATTGTTGTATTATTTTATATACGTATTATTTCTAGAATTGTCGAATAGTTTGAGTTGGAAGAGATCTTAGAAATCATTTAGTTCCAGGGATAACTTTCACTAGATCAGATTGCTCCAGCCTGGTTTTGAACACTGCCAGGCATGGGACATCCACAACTTCTCTGGGCAACCTGTTCAATGTCTCACCACCCTCTCTAAACAGATCTCTTCCTAATATCTAATACTTCATTTTAAAACCATTACTCCTAGTCCAATCACTACACTTCCTGATAAAGAGTTTCTCCCTATCTTTCCCGTCTTCTCATCTTTCCTATATTATTGTAATAATATAGCATTCAATACTATGCTAACACAATGGCTTAACAACTAAATTAGAAGTAAAACAATAAGAAAAGTGGAATTATATTTCAGTCTTGAGTAGGAATTTCAAGTATTCATTTTTTTAATCTAGGTAATTCAAAGAAAAATACAGTATTGCTAAAATATGATGCAAAATTTGCCAATATAAAGTGATAGAAAAATTAGATTCAATATATTTTTCAATAAATATGGTTATACTTTTATTCTCTGAATCAAATGTATAAAGTTAGCTACTTCTTACTATTGCTAGAAATGGATATTTGAATAAAAGTGTGTGGTGTATTTAATATTTCTGCAAATAATATTCTCTTCTTCAAAATAAAAATAGCTCAGTGTGGGTAAAACTATTCTTATTTTAAACTGTTAGATAAAACTTGTTGATAAAAAGAAAATGATGGTGATAATCTCTTTAATAAATTTAGTCTTTGAATAATTTCCCACTCTAGTATACTGTTATTTTACATCAGTATCAAATGTTCCATATTACAGCAAGGCTCCTGCAGTCTCAGTTATGTTGCTCAGGACATCTGGCACATATGAAGAACAACATGAATGCCTTCAGCCATTTTTACTGCCCATTAAAAGCATGGTGAATGGCTGACAGGTAGGCCATTGAAGTATTTTAAGGACATGCTCAAGGCAAATCCTCAACTGTATGGCACCAGCTCCACAAGTGGGAAAGTACAGCAAAGGACCATCTGTTAAAACAAAGATTGTGCACCACTGCTTTGAGAGCCTTTGAATTAACCTGGAACAACAGAATGACTCTGTGAGGTACTACTATTGTATAGAAATGCAGGCATAGTTAAAGAGAAAAACGTCTGTGACATTTGCAACTGCTAACATGCTGTGACAATCTGACTGATTTTTCATAAGCCAAGCTACAAAACAGGGAATCCTCAGTTATTAAAAGAAAAATATACTCATGTATTATTTACAATGATTTTCCCATTCTAAGCAGATTAAATTACCATCCACTGTGTTTAGATATAACCCTATCTAACAATCCTTGCAAGCCTCTCAGGATTTCAGCTGAGTTTTACTCACTAGGCACCCTGGATGAAAGATGAAAGTTACAGTTTTGAAAAGAATTGGAAACACAGGTATTAGGATGGAGATCTTTAGTAGTCAGGATTTGCACTACTTTATGTTTACACTGTTTCCACTGTGTACTCTGCCATGAAAATTTGTATTTTGAAGTATCATTTAAGTTGGCATTACTGTTAAGTTTATTTATATAAGTTATCATTCAAACAATTGATTATTAATTGATATTTTTTAAAAGTTTAAAATTTTGAACATGTTAAAATTAGATTTTATCTAAGGGAAGAGGGCTGATTTCTTTCATACTATCCATGATCTGTGTATGTCTTTTCTATATTGAATATTATTCAGCAAAATCCAGAACAGTGAGTAAGCATGACAGGAACAATATTTTCCCTTTATTTAGGTTTAAATTTCCAGTCTTTTAAATTCCAGTGAGCAAGTTACATGAAATTTTCCCTTATAGAATAACTCATTCATAATAAATGTAGTAGAGAGAAAGAGCGAAAGTGGTAACTGATAGCGGTCAAAAAGGGAGGTAAATATATCATGCAAAAAAACCCCTCAAACATTAACTTTAATGTAATGCTATTTGAGAAAAAAATGAATGTTAGTGTATCATTCCAGTAACTAATTTATGCTGGAGTATTTTTCAGCCAGAAAGGCTCTAAAAAATGTCTATCACTTATCCTTTGTATCTCATAGTTAAAAATGGTCAAGATTCTCATTTAAGATTGAAATTTGACAGTGTGTATGCTGGGTTTCTGGACTGGATTTTATTAGATTACTAAAAATGATGTTGAGGCATTGAATGCTTAGATTTGGTTGAAATGTTTTACTACAATCAGATAGGTACAGTCAGAAAGGTCCAATGCTTGCAAGCAACAATTTCCTGGGGAATCTTGGCAGCTGAGAGGATATATATTATTTTTGAAAGAAGCACAGGTAAAAATAAATGACTTGTTCAAGTTTTTAAAATGTAGTACTTAAATTTACGGAAGTTGATTTTCCTGTGAAAAGCAATATGTGACTACCTCAGTGGACAAGGGACAACCTGTGGATGTGATCTATCTGGACTTCTGCAAGGCCTTTGACACTGTCCCCCACAACATTCTATTGTCTAAGTCAGAGAGCTATGGATTTGATGGGTGGACTGTTCAGTGGATAAGGAACTGGCTGGATGGTCGCATCCAGAGGGTAGTTGTCAATGGCTCGAAGTCCAGCTGGAGATCAGTGACAAGTGGTGTCACTCAGGGCTCTGTGCTGGGGCCTGTAACTGTTTAATATTTTTATAAATGATATCAACAGCAGCATTGAGTGCACCATCAGCAAGTTTGCAGATGACACCAAGCTATGGAGTGCTGTTGATAAGCTGGAGGGGTAAGATGTCATCCAGAAGGACCTGGACAAGCTAGAGAGGTGGGCCCAGGTGAACCTCATGAGCTTCAACAAGATCAAGTGCAGGGTCCTACACTTGGGTCGAAACNTGAGGCCCCATCCCTGGAGGCATTCCAGGTGAGGCTTGACAGGGCTCTGGGCAAGCTGATCTAGTTGGGGATGTCCCTGCCCACTGCAGGGGGGTTGGACTAGTTGACCTCCAGAGGTCCCTTCCAACCCTAACCATTCTATGATTCTATGTTTCACCATATGGGTTTGAAAGATACAAGCACTTTCCAGTTTGAATAAAATGAAACAAAACAAAACGAAAACCACTTTAATTTCTATTCCTGATCCAAAACGGATTTTTTTTATGGTAAGAATTAATTATTTTGGAAATTTAAATATTGAATAAAAGAGCTCTAGTAGTCAAAGAACAGTTACAGATTATACTATTCTTTTTGTATACAGTCAGAAGCATAAAGGAGAAGATATTGAATGTATTATATGTATATACTTGTTCTAACCCTTTAAGAAATTTATCATTAACACCCCCCCTTACCTCCAAGAAAAGAATTAAGCTTTATCTCACTAATTAGCAACAAGCTTGTACTAGCTGAGGACCTAAAAAGGCAATAAGCAAGAGCTGAGTGCTGCACAGTTTCACATCTGTGATATGCCACGGAACAGTACACCAAGGAGTATAATTTTGAGCTGCTTTTTTATTTTTATCTCCCCTGTAGTTGTTATACCCTTAAGAAGGACACTTACCACCATTTACAGCTACTCTGGGTATGCCTATTTATTCCAAGTGTGTGCTAGACCAGGTAATTTCCACAGCACCTGATTTATTTCAGCTTGTTTGTCACTATTCTCAAATTAGATTAATTCACCTTTTAGAAAGCAAAGAGTTTTAACCTTGCAGATCTCTTCTCGAGTTAAAGCTCGATTGTTTTCTATAAAGGTAAAATGCTTTGGTAGGCTTCTTCCCCACAGAGAATCAGTCTGCTCCAAGAGTAGCACTCCAGACAAGTGATTTACTTTTATAAACAGTATAAATAAAGCAGAAATATATATAAGAAGAACCCCTACGTTTTCTTTTACAGCATCCTGGTTTATTTTATTTCTTGCAGAAGGTCTGCAAGCTGTTTCAGTTGGCTATCTGTGGGAGAATTCAAGTAAGTAAAATTATGAGGATTTTTCCCCTTCTTAGTGGTAGAGTAGTTAACCATCCGCATATTTTCTAGATATTTGTTAGTGATTTCGCTACTATATAAAGGTGGTCTTCCTCATAAAAATGAAAAAAACCAGTTTGTGATCTGAATTCACCTATTTATGCATTAAATCATGTTAATGAATAAATGTATTTCCAGTAAAAATAACATAGCAGTATTTACCAAGAACAAACAAATTGCCCTTATGTGTGTACCGTTGCTACATGGTTGACGTCAAACTTACATCCTGGTTCCACACAAAAGAAAAGGAGGTATTTTTGTTTTTTT
>VWZO01008760.1:0-17861 GCA_013396975.1 Bucco capensis | reverse complement strand
GCAAGCCGCTGCTCACTGCATGCCGCTGCGGCGTCTGTGTTGCTGCCTGGGCCCTGGTTGGGTGTGCACGCTTCCGGCCTGGGGACGACCCTGCTGCTGCCTCGGCTCTGCTCCGCTACAGCCTGCGCGCCTCTGCGCTGGGCAGGCGTCACCTGGGCAGGGGTGCAGGTTGCTGTTTTTCATCCCTCGCCTCCGTGCTCACCGGGGGCTGCCCCCATGGCTCCGCACAGCTCCATGCCGGGCAGGCACCGCTGGCCAGGGGTGTGGGTCCCCATGGCAACCTGCCGCAACTTAGCTCCACTCCTACCATGGCTGTCTGCCGGTAGATAGGGCTACCTCCCATTGAGTTTACAAACAAACACATTAATGGTCGGGGGGGTGAAGGGGGGAAAGATGGATACCTCTGGAAATTTTACATATCCAGGTAATAAAATTGTAGCTGGCAAGAATGTTGACTCATAACTGGCTTCTCTGAAAGAAGTATGTCTGAATTTCTGAGTAAGGAGAGGAAACGATTCCAGTTTAGAAGACAGCCTGCAATCTTGGTATGACCCTATTGCGTGTACAGCAGTTGTACTATTTTTTTGCAGTTTAAGAACTAGCCTTAATATTTTTCAAAATCTTATGAAAAATTCACAATAGAGTGGGTTCTTTCCCCGCCTATATTTCTTAATGCCTCAGAAGCAAGATTACAATGCTCCCTAGCTTCTTGCAGGATATTGTGAGCTCAGAAGAAAGACTTGATATATTTTGTGAATTTTTGGCTCACAAATACACAGAGATGGAGCAACGGATCTCTGCAGAATGCCCTCAAATTTGCCAACCCAGTATAATCCTGGCAGAATGTAGCTTTCATTGTTTTATTATAGCCAAACTGCATCAGTTCCAAGTTACACATATGGAGAAATACGCCAGCTAAACATTTTATCAATTACATCAATGTACTTGTGTCAAGAAAATTGATTTCTCTCTAGTAAAGACATATGAGACACAGAAGGAAAACTTTTATTTCTTGTTTATGTAAGATTATTTTCAATTAGCAAGGTCCAGATGTTCATGCATTTTAAAGGTGCCTTTAACACTCATTGGGGCTTCTTATTAGAACACACCAGTGGATTGTTTTCCAGAAATCCTTTCCTCGTTTTTGAAATGAAGGTTGGGAGAACTGGGTTTCGTCCTGACTTTGCATCCCAAAAGACTTCTTTGTTGACATATATTTAGTTTGGTGTTATAATAATTTCTACCATTAGGAACATGTAAAGTCCATCTTGTACAATAAATTTATTGACTTGTAATGAAAGTAATTTTCTTATTTTTTCAGGATAAATTTCACAGTCAGCCTTCTGTGGCTGTCATGAGTTTATTCCTGGAGTAAAACCTTTAGAAGAGGAACTGATAGGAGAAATGAATCTGGATGTTCCTCATTAATACTAAGATCAAAATCTTGGTGTTTTTAGGGAATAATTTTCTCTGCTTACTGGACTTTCACCAGAGAAACACAGTGCCAAATTAGCCAAATTGCCTTTTTTTTTTTTTTTTTTTTTTTTTTTTTTTTTTTTTTTTTTATTTATNTTCCTAAAGATTGTTTTTAGAAGTGTATTTTTGCAGCATACTCTCAGTCCAGGGTACATACACTACTATTTTCTGTGAGTGTTAATGTCTTAATCACTGGTCATTTCTGAGATTAAGTTACTTGGACAAAATCCACAAGCTAAGATGCAGCAAACCTTTATGTAAACCTGCTAAGGACCCTTATTTAGAATCTTAACGAAAATAATTCTTTTGGGAGATGTAACAATATATGTTTTTCTTAAGAATTTTAAGTGTACTTTTGAAAATGTACATACCTTTTTTTAGTTTCTTTTTATTCAATGAAAAAGGCAGTTTATTTAGAAAAGTACTACATTTTATGTCTTTACAATCACAATAGGTTTTAAAAAATGTTAAAATGGGCAGATAGAAATGTAATACACACTCCTATGAGCTTGTTTCCTCTGCAGCCTCAAGAGATTTGGACCTACTGGCAATGTATAGACTGCAAATTATTCTTTTTGCCAAACCACTACCATTTAACAACATTCTACAACACAACCTTTTACAATATGTTACTGTGATGTACAGTTAGGTCTACTTAGAAAAGTTAATATTTAAGTAAAATAATTGGCAAGAAAATGAAAGCACCCCTATATTAGTATTATAATTTTGGTTAAGGTAATTTTCTAATTTCTAAGAGGCAAACCCTCACACATTTGCTGCCTAGCTGAAAACTCTACAGGTTCTTATGTCAAAATTATTTACAGTTATGTGGGCAATAAGGCAAATTTTAACTGATGTTTTAAAATGTAGCGTTTATTTTGTTGTTTGCTGTCCAGCTACTTAATTCATATCTGTTTTTTTGGGGAAGAAAGAAATGATACTTGGTGTGTATTTGTACAAGGGAAAACAAGTAAAAATGATATATACTCAACTAAATCCTTATTTTTCGTCAATGCTTTTCTGAAATTGTGTGAGGAAGACATATCTGATGGGACAAAATTCATGACATTCACAATAAGGTGGCTGGGGAGGTTTCTTAACCTAACAGAACTGCAAACAGCTCATGACATGTTCAACTCAAGCCTTAAACCAATAGCAAATATATTGCTTGACTTACGAAGTGATTCCTCATGCAGAGAAGAGTCACACAAGAGGTCTATATCATTTAGAGTAGGATTAGTTTAACACTTTCCCATCCTGGTTGTTTCTTCTGTGGAAGTCAAGAATTGAATGAGATTTCAAGCTCTATTTAAGCACGATTACATTTATTGAACTCTAGAATCATGTCTAAATTAAGCAGCCAGCAGCTTTTGGGTTTTTGTATTGTGACCAAGAGCTTGTCAGCACCTTTTTGGCAGTATTATTCAATTTGATATAGGAGATGGTAATATACAGGCACTAGAATGTTTCTTTTGTTAAGGTGTCACCCACTAATTTTTTTTATACAATTACTCCAAAGTCAGACATATCTTTTGCTATGAATCTGGTGTTGGTTATGAAGTAAAACAATGTTTTAATTGACAGGTTGGGTGGATGGAATTGTAAAGATGTTCTTTGATGAAATGGCTGCCTTGCATTCTGTGATGTCACAAGAAGTCTTCAGTGAAATCACAGCTTTTTCACCTGGAAAACTGTTGATCAGCACAAAGCTGCAATCATTGATTTGGCAATGATTTAAGAAGATGCAAAATGCAGAGCTAGAAATTCCTTTACCAAATTTCTTTGGGGATAGGAAATATTACCTTGAGTTAAGAAAGAATTTATATCCAAGTATTACACTGAAGAATGTCTATACTGGAAAAAAGATGAGTTTTCTGTTGAAATTAGGTGTCAGGTGTGTATGTATGTATGCATTTACTCACAAAGATGTGAAAAAGATGTGGCCTCTAAATTAAAGTAGTTCTAGCTTTCGAATATAATACCAAATTCTGGATACTAAATACAATAATTATTCTTGCATTTGTTTTTAAGTAATGCTTTATCTGCATATGCCCTACAGTTTACTGTCTGTGGCAACATTCCAAGTTGGAATTAGACATTTCTCCTTTATAAAGTTTATAATAATTGGTTGAATGTTTTATATCAGTGTTGAAGAAATGTCCATTTTTTGTCTTCCTGAAGCACTAGCTTTAAAAATGAGCTGGAAAACATCCTCTGCCCTAAGGCTGAAACAAAACAGCCAATCAGTGATCTTAGCCAGGGTGATACACTGTTTACCTTGTCATGCTAATGTATATAATGAGATACAAATTCTTTTCACTTCACGTTATTTAAAGCTATTCTGATCAAGTCCCTAGTAATACAGTATTTATGGTTTTATTTTTAATGGGAAATAAATAATAAGTCTAGCTCTGATATTGCCTGTATTAAGAGCAACATATGTACATGTATCCTTTCAGTTTTAGTCAGAAGCAAGATTACTGTTAATTTTAAAAATACCTTTGTATGTTTGCAGACTCTAGTTACTGCTAAAGTTAAAATCCTTGCTAGAATAAAGTATATAAGGTAAGTTATTTCCCACAGTCTAGGTAAGTCCTCAGACCTGGTGAAAGATCAACTAGATCACTACTTGCAAATGACATGCACTGAAGTCTGGTGTCTCTAATACGCCACTTTAATAAATGATTTGAATAGCTCTACTAACACTAGAACATTTTATGTTTAAAAAGTTAAATAGCAGGGGATTAACATAATTTTTTGTCATGTTGGAACCCATAAGACACTGCGCAGGAGGAGAAAAACCACGGTCTAGTGATAGTTTTTCTGACTAGGTATATGCCAGAAATTAGTGATTTCTGATCTTTGGAACCTAAGAATAGGCTGAAAACCCTTTTGTAAATCTTACATTTTCCTGTGCCATATTATCAGGAGACATGATTATACCCTGTGTAGGTAACGTATTACACCTGTTGTGCCAGGTCTGCTTGCTGGTGTCACAGGAGGGCAGAAGGATTAGTTTTCTGGCTGGTCTTGAATCAGTTTAGCTTCAACAGCTTCAGTAGAGTTTNAGTTAAACTTGTTCAGCCTTTTCCAATCCACAAGTCTCGTTATTTCATCCAAACTATAACAACCAGTTCACACAAACTTTTCTGCCCATTCTGTGCATACCTGGGAAAAATTCCACTGTTTCATCAATATTGCTGTGGACGTGAAGTGGCAGTGCCCCAATATTTTTAGAAGTTGTAATCAATTGTTCTGACACATCTACTCATTAAACACTGAGCTAAAAGAAGAAGGAACAAACTAAATTGCAAAGCGCTACAAAAAAGCTGTGCGTAAAAAAAAAAAAATTGGCAAACAATGACTGAGAGAGGCTGGGCCATTGATATCTCTCTACAGGCAACCTTTTTTGGCCTTGTTTGCTATCTGGGCTTCAATTACAGTGCCTTAATTTTTATGTGATTTCTTCCCTCTCCTGCTGGCGTGCCTGGATTCACCTACATACAACTCTTTAAATCAGGGCAGCAGAGTATATATTATATTCTTAGTTTCATTGGACTTCTCAAATGGTCTACTGTTTTCTCCTTTAATTTCCTTTGCTTTCTGCAAACTGAACACCTTCGCAGTTTGTTCTTGGCAGTTGAACTCAAGCCAGTAAACATAACTCAAAGCAATTTCTTCCCTCATTCTTCCTTTACTAGTAGGGGGTTTAGAGATTTACTGTTCTGTTTTGTTGTGACCGTGTAGCTACAGCATGAAGGATCAGGTCTGCACTTGGGGAAGGAGTTGGCTAAATAGCTGACTAAATAGCTGACAAAGTGATAAAAAAGGAGATGTTTTGTCAGACCCCACTCTTTGGCCCTTACACTGAAGCAGAAGACTAAGCTATATACATAAAACTGCTGCTGGTTAGGATCCTCAGAAATATGTCCCCAAATACAGGAGTCATGAAGTAGGCCAAGGAAATCTTCAAATTTACGTAGCAGCACAAGGTTGCATATTAACTCTAAATACATAACAAGAGCAGACCTTGGAAAATAAAGTTGGGCTGATGAGAAGGAAAATAGCTTACCAACTCTCCTGAACAGCTTACTTTAAATACAAGAGACTTTTAAAATCCAGGTATAGACACCAAGAAAAGCGATGCTGCCCCTCTGGTCTCAGTCAGCTTCTCTTTATTGAACCTTTGCTCTCCAGCATGGTGTAATTATCACTGCTTTATTATAACTTTTGCCTGCTGTTAGTGCTGTCTCACTTATATGCATGCAAACAAGTCGATAGCCGTTATAAAATCGTAGTAAATATATCACACCAAGGATCTGTTATCATTTTTCAGACTGACGTGTCTAAATACTCTGTACTTCAGAAATTACTACAAAATTCTCTTGATCCCTAGGAATGCTTTCTTTTGAACTGTCAACTTTCTGAGTGATCTTGTAGTCAGAAATGGTTTTTCAGAACAATTTACCCATATCCGTGGTATCCATAAGTGATGCCAAGTGCAGTGTCCAAACTGATTGTGTTATGTTAGTTGCTTGTTAGTTGTTACTGTTTTTCACATTCATGTATTGTCATGTTTGGTGGAACTAATTACCTTGCTTAGGGCATCTAAGCAACCCTATGTGCTAAACTATCCAGCCGACTGTCAGAATTATGTTTACAATTTCAACAACCATTCTTATTTGGTTACTGGTGCTGGTATGTGGACAATATGTAGCAGTGGACAAATTTTTTGCCTTTGTAAACAACACAATCTGCAAATTCTCACTTTGAAAATGCTCAGCTCTAGATGATACAGGTGATAGGATGGCAATTAAAAAAAAAAACAAACAAAAAACAAACCCAGAAGAATTGTGAGTATGTATATACTTGCAATTATCTCCTAGAATTGAAAAATGTCAATGAGTACTCCAGATGAGGTANCAGTACTAAGATCACATCCCAGAGAAATATTGCCATTTCAACCATTTTTGAAACCATTCTGTTTCAAGATATATATTTTCCTGTGCCAGTTTCCCCACTGGCTTTTGTGTTTACAGCCAAGTATGTATCTGTAAATTTCATATCCGACATTCACAAAATACTCTGGACTACTTCTGAGACACTGTGAATACAATAAGGAAATCTTGAGGAACACGTTATTAATTCAACTATTTAATTATATTTATTTCATTAAAGTTAAGTTGGAGTAGGAAGTTGCAAATGAAACAATTTCTCTGAGTGCTGTGCGCAGACAGATCCTTTAGAGGTCTTTTTTTGTGAGCTGATACACCTGAGAGTTCTGGTTTTAATAATTGTGCGTTATTTTTCCTCTCTGCCTTATTCCTGTGTAAAGCCACCTCTGGATGTATGCAAACAGGGTTTAAAAATGTACCATGCTAATAGTATAATTAAACTATTAATCTTCCTATATCTCTGAAGGTTTGTAATATAGCTTTCCCAGTAAGAAGGTTCATTGCTTAGCCTCAGGAAGCTTTTTGTGTGCTAGAGATTCCCTCAAGTCTCCACTTGACAGAACTTAACACCATCTCCAAACCCCTGTAACCCATGTAATCACCTATGACTAACATAAAAGAGAAGACAGGGAAGCAGGGGACATAGACAGACAAGATGAAAAGGGATGTAGAACTTTACAGACATAAAACTAGTTTAGCAAGTTCGTAATTATTCAAAAGATATTAAAAAGATAGCAGTATAAGGATGCTTCAGGCTGCTAGTAGTTCCCCTGGTTTTTGAGCAGTGCCACTTCAGAGGACAGGGACAGCAAGCTGTTCTCCTTGTGGATCAGAAGGTTGCTATGTCAGATCTCTTGAGACGGCAAAATTTATTCTTGTACTGACCAGAAACAGTTTAGAAGAACAAAATGCTTGGTAATGGAAAAGAACAATTTATGCTGCAAATAATGATTCAACCATATGTAGAAATACATATGCTGAGAGAGTGGTGAGAGCACTCCAAGACTCAGCAGATTCATGTTATTTAAGTTTTATGTTATTTGCAGTAAGAACTGATTGCAGTATATGGCAACTACATGTGATATTCGTAAATAATAGCAAGCTCTGTGTCTCTAAGACAAATTTGTACAGCAGCAGAAGGAACTTTATGAATGCATAAATTATAATAATATATAATTATATATAAATATATAAATGATGTGATGCTCTGAACAGGTTTTAGTCACCGACTTTTAATGGCACTGCTATTGTACTTCTCTGTTTGCTGGATTTTTTTTCCTCCCCTGGGTTTCATTATCTTCTACTAGTGCTTACGCTCTGGGTAATAGCTGTATATTTAAAAGTGCAGAAGGATTTAGAGCAGAAATTTTCAAAATTAACATCACTCAGCAAAACTCAGATGTTCCTGCTTTTGGAAATACTGTTACGTTTCCATCTGTAAATTTCTGCATCTAAATTCTATTTAGGACTTTGTAGAAAGCCAGATTTAGCAGTTAGAAGTGGTGAAGTTCTAACTGCAAATATTACATTTCAGCATATAATGGCTTCCTTCCTGAGAAATGCATATATATAGGTCTGGAATAGCAGTTACTTTTCCTGCCCTCTTTTCTCTACCTCTCCACCTCAGTGAAGAAGTATGGTTTACAGAGTACATACAGCTTGCACACTTAGTTTGTCTTGAAATAAGCCTTGATTTTAAAACACTTGAAAAGATTAAATTGTGCATGCTGAATTTTCATGCAATTTAATAGTACCATGTGCTTGACTAAATAGTCTTTTTCATTACCTTTATCAGTTTTCTCTCTTCCTGGGGCTGCTAATTTAGAGAGCAATAACAGGTGAAAATGTCTAAAGTAACATAGATCAACAATTTGTGCAATCTATGAGGTTATTTTACTTTCCACATGGAATTTATTGGATCTGAAATTAATGTTACAGAGTGAAAATAATAAGATGATGGTTATTATTTGATGCTTTATGTGTATCAAACCTCTACCTATGTTTTTTTGCAAAAACATTCTGTTAAATGATAAGGGGAAAAGATTCATATTCAAAAAAATGTGTGGATTATATTAGTAGAGTTTTTAGCTTTTAGTGGCGTTTTACTAGTGTCTTTTAAGACTTTTAAAAAATTAACTGTTAGGTCTACTCATCCTCCTTTAAAAATGGAATATGCTTACTGCTACTGTTTGTAGTATTTTTAACATGTATAACATGGATTTGGAGTAATAACTTTTTTAAAGAAGGACATAAAAAGCCTAATTTGATGTAAAGTGCTTCTTTTTAAGGTAAAGATGAATGCGAAGCATTCATACTTTAAGGTGTATTTTCAGCTTCAAGTTGTATTACTGGCCAAGTAGCTACCGTGTTTCTGGGCTGTGCTCAGGAGCAGTTTTATGGTCATAATCCCAGTGCCTACTCACAATCTGCTTCCAGTATGCCCATCCACTGCCCCAAGGATGTCCCACAGACCACACTTCCCTTGAGCTGTCGGACTTGAATGCTGATGGAGACCCAGGGCGCTGCTGATGAAATTTGCACAATTATGGATTCATTATCGCTACAACTTCAGAGTATATCTCAGCACAAACAAGTGGGCTGTTGTGTAGAAAAGACATGGCAGAGGCAATGGCCTGTCACATTACATAAACCTGGTGGATGTTGCTGCTGCCAATGTTACTTGAAGCAGGCTGGAGAATTTTGGTCTTCTCTATCTGCTGAGAAACACTATCAGGATGTTTTTGGCTAGGGTAGTTGTGTATTAACACCTGTCTCCTGCTTGTCTTCAAGAGGCAGTGGAAGTCTTTCCAACTGCTGGCTGCTGGTAGGATTTCAGAACTGCAAACACCTGGCTGGTAAGAGCTTGGTAGTTTCAGCTCCTGACATGCCCTTGTTACAGTGGAGGATATATAATATATATTGGATGTCAATACAAGGGTATAATAATATGACAGGACACAAATCTACAAAATAATAAAATAGTGAGGGCAAGATTATTCCAAATCTGTGGGAATATTTTATCTAGATCTTCATTATCTGAAGGATTTTTCCTGTGTGGGGTGCTAGTGATTTTCTACCAGCTATTTTTGTGTCTAGGCTGCTTTCATACAGGCCTCTGTAAAGCTCTTATACCTCTTTAAGAAAAACATAAACCCACTTTCTTAATGTTATTTGGTGCAGAAGGCCTCAGTTTCATTGTGGCTTTTATGAATTATTATGATGAAGTCTTATCTCAATGAACATGTTTTTTGTGTTGTATAATCTATTTCTAGTTCCTGTTTTAAGCAGGTGAGTTTGCAAGAAAGTACTAACATTTCCAAACCTGTGGCCTTTATTGACCTATAATGTACTCTACTTGAATAGAAACTGGTCTTTAAAAATGTCCTTTGTTTGAAAATATGGATAAAATCTGGAACTGCATAACTCCAGAAGAGTTGTTGCTTTATAATCATTGCATTAAGGTACTCACAGGAAGAGACAAGGATAAAATTTACTCCTCAGTTTGAGGGCAATTCCACTCTTTCATCTCTTAAGATAGATCTGAATATATCTGATATTGGGAAAAAAATAACTCCATTTTTCCCTTGAGTTTTGAAATATTAGTTGAATTTGAGAGTTAGAGAATAATTAAAAAGTTGATTAGGGTGCTTACCTTATATTTGAATTTCAATACATATTTTGTCCATATAAAATGGAACAATTTTCATAACGTTAAGAGCCTTCATTGAAAGCAGTATAATCTTATTGCACTGCACAGCATAGTGACTAAAATAATTTTCTGGGGAAAAAATTATACCACAGCCCTCCCCCCCTAGCATTCTAGGTATGTTATTAGCATTCCATGATGAAATGGACTTTAATTTGGAAAAGGAATTAAAGACTGTAGGCTCTGGAAACTGAAGTATAATACGCATGATGTCATTCCTCTTTCAAAGGGTAAAAAATACTTGAGACTGGTGATATAAAATCTGTTTGTTGAGAACTGCCATTATTATTTCCACCATTATACTGAATGTTAGTCTCTGAAAAATCTGTTCATTTAAACTGCGAAATCTGCATACCAGAAATCTTATTACCCATTCAGTTGCCTAAATCCTTCCATATCAGGCTACGTCCTTTTTTGTTTTATTTCTCCTGGCATTGTTTGATGTTGGGAATTGATTTCAATTTCCTGGTTGTACTGCCAGACATGTTGCAAGGTAATCTAGTTGGTCAAACAAAAAATGAAATCTGTGTGTGCAATGCAAGTATTATTACAAAAATTGTATTAACAAAAGTCTTACTGATCTCTATTTACATTGCAGTATTCCTGCAGTTTCTGTTCAGTTCTCCATCAAGACAAATGCTGATTGTTTATCATGTTTACTGTTAATGTATACTAAGACTACATCTTTTCTACCGACAAAAAGTTAAAATTATGTCTTTTGTTAATTTACTCATATCTTATACTCATTGAAAGCTGAATAGCATCTGTCAAACCATTTTTTATTTTGGGGGGGGGGGGGCATTCATGATCAATCAATGACCATGGTTTATCGTTTCATTATTCAACAACAAGGAAAGTCTGTCAATATCTAAAGCATTATTTGCTTTGATTGAAACATTCTGACGTGTTATGTTTTAATATATAATAGGACTTCCATTTAAAAATTTATATGAAACCCTCTTCTTCAGGTAGGGTTGGACTTCATATGGAATCTCTGACATTTCATTAAACCAGTCCAACACGTCCTCACTGCCTATCTGTGTACTGAACATACCCCACAAAATACCCGAGATCAGGCCTATGTCTTTGTCCTGGGAGGAGAAACATCTGAGCAAAGAATACAACTTGAAAAGGCAAATGACTCTCATGCTGCTGCTGAAGCAGCAGAAAGGAGACCCGCAGGTGATCTCTTGGAGTACTCCATCTCACAGAGCAGCAGTTCTAACGTGAATGTATATATGTACTTGGGAATATACGACAGTGCTTCCCTCTCTTTCCCGGAATATCCAGCATGTATGCAGAAAGCCAGGATGATACAGAAGGATACAGTAGGTAAAGGTGCCAATGAAGTGGCACTAACCTCTGTATGACAACTGAGAAAAGATGAGTTAGAAAAAAAAATATAGGCAGACAGTCCTTTGGTTTAAGTAAAGGTATCATCATAGGTTCTCTGGAGTACAGAGTCTGACCTGTCACTTCTTGCAGTTAGTAAATGGATATTCCCATCTTCCTTGCTTTAACCATCCCTGATTTACAGCTGGATGTAGTGTTCTGCAGAGTAACAAATTTTTTTATTTAACATATTGGCAACCGTTCTGATGATAAGGGAATACATGATGAGATGGTGATATTTTCTTGTTAAAAATGGCAAAACCTTCCTGAAGGGAATAGTTTTCTGATGTGATATATAGCAATAAAAATGGGTGATCGTAGATTTAATAGACAGAAATAATTAAAATTATGTTGGCAAGCTCAGTCTATCTAGGGAGGGAGCTCTAATTAAGCCACATCTCCTTTGCATTATAGCTGTTCTGCCAATTTCAGTGTGATATGTTTTGTCATTTTTATACAGATGTAACTTCTAGTCTTTAATAGACTAAAGGATTTATGTTTTGGCAGGATTATGAAAGACCTTGTCATTTTAAATTAGTAGAAATATGAAAGACTTGCAAGTGAAACCTTCATGCCCTGCCTACTCCCAAACAAAAAAAAAGAGAAAGATGATAGATGTGAAATTTCTTTAGTAACATCAGCTAGACCATATTTATTAATGTTTTCATATTTATATTCTTTCTGGGTACAATTATGTCAGAATGAAATCGAGCAGATTAATTAATATGAAAGAGTATTCAGCTACATATAATGAATAATGATACAGAACCTCTAAAACCTTCAGGAAAATGGAAGGGGAGCTTGCTATTAGAGGACCATAGAGTACATATTTTAAGTAAGTTTGATGTGATATCAATTCCTTCATTCATGAGAAATATGTTACTTGGAAACAACTAAAGAATTTGAGTACATAGTTTTGCTCGTTTGTTTTTATTGGGATTAATTTCATGGAAACATGAGGAACTCATGCAGATTCTTGCTTTTGTAAGCTTGTGAATGATAAGGCATGAAATTCACAAAGCGTTGTGGGCATTTTACAGGGAAGAAGGCAAATAGGGCATCCAGAGAGACTCTCACGTTACAAGCATCAAGTGGGATAGAAATTACAAGGAAAAATAAGTGAGGTAACTGTAAACAAGTAGGTAGGAAACAGGCTGAAGTTTCCAGAAAACTGATCAGAAGAGAAAATGGTCATCAAGGCAAGAGAGGATTGGTGGCTAAAAAAGAAAGGAAGAAGAAGAGTAAGAGGGAAGGTCAAAAGAAACAGCAGGAGCTGTAAACATCTACAGATATTCTGGGCAATGGTGTGGAAAAACTGTTACAACTGTTACATTGTGATGTATTTGACCTAGTCATGGAATTGGATGTGATAAACTCAGCCAGCATGGCCAGTTCTGTGTGCCTAGGGTGTGCTCAGCTGAAAACATGTAAATTATCAGTGAATGTGCCTCCTGTGAGAGCTAAGAAAATGAAGAATCAGCATGTATCTGTAACCTACTCCTAGCCCTTTAGTAACCTGTAAGTAGTTTCTAGAATCCTGTAAGTCATTGAATGGTGTGTACTTTGGATCTAGATTAATCAAATTTTTATTTCATCAACACTGACCAATTTGCAAGACAACGTGAAAGAGATGACTGGCCCGTTTTCATTGAATCTTGGAACACTTGGAACATTTCTCTTTCTAGCAAGTTTGGTAGTACTAAGAAAGCAAGGATGATGGTAGAGATAAGAGAATAGTTAATATATTATTCCTGAGTATGGTCTCCAAAAAGTGAAGGTGGATTCCATCCAGAAATAAACGTAAAGAATGTATATATCATTAACATAAAGAAATGCTATTTTATGGATAACAGCTCTTATTAAACATATTTCTGAATGTTACATGCACAGATATGTTATGCATGGACTTTGCCGCAAAACCCTCCATCTCCAAAGCAGTTTGCTTTTTGAGTAATGTGGTTAGAGAAATGAGCATAGTGTACCTGCAGTGCCCAGCTTGACCCAGGTGGACATTGATGCCATAGCTCTTGGGGGCTGCAGTGAAGATAAGGCATAAGGGAAGACAAATACTGTGCTGCCAGGCCAGTTCTGGGGCAAAGACTGATAATGCTTAGCAAAATATTTATACACATGCATATTTGCAGGGATGCAGTGCCCTAGATGCTAGTGAATGCAGTAACTTGGTTAGTAAGGGTCATCAAAATAATATAGCTGTAAAATGATAGATTCCCACTTACTCACATTTCCCCCTAGGCTTTTTAACTGAGAAATTAAATTTCATGAAGTTAATGAAGATAACTTTTGTCTTATATGCAAATTCTAACAAAACACATACATGGAAATCTATCAGAGATACAAATAGAACTTGACTGGAATTTGTGATTGTTTTTCTTCTCCCTATTTGATAAAAATAAAAATTCTTAAGAGGTGCTAAGCCTCCCAGTATATAGAATCCTTTATTTTATTTACCTCTGTTAATGAATTCCTAAAACTAATATAGATTAATGTATGACTAAATAAATAAAAATATAAATTAAATTTCATGGACAAAATACATCTTGGAAAGAAAATAATATGCTAAGAGAGACATGTAGATAATGGCAGTGAGTTTTGCCTATCATCAGCACACATCTTACGACACTCCAGATAGAGCTTCCGTGTTCCGTTAATGGAAAGGGAAGGAGACCCTCTGCCCCTGGATCCACTGAGGTTGCACTTAATCGTTCCTGAGTGAAGATCTTGCATGGATAGAGGATACAAACTTTACAGAGAGATTTGCAAAGTGCCCAGGACGTTACCTGGGACAGTGAAACTCCCAGGCATTTGTCTTGGGTTTGCAAATATTGGTCTGAAGGCTGCTTGACAGGGAGGAAACTTGAAAAGGTGTGACAAATTTTCACTTACAGCTAGATAAAGACTGTAAGCAAAGGATCCTTACATTCTGACTTTTCATATAACTTGTGTGCTTCAGAATATATTAAAAACTTGAAATCATGTCTGTTTACCTGTGTTGTCAAAGAATCTAGTCTAGACAAAGTGTTTAAATGGAGGAGTCAGCATAATGAAGTAGTATTTTGATATCTCTTTTTAAAAAAAACTTCAGCCAGAAGTAAACCTGATCCCTTTTGCAGAGCTTTGGAGCATGCTGAAGTTTGGACTATATTAACTTGACTACAAGGCTGACTTCTTTTGATTCTGCATACAGCTTTTTTTTTTTGCTTTTTTTCCCCCTGTTCCTCCTTTCCTCTTTGAGAGAGCTTTACTGGGGCTGAGAAGCTCTGGTAAATTCTTTAGAGATGCAGCTGGGAAGAGAGAGTATGTTTGGTTATTCAGTTGAGGCTTAAGTCCCTTGCTTTCTTTTTCCATAAGCTCATGGAAAGAGTACAAAGCATTCCTCTGCAGCTTTTGCAGATGGAAATGAACTGCTACCATTCTTCTCTTGCTGTCTTAGCTCCTTCAGGGGTTGTCACGCTAGTGGTTTCAGCTTGTGAATAGACCATCTGTTATTACATGTGTAATTGGACTGTAATTTTTTCCTCAGCTTGATAGTTACAGTGTCTTTGCCTCTGTGGTAGGAAGTTTTCCAAGCTAAAGTCTAAACAAAGACCAGAAATATCTTGATGGGAATAGGCGGAGGTAATACAAATTTTAACTGTGCATTTGTCCCAAATGGTGCCAGTAAGAACTGGAGGTTCTGCAATCTTCAGTGAATGCATTGCTTTAACTCTGGTTTACTCCATTTTCTGAAAAACTGCTGCTGGTCAAATTCCACTCCAGAAATCCAGCATCCTTATTTTCTTTATATATGCAGGTACTAAAAAAGTAATTTATCCTTAAATGCTGTCTTTTAATGTGTTACATAAGAAGGAATTGGTTTCTCTGCACACTAGAAAATTTACTGTTGCTTTTCTGATATAAGTATATACTTAGACTTGTCAATACCAATGAACAGCTTATTTTACACAAGCATAAGTTCAGATGACAATAAATCTTCTAAGCTAGTAAAGTGATCAGTAATATAATGTATCTATAATAATACAATGTATCTATAATTCATACAAAACATAACATGAAAGGTTATTAGAATTTATGCTGTGGAATTTTGTCTTCCAATAAACAGTATTTGTTACTTCAGGAGAGATTTATTATCATAAGCATTTAAAGAAGAAGGCATATTGAGATATCTGAAATGAAATCTGGGTTATGTAGAAGCAAGTACACAATTTTCAAAAATTTTCTGTGGGCCCTTGTACACATAGGTACAAAGCAAAGGTACTAAGCAAAGAGAAGCAAAGCAGTCTTGGAATTTTTTTACATTCATGTTTTTTTTATGAAGATTTGGCACTTCTAAGCTGTGGTTTACAGTGGTTGTACTGGAATTCATGGATGCCTGGATCTTAGAGGAGCTTTAATCCCTGTGCACATCAAGGACACTAACTGCTATTATAGTAAGTGCTTCTACTTCACAGATAAAATACTTCATGAGTTCACTTAAGGAGATAATAAGGTGCATTTGCTATAGTGGCTTTATAATACAATTACACAGAACTTAGAATCTTCTCCAATGGTTGCCAAGCACGTGATCTTTGATCCAGGAAGTAATCTTGTATCTTTTCTAATACAAGCATTCAGTTTTCCACTGGGACATAAGCCTGCATGGGTTAAAAATCCATTTATTAGTAAGGGCACCACCTTCCACTGCTACTTTGGTAGAATTTTTTTTCTTAACTTTCTGATGTAGGGGTAGGTGTATGTGGGTATATGTGTAAACATTCACACAGCCTTTTATATATATGCACATATAAAAAATATTTACATACAGATTTATATATCAATTAATTTACTACTTGTAGAGCTTAAAATGGATTGTAAGAGACTGAGATACATGAAACTCAATAGAAATCCTCATCACATTGTGCAGTAAAGGCATTAATATAGAATGTATACAAAGGGGTCACAGATATCTGTTGCTTTCACTCCATAACTGACTAGAAGGAAAATATTCCAACACGTCAACAACAAATGCCATAGAATTCTGAAAGTCGAAAGGTGAAAACATATCCATATGACCTTTGAAAACTAACTGACTCTTATTATATTTGAAGTTCATAGTGATAAACCTCTATGTATATTGGGATTTCTGAGGATGCATGACATTCTATAATTACCTCCTCCCACATACTTAGATGATGAAAGAACTGTGGGGAAAGTAAACACAAAGATAGGAACCTGTTTTCTTGACTGGTCATGTTCACTTCTGTTGAAATGAATTTCTGTAAATCTGAGTATGAAACTGTAACATCATACATAGTACTTGAAGAGAAAGCACCCATATGCATGTTTGCACAAGCATTTGTAGTTGTGGTTGTATGTATGTGTGTATATCTATGTGTGTGCCGTATTTATGCTGAGATCTAGAAGTTACTATAATCACCTCATCATGGCTAGGCTTCGCGAACAAAGATCCGGGGAGGGCTCTACCCACATTCCTTACAAGCATGCTGATGGCTGAAAAGGCCGATACAAGATAGACAAGAGCGGTTGCAAAAGGCGCAGCAGAAGGACTCCTTAGGAAGTATATCATGCAAGACACAATTCTTTCTACACTGTCTTTTCTCCTCNTCTGAAAGCACTATATGCCTTTGCTAACCTATTGTCTTTCTCTCTGTCAATCCTACCTTCCAAGGAGATGAGGCTACCAAGGTAATTAAACTGTTGGACTGATTTAAGCTCTGAATCACCAATGATGATATGAGGATGATGGAAAGATTCCTGGTGTGGAGGTTGATATAAAACTTCTGTTTTCTTTAAGCTAACTTCCAGCCCAAAAAGCTCAGCAACAAGGGCAGTGTCATCAGCATAAAGCGGCTCCCAGACAATGATGGTTTATAGTCTTAATATGGGGCTTCAAACACCTTAGGTTAAATAGGCTTCTGTCTGTACGATATCAAATGTAGATACAATCCTGATCATCAAATTCTGCCGTGGCCCTTTGGGGCATCATGCTAAAAAAGATTGTGAATAGAGTTGGTGCAAGAATGCAGCCTTGTTTCACATCATTAGTTATTAGAAAGGGTTCGGAAAGTGCATCGCCGTATCTGACTTGGCCATGCTGATTCTCATGTAATAGGATAATCATAACTTGGGGGGACAACCTAAATGTTCCAAAATCTGCTAGAATTCTGTGCAGAACAGCAGCTCACCATCACTAATACTATCTTCCAGCAGAAAAATAGTTTGAAGACAACCTGGATGCATCCTAGATGTAAGCATTGGCATCTCATTGATCATGTTTTAGTGCGCCAGAGAGATGTCTGCTATGTCCATCACAC
>VWZO01008754.1:19579-40058 GCA_013396975.1 Bucco capensis | reverse complement strand
CCCCCCCCGCCAATACTACAGAAAGGTTACTTGCTCCTCCGCAATGAAGGGTAGAAGTGCAAATACAGACTCAGCAACCTTTTTAAACCAGTGTTCATTCCCTTGTGCTCTGCGATAAGGTGAACTTCAGGCTTGGGTTGCAGAGACAAGCCTAGGTGTGCACAGCAGGAGCTGCTGTGTGCTCTGTTGTGATGGTGACAGCTGGGGGTGATGGTGACCTTCAGCTTTCCTGGGTAAGATCAGCTCTGAACAACCCTGACTTTGAGACAAGGACGTGGCAGTGTCCTTGTGCTTACCGTGCTCTGAGTAAGAGATCTTGAATGCCACAGGTGTGTGGGGGTGGTTATTTTGTATCATTCACCTCTCAGTGTTACCCTGGTACAAGTAGTGTTATGTGATTAAAACCTTGTAATTTGGTTGTTGCTACTTAAAACCATTGTGTAATATTGTTTTGGTTTGGTATTTTTTTTAACTTGTTCTCTTCCCGTTATGGGAAAGTAATAAAGTTACTTGCTTGTTTGCCCTCTAAAGAGCAAGAGCTGTCTCTTGGAGCTCAGCCTATGAACTAAATGGTTATTTGGAAGGTGGGAGTTAAAAATACTGCAATAAAACAGGTGGTGTAGTTTGGTTTTTTTTCTTCTAAATGTTACTTTCTCTAGGCTATTTTCTATGAAAAAAAAAAAAGGTGTTGATAAAAGGGAAAACTCTAGCATCTTACTTAGCTTCTAACTGTGAAAATATAACTCATTAAAATGTTAATAACTGACCATATGCTTTTTCAGCATGTAAACTCTGAATGCTAGTAGTATTCATCCCCTACACCCTTCCCACTAACACGGTTCAGGGCAGAGTAATAGAAAGGTTATGAAAAGCTTGCTCTCAGCTGGCTACAGAATGTCTGTTGCAGTTGGAGGTGTTTACACCCTGATTTCCTGAGCATATTCAATATGCTCAATATATCACTTGTCTTTCTGTGTACAGCTGTCACAGTGGAAATATGAAGCAGTTTAGGTGAAAGAAGTGAATAAAATCTAGAAGAAATGACACTATTTACAAGAAAGCATTCAGAGCAAAGCCAGTTGAAACTCAACGTGCAGTGCCTGATGAAATGAGAATAAACCAAGGAGCTTTCACATTTTCTAGGGATAGACATTTTAAGAAGTCATTTACAAATAGAATCCATTTTCAGTTTAATTCCTTTCAAGCATTGAACCTGACGAAAAAGACCATTTTGCTCTGTTACAAACTCACTCCAGTACCAGCCAAACTACTCCCAGCAAGTGGGAGAGAACCCAGGGGGAGCCAGTGGGGCAGGGCATGACAGTCAAGACTGGGGCAGAGTCCTCCTTAATCAGGAGGTTGTGGAAGTGCTTATCCTAGGATATTCCATGGAAGGTGAGGCACCCTGAGCACCAGTTTGTCTGGATTTCCAGACTTCCTGCTAGCTTGCTTAGCAAGTATGCCAAAACAAGATGTTAAATGAGAACCTGCTGTGTTTGGGCAAGTTTGCAAAGAGCATTTCACTTTCCAAGTTGTGTCTTCAACACATTTGACTCTTTTTCTGAAATGCTGAATGCAGAAGCTGACAATGTCCTCAGGGCACAAATTCCCCCTTTACATATCATTGGGAAATAATAATTCTCCTTTGTCATTCCAGTTAAATGCCACCTTTAAGGAGTTTGCTGTCCCTGACTAACATAACTTGGATTGTCATTCTAAGCAACCACTCAGCATGCCTTTACTGTTCATAGTCATCCCAAGGAAGCAAATCCTGGCCTTCTCTGTGCCTGTTGTCCTCAGAGTGAGTTAGATGTTTATGCTACATGAGGATAGAGTGCTGTTTCCTATTTTGGTAACTGTTTGATTGATTCAGAACTGGTACCCTAATTGCCTTTGTAAATCTTGTGTTCTGTTCTCCCAAAGCTCTTGGGTGCTTCCTATTCTGTGAATTAGCAGACGAGTCAAATGGCAAGATTGAAATGACTTGTCTGCCTGACTCACATCTAAATTCCTTCACCTTTTGTCATACCATTTCTTAATCTTAAACAAATTTTTCTAGAGCATTGTTTTACCCCATAACTGCCTTCAAGGACAAATTAGATTACTCTCTACAACTCTTGTACCGTGCTTGCTTATGCTGCTTGCAGTGATTTGAAGACCATGTGTTTGCAGCCACTTCTGTCTCCTCTTACATGCATACTAAATACTTGTTGATCATCACAGTTCTTGTGAATTGCATACACAACTGACACATCAAAGCACAGCATAAATGCTGCAAGCTGTTGAAACAGAGTGCAAAAATAAAGCAGCAGTTGCCTCTCAGAGCTTCCAGAGTAAATCAGATGGAAGAAAGGGATGAGCAGTTTAGATGTAAAATGCATTCTCCAAAAAATCACTAGTTCCTCCTCATTTGAAGTGTATTATGCTGCCATTAACCAGACAGTATGTGTAGCCATTTTGATCATGCCAGTTGAGTTCATGTTTCAAGCTTGTTCTAAAACTTCATGACCTTCACTGCGTCTAATTATGCTAGCTATGTATTCATTTAGTCTAAGGAAGCTAAAACCTCACCACTGAGTAAAGTTACTGTAATCATACCACTTCCCTGGATTTCAGAGTTTGGCCTGTTTCTGGCTTCAAGGAAAAAGCTTGTTCAACCTGAAAAGGCAAGCCAAGTTGACATGGTTTAAAGGAGTGTGTGTTTTGCACCTCTCTCTTAACTGGAAAGAATCTGTAACCTTAAAAGATAAGTCACTGTTTACCATGACAAAAGTGTGTAGTACTCTGACATTTCAGTTTGTCTTTGGCTAACACATGGCAGAATCACAGAATCATAGCATCATTAAGGTTGGAAGAGACCTCCAAGCTCATCAAGTCCAACCATCCCTAGCACTCCCATGCCACTAACCCATGGCCCTGAGGAGAGCATCTCAATGTTTCTTAAACCCCTCCAGGGATGGTGACTCCAGCACCTCCCTGGGCAGCCTGGGACAACACTTAACAACCCTTGCAGTAAAGAAATTTCTCCTTGTATCTAATCTAAACCTCCCTTGCTGCAACTTGAAGCCATTTCCTCTTGTCCTCTCACTGTTAACCCTGAAGAAGAGACCTACCCCCAGCTCACTCCAAGCTCCTTGCAGGGAGTTGCAGAGAGAGCTAAGGTCTCCCCTGACATTCAGAAGTAACTGTGATCATGTTGGCAAAGCTCAGGTAGATGCCACTGCAGAGCTCTCTTGTCTGGAAGTATGCAAGTTAGAAGTTGTATATGTGCATTATTAACCTTCTGAGAGGAAAGAGAAGTTAGCTTGGCACTGTGGGATGCTAACTTGGTTGCACATCTTCAGTGCCAGCTCTGCCAGCTCCACTGGTACACCATAAGTGACCTCTTGTGGGCTTTGAGTGTTTGTTTGGTGGGTGTTTTTTTTTAACACAAAGCTTCATTTAAACTAATTTCACTGAGCCAACTGTCAGCTGTGTGGTTAACAGCCTGTGATTCCATGGGTAATAGGTTCCAGATCCAGGCTGTCAGTCTTCATGCAAACAAGTGCTGGAGGAACTGGGAGAGGAATTGTTGTATTTCAGGGAGGAGGGAGTTTCCTGGCTCCTTTTGGTGCTGTGTGAGAGGAGTTTCACCAGAAAGGTTTGCTCACTTTCTTGGCCTCAGGATGTTGCTAACTCTACTAGAGGAGAGAATCTTCTAACAACACAGCAGACATTTTAAATGTGAGCAAAAAATGTAAGGGGTGAGGGGAGGTGAAAATGACAGAGAAACCACCAACATCTCCTGGTGTTACAAATACTTGCTTTTAGCCATATTTGTAGTAATAAATGGTTATGGTCTAACCAGTTGTGGTTAGATTTTCTGTGTGACTCTGGAGAAGGACAAATGCAAGCCACATCCATCAGTGTGATCCCAGTTCTGAATAATGGTATCCATTTGGGTGATTCCACAACTGTAATTAATTAAGGCTTTTAGCTATTCTTTTTCACATAGGGGAATTTCTTAAAGACTTCCTGATCAATTTGTGTTCCTATCACTATTCTTTTGTTACCTTTTCTACCGTTGGCTGAGAAGAAAATCAAACAATTAGGAAGTGGCCATTCTTGGGGTGCCTTTTGCAAAGTATCTGTTGGTTTATGGAGCCAGTTGGCTGAGACAGGTTTTTGCCCCTTCTTTTTTTTGTTTCACTAGTGAAGTTAGTATTNATCCAAGGATTCTAGGAACATGGGTATCACTCCTCACACTTTCCCGTGGGCAATGAGTTTAATGCTCCCTCTGCTGTGGGCACAGTTATGGCACCAGGGGCCACAGGAGAACACAAGGGATTTTCAGACTGTGCCTGAGTGGAATATGTGAACAAGTGAGGTAAGCCAGCATGTGAATTGATACTCATTAACTGTTGAGTACCAGCATGCATGCTCAAGGAAAAGAATAGAGCAGTGATATGTGCTCTGGACAAATCAGCCTCTATTTAGCTGCTTTGGGACTTGTATTGGCTTTTTTAAACCTGTTTTCAGTTTCTCTAGACTATGGTGTCATCTTTGGAAGTCTGTGTTTTTCAGTCTAGCTCTCCAAATACTCTAACAGCCATATGTATTGTGTCTTCTTCTGATGGGTAACTGGAGATCCTGCAAGCCAAGTTGCCTTACTTCACCTTTCTACTGTGAAGGCTGTGGAATTGCTCATGAGAGGAAAGATAAAGCCTAGGTCAGTGTGTTCACTGTTGGCACCTGAGGTAGATGGCAAAACTTCAACACTTAACAACAAAAACACAGCATTTGGTCTGGTTATCTATGTATTGGTCATAGTAAAGTGTAGCATTTTTGCCTTTAAAATATTGCTCTCAAATTTGCAGATTATCATAGAGCTGCTAAGAAAGATTTTGTAAGCACTGCCCTTTATGGAAAGAGTAGCTAAGAGCACTCTTTTTTTAAGTGAGGTTTCATAGTCACCTCACTCTTATTCCTGGCAGCTAAGGCTAGACATTTCAGATGAGATTGAAGCTGAATGTCAAAGGAAATGCAGCTTTCATTTATACAATACACAACAGCAGTCTGACTTGTCTATTTAAACTACAAAAGAACAATTGTAAACTGAATATAGAAATCACCAAAAAGATGCAAAAGTGCTCAAGATTTTTAGTAAGGTAACCATTACATAAATTCACGTAGGAGTTTGAGCCATTAGATTGCCAAATATTTTTCTTTGTTTCCATGCTGCTTATGCAGAATATACCTTGCCAGAAAATTCTATTTCATTCAGTTACATTAATACAAAATTTTTCTCTTTTGTCATTACTTATTGTTAAACACAGAGAAGAAGGGAAGTTTCTCTTTCAGAGATCTCCTGTGTCTGAGCTTCTTCTCAGCTTGTTGATCTCCTTTGTTCTATAAGAGCAGTCGTCTTCAGTAAGGCATCTGACTTAAATCTTTTTATTAAGATACTATTTTCCAGACTTCTAATTGGTAACCAAGTAAAGAAATAAAGTAAGATGCTAACTTTGGAAGAATACACTGGCAGTGCACTTTAGGAACACACAAAACCAGGAAAAATGGGCTGGTTCTTAGAATGTAAGCTGTAAAAGAATCGCTCCCTTGCTCAAGTGTTTCATCTTGAAACCAAAATGCAAAATACAGTCAATAAAACGATATGCATTTGCTTGGAACAATTATTTAGCAAGCTAGAAACCACCAGTCATGTAAACAGTTTTGGTATCTGTTTCATCCTTTTGAAATCTGTATTATTACCTCATGCAGAACTTGGAGTTTGCTCCCCAGTATGTCTGCTGTCCTCCTCCTCCTCCTCCTCCTCCCTCCTCCTCCTCCTGGGATCTTCAAGGCAGGCTGCAGTTCAATATCTTTCTAATAGATTTTTGTCCTTTTTTCCCCCTCAGATGTTCAGCCATGTGATCAAACAGTGTTGCTGGTGCAAGTGTGTTTGGTAATTTACTTTTAAACACTGGTGGTTCCTGAGAAACCTCCAAAGGTAAAGCCAGCACTCCAAGAGTTAATGTGTTATTAGGAGGACAGGAAATCTGGCAACTATTGCAGAAACTAGACCTAATGGTGCACACAAACAATTTGTCAGTCTTGCTAAATGTGAATAGCTTTCTGCAAAGTGGCTGCTTTTGCTTTGTTTGAACAGCCTAAACTTTTCCTTTTTGGACTTTAAATCTTAGAAGTGAAATGTGATCCACATATTGAATCAAAATAATTTAATTCAAAACATATTTTGATTGGAACAAGGTTGACATGGAAAGAAACTCTAGAATAATAATAAGGAAGAAAAAAGTTGAAAGAACTTTCTATCATATATTTAGCAGGAAAATTTGAAACAGTTCTAATTAGGCTGAAAAAACCAGCCTTCTTCATTGTAACTTAGAAAGGTCATATATCAGTGTTAAGGCAGCATTTCCAACTTGTGTCTGAAAGGCTGCACATGCAAACATCATTCCAATTGTTTGGCTTTGCTGGGTTTGGTTGCCTGATTTTTTTTGTGTGCACTCACATCCTTCCAGGCCAGAATATATAGTTAAAAGTAGTTACCTGTAGTGAAGTTCTGTGGGGGCTTTGTCCTGGTCAAGAAGAAGATTTTTCCTGTTAAGATTGTGCTAAAATTATGTGGAATTTGAATTGCTGCTTTTCTCTTCGTACATAAATATTTTTCACATGGAAAGTAAAAGAAGAGTCTCAATTATTTGAAGTGTTTCTAAGGAAATTCCTTAATTCATAGAGGAATTAAAATATTTAGCTCATTAAAGTTAATAAGCAATTATTTGTACTTGAGATATGTAATTTCTTACTTGCTGATGTAGTGTATTCCTGGGACTTGGAGGGTTTTTTAATTGAGTGAAGAGGCAAGATTATTCATGTATGGGAAGCAGTTTTGGTTTTCATCAAAGCTTCTATTTTCCTTTTAACTGCATAAACCACATTTTGTACAGGTTATGCTGCATTTCTGTCTTTCAAATAAGAGTTACACACATGGTTTGTGCTGTACTTCAAGTTTGCTTTAATCAGTACAGGAATAAGGTAAGCAAGCCTGTGGTCTATTTCTGAGTAGCTTGATTATGAATAAATATCTGTGCTGGTGAAAAGAAATACAGCTATTTTTTTAATCTGATTTTAGCATTGGAACATCCCAATTTCAAGCAGACTATATATTCATTTTTAACAGACATCATTTCATATGCTCTATGTCATGATCTAAACCAGAAAGAAAAGCAGAGAGCAAAAGCCAGTAGTAGTCACTTTAAAGATACAAATCTTGATTCCAAGGATATAATATTGTTTAGGAAAATATATCCTAATAAATGGTTAAGAGTTTCTTTTCCTGGAAAAAGGCAAAATCTTTCCTAACCTGCCAGCTTTATCTTTTTGTCATTCTGATCATATTTTCCCAAATCATTTATATTAGGCTGATAATTAGTCCTTGGTTGTTAGCAGGGAATTTCATTCCTTTCAGAAAACAGGGCAGAAAAAGATGGACACAAAAGAATTTCAGAGTCACTCATGAAGAAATCATTTTGCTTGCACATCAGTTAGTGACATCAGATTGTGCCTTTGAAAAATATTTCAGGATAAACCAGAGTTTCCTTGTGAAATGAAAGGTGCCATTTGTTGGCGTTCGAAGCTCTGCTACCTTGGGAATGGAGAAATGAAAGTTCCTAATAGGTGTTTGTGTTTGACATCTGTATACTGTACTTTTTAGCATATCTCAAGTGTTTTAGACTCTGCCTAATAGATCTCATTAAAGAAACAGATATCAGCCCCAAGACACTTTGTCAAAGTTCCTATGAGTCCCTGGTGACAGAGTTGACAGTGTGTGTGTGTCTCCACGCGATGCTCTTTTCAGGGGCTTGTTTGATCCTCCAACAATTGGGCATTAGGCACTGATTTATTTTACAATAACTCAATAGGATTGGAGATTCCTGTGTTGTGCTGGACGTTGGAGGGGATTTTCTTGCTTTGGCACATTCTCCTCAGGGCACACAGCAAATGATGTACTTGCTCTGCTCTGGGAGTGCTAACAATTGATTGGTTTGCTTTAAGAGCAGCAGGGGAAGGATGTTAGCATCTCCTATTTAATGTGAGCACTGCCTCTCCTAGGTGCTTAACTCAGCCTAAATGCTCAGGACTCCATGGGTTAGTTTTGCAAGAGGTAAATGCTAACAGTAACTTCTTTTTTTTCCTCCTTTTTAGCACTGGAGAATTGCAAATTGGAACTTTTTCACTTCTCAGATGTTTGTTTTTAAAGAGTGTTCATACTTAAATAGGATATACCAGTGAGGCTCTAAAGTGCATCACACTTACTGGTACATTGTGGTGTTTTCCTTGAGAATCTATCTCATTTTTTAATCATTCTACTGACTGTTAACTGTTGTTCCTCCATTGATTGTGTGGAAGCATAAGCTCTTCCCTCCAAGCAAGAGCTTACCTGTGAGCCTGCAATGACAGGCACCTTGAATTTGTGTGCTAGCTTTGGCCTGGGCATGGATGCTGACTCTAGGCTTTTTTAGTTTATCCCTTTTTGTGTGTGATTTGACAAAAAAGAAAGAAGATTTAAAATGGCCTAAATGTTCCACTTTGGAATCATTATAAATGACAAGTGTGACATAATGTCAAACTCCAAAAAGAGAAGTGAATTCAGAGTGGCTCCCAGCCACCCCATGGAAAGGCAAAGAGTGTGTTGCAGTTTTGCTTTTTAAAGAAAAAAGTCAGATTTATAGATCTGCTAATCTGAGGAGGTTGCAGAGGGATATTCCTCTAATTATTCATGTCCAAATGCTTTGGGAGGGCAATGTGACCCATTACAAATCTAGCTTTTGAAAGAAAGGAAAATAAGAACAACCTCTGCACATACTAAAAATGTGTATGTGTGTATATATTTATATATAAAATCAAAAGTTCTTACTGCTCTTTTTCCTGACAGGACATAGTTATAATGATAACACAGTAAGTATATTCTAGGGTTAATTCTCTTTTTTTAGCAGGATAGCAAGGAAATTAATTCCTCTCATTGTCATTTGCTGAGCCCTTTAGAATTTTATGGCTGCACATTGTACTGTTATGGACACTCATGAGACTCCTGACTGATTTTAATCTTATTAAACAATTTTGAAATCATTAATTTTTAATTGGCCTGCTTGTGGTTTTTTATGGGTTTAATTGTGTGTCTGTGTCTAAATGTTAGGATTGTTTTCAGTTAAAAAAAAAAAGACAAAATCCTATCTAACCATATTATGTTGTAAGGTATTTCTATAGGAATTGTTTTCAACAGTTCAGTATCTGGGAATCCTAGTAAAAATAATAATAATAAAAAAGAATGATACGATGTTGAAGATATATACAGGTCTTTCCTTGATTGAAAGTTCTAATTAAGTGAATCGAGCAAAATTAACTGAAATTAGCTGTCAGAAAGTCACATTTAAATGAGTGATGAGCTCGTGTGGCAGTAAACATTTAAATGATATAAATTGCCATTTAAGTGTATGGTTTAATGTTTGTCATGCATTAATATGACATGAGGCTGCAGTGACAATCAAGCAGCTTGCTCTAATTTGAACATATTTAGGGCTTTTGTGTGGAGTGCACCACACAAATGAAGACAATTGCTGGGTTTATGTGTCAATGGAAATGTTGTTTTCAGGCAGTGGTTAATGAAACCAACCTACATTGGGGTGTGCAAATTGCAGAGGGATTTCATTGCTTTTTCAGAACAATTTTAACTTCCCCTGCTCAAAATTAGAAATTTCCTTTCCAAGGAGATTGTGAAAATTTCCTTTCCAAGGGAATTGTCATTCCTTTCATTAGATGCAGAGACTATCAGGCTCTGTTCTGCTGTTTCATTTGCTTATTCCAGTATGTATAAAAGAGAGAAAGCAAATCCTGCTGGTGATTTCATCTAGATGAATTAACTCTTTAGGTGACTGTGGTGTTAAAGTGATCTTTTAATGGATGTGTGCTGTATCTAATACCATTATGGAGAGATTCATTATGCTTAGGATGCTTTTGTCATGGGGATTGGGTCAGCAAAGTGGCTTAATCATTCAGTGTAGTCTTGTTTCTGCCTGGGGTTGTAGGAGAGACATCTCCAAGAAATGCATGAAAGCAATAGCAAGTTGCTATTCCAGCATGTGAAATAATTTGTATCCTAACATGCCTAGTTAGTTGAGTTTTCCCAAGTCTATCAATCTTCTCTCTGGCTGTCGCAATCCGATGATCCTGCTGTTGTTATTCACTGGCTATATCACACAGCAAAGCACCATTTCATCTTGAGAGTTCCTAAGAACCTAGCTTGGCTGTCCATAAATGCATAAATGCTTGCCACTTAGTGCCTTTTTTCTTGTTGCAGCTGTTATAGTTTAAAAAGCAAGGTCTTCTGCTCAGCAGAGAGTAGGGCATGAGGCTGGCATCTAGCACAGGACCCACCTTGTCATTTGCTACTCAAACAATGCTTCTCCTGCTCCTCAATGATTGTATGGCAAACTCAGCTGTATGTATTTTTTTCTCTGTGTTTTCTTACAGGCATTAGAAAGTGAGTTTGTTTCCTGCCAGCTTCACCAATGGATTGATCTGATCTTTGGCTACAAACAGCAAGGGCCAGAGGCTGTTAGGTCTCTGAATGTCTTCTACTACTTGACTTATGAAGGAGCTGTGAATTTAAGTTCAATAACAGATCCTGTATTGAGAGAGGTAAGTCTGGACTTTAAATACAGGAAAAGAAGATCTTTGTGACCATTGCAGTGTTGAAAGCACAAAGANCCACAAGGGATTGTCAGACTGAAGCACAAAGACTACATCTTCTTTAAAGCTACTGGGAAATGTTCAAATCTTTGTTACCTGTTGTGGTTTGGCTAGAGGGCTCTCAAATGCAAGATGCTTGAAGCAGTTCACAGCATACAGAATTCAGAGAACAAGCATGCAGGTTGTTCTTAAGCTTCATGCACTTAGCTTCAGCACAGACTCGATGGCAGTATAAAAAATAAGCATTGTGTAGCTTCCATTGTTTTTATTTGGGTTACTATCAAATTAATAATAACTTGTCCTATAGTTTTCATGTGCAAAAGTAAGAATTTAAACATTGGAAAGATCAGTAGTCTCACTCAGACTCAGCATCATTCAGAAAGATCTGTTTGCTAAAGTGTCCCTTAGAATATTGTGGGCTTAAAACTTCTCCCTCTAAACAGCTGTTAAAAACAAAAGGCAGGGTGGAGTGAGTGATTAAAACAGATTTTTTGGATGGATTTTATGTCCTCTATTCAGGCAATATATTGATATCAAGTATAGCTGCATATTAATTATACAATCATTGTAACTGATACTTTGATATAAAATCTTTTGGGTCCCTGAGAACAAAATAATGCAAATGCTTCCAACAATTTTGTATAAAAGGATGGCTAGATATATACCAACAGAATGTATGTGTGAGCTGAACGAAAACAAGAATGAAGACATTTCTGCTTACAAAGATTAGGTATGAGGTTCACTGAAGAACTCTAGGCTAATTCTAATTGAAGTATTTGTTATTTATTGCTCTGAGCAGTAAGCAATCCTTATTTGAAATAATACCATTTTCTTTATGTATTGGCCATCTGACTGTTTGGGGCACCTTGGCAGCCTCTGTAGAGGAAGTCCCTTCATAGCAGCACTGGGGATTGTAGCTGGTTTGTGGTGCAGAGGAAAGGCTTGGGAGGATGTAAGGGAACACAAGGACTGGCTTGAAGTACCTAGTGTGGGCTCCATGTCATTGTTAGATGGGGTTCCCTCAGTCTGCAGGCTGCATCTTGCTCCACTTTGAGCTAAAATATAGCTCGTAAATACATTTAATTGAGCTAAGAAAAGAGATACTGGAAGAATTAGTGTCTAAGAAAAAATGGCATCATCTGGGTTTGAAACAGTTATTCACCCAAGGTGTTCACCTTGCCATGTGTTCATTTCTTTCAGAGTGTTTGTCCTCTGTGCACTGACAAGGAAATATTCTTACCTTGTTAGGAGTATTTATTAGACTCTTGAAGTGCTGCTAGGTTTAAGTGTGAGCTGAAAAATAGCCTGGAACTTGTACCTAACTTGTTCTTAATTGTGTTTTTAAATGAACCATTGTTGAACCATCGTTTAGGAAACTAATAATTGAAGTAATACTAATCAAAACAGCAATCTGCCATGCTCAGTTTTGATGTAGTTTTTAATTTTTCTGGAGCAGTTCTATTTTCAGCTGAACTGTGATCTGTTCTACTTGTGTCACAGGCAAGACACTACTGATGGTGTCAAAAATACATGCTGATGAGTGCAGGCAGCAGAGTGAATGGTATCTTACAACACTTTCATTCTCACTTACCTGAAGATTAGACCACTTGAATGTTTTTTACTGGTTTTAAGCTGGTCACTAAACCAGTAAAAAGATTGCTGTTTAGTTAGGTATCCCTTGCTATTTACATGCCTTGTTTAAAGCATATTCTTGTAGTATGTAAATGTGCATTTGCAATGGTACATGTGATCAGCTCTGCTATGATATTGACAGGGCAGAGATTTAATGACTATCATCAGCACTGCTGAGTTATTCTGTTTATACCTAAGAGCAGAGAAGAAAGTGATAAAAAAATCTGTTTGTGTGTATATTTATGTGCATAATCATTCTGTATCTAAGTGCTAAATGGATTTATCATGCACCTTTGACAGCCTCACCTTCTTCCTGCTTACTAACCCATCTCCCTGGGGACCTGGGCTAACATTCTCTACTGCCAAGCAGCTTCAATCAGCATTTATTTTTCTCCTTCAGTCAACTTGCCAGAAAATATTACTCCTTTTCTCCACCAAATTCCTGGTTAGAGGCCAATTGAGCTTCAGATCTTGACAATTAATGGTACTTTTAGGCAGGCACGACACCTTAGATTTAGGATCTGTTTATTAGGCAACTATTACACCAGAAATTTGACTCTGGATTTCTTGGTTTAAAGAAGGATGCTTTTGGCTTTCTCCTCTCAATGAGGTTTAGGATTGGGGCCTTTAGATCTTGACAGTTGTAGCAGAAAATATATTTCTGTTTGGAAACCTAAGCCAAGGAGAAGCTTCTGTATACTCTGGGAGTTGTTAGTTACTGAGGCTTTGAGGTGTCTTATGGAAATAATAGCATGTGCTTAAACCATGGCAGTTTCTCCACAGAGATGGTCTTGTGCTAAGCCTGGACCACAGCAGTAATAAGAAGCCTATGATGTGTGTGCTTCTGAAGTATCTTCACAGACATATGTGTAGATATTGGTGACCTAACTCATCAGGAAAGGCCACACACAGAATGAGAGTGGAAGCAACTGAGGAGTGGAGGAGTTTAGGTTAATGCAGAATTTCCTTAGGTCTCTTAAGTGGCTCCAACTGGCACCTTTCTTTTTATGGGCAGTCAGGTTATATATATTGCAAGAAGGAAGCAACTCGTCTAGGAAGGAAAACTACTTGATTAAAACCATATTCCACCTTTTTTTTTTTCCCCAAACTGAAAATGTAGAACTTCTACATCCTCTCATGCTGCTGTGAACAATTTTTTCCTGCCATTCTTTCTGCCGATGGGAATAAAGGAAGTAAAGTATTTTGAAAGGATCTGACTGCTGTAATAGAAAATGTTCAACTAAAATGCAAACCATGGGCCACATGCTGCCTTTTGGCAGATAAACCCTGGGGAGTGCAAAGTTTGCATAATTCAAAGGCAAATCTCAGGGGGAGAGGAGTAGGTCAGGAGAGAAGTGCTAGAGTCACAGCCAGTGGGGGAAGGGAACTGCAGCCAGGAGAAGCAAGCAGCACTCTATCTGCTGGCATATCTCTGCACTGCTTGTCCCTGCAGAGGCCATTCCTTCATCCCCTTCTCTCTTCCTTGAGCCATTTTAGCACCTTTGTCAATGACTCTGATCCTTGCACAGGAGTGTCTTGCTGAAGGAGGTCATTAATTCTTGGCCCAGGCTGCCCAGGGAGGTGCTGGAGTCACCATCCCTGCAGGGGTTTAAGAAACATTGAGATGCTCTCCTTAGGGCCATGGGTTAGTGGCATGGGAGTGCTAGGTATGATTGGACTTGGTGATCTCTTCCAACCTTTGTGATCCTGTAAACTGTGGTGGGAAGTCACTATTCAGTTGCCAAGCAGTAAATATCACACCTCTTTGGGGTGGGAGGTATGGTATTTGCCAGAAGAGGTATGCTGTATGTCTGTCTTCTTTTTGGCTTGTTCTTCAACACCAGGTTTTGCTCTGTGGAACTCCCCATCAGGAGATCTGCTGTGGAAGGGCTTTTGTTGTTGTTGTTGTTGCCTGTCTGGAAGAGGCAAAGAGTCACAGTAACATTGATAAATGTCATCCAGCCATTCTGGACAGAATTCACAGCACCTTCTTATCACAAAGTCTTTTTGCAGTGGCTATCCAAGAATGGGGGAGGAGGGGGAAAAAAGAGTAGTAGACTTAGATGTAAGCTATTGAGACAAGCAACAGATTGAGATGAAGCATGATCCACAGAAAATAGTTTGTATCTTGGGCTGATTAGTGTCTTGGTCAGGAGAACAGAAATTCTTCTGCACTCAGAGTTCCAAATTAAAAGTCCATTTCTCCACTGATTCTCCTGTGTCACTGGCATAAACACTGGCTAAGTGTAAAGAAGAGAGAAGAATAGCAAGAAGGCTATTGTCCTATTTTGCTATTACCTGGAGAATATGCTCTTGATTTCCTACAGGAAGCCCTGAACCTCAAGAAACCTACTAAATTTTGTACTGTGCTTCTCAGAAAGGACCTAGCCATGTTTTTCAAATCATTTTTAAAAGATATGCTCTTTGTAGGCAGTAATTAAGGAAGACTCAGGAGTTTAAAACTAGCAGGAATAGTTCTAAAAAGGTGAGACTAAATCTCATCCAAGTAATACCCCCCACACTTTCATGAAGTACTTTGCTTTTAGCCTTGGATGATTCCATTGTTTTATGCTTTCTGTGAAGGTGCTGTACTGTTACACAAAGGCAGACTCTCTAACCTCGGGAAGCATATCTTCCTCCATTCTGTTGTCTCCTTTCTGTCTCCTGCTGCTACTTGATTTCCACCTGAACTGAGGAGTTTCAAGAATTGTGAAGAATCAGCTTGGACATAGCGTTTGGTCTATTATTTGAATGTGCCACTTCTGATTATAGAGAGAGGAAATATTTCTTTTCCTTTCAGTTTTAAGGCATATGGGAAAAATTATTTTATGGGTAGTAGCTTTTAAAAGTTGCCCGAGATGAATCTCTTTGGGTGAGTTTTATGCATCTGAGACCTATCTCTTATGAGTCTGATCTTATTTTTAAATATTTACAGTTTGAGAGACTTCTGTGCCTTCCAGAAGAGGTTAGAAGGATGTTTGGTTTACATGACCCCAGTTTCATGACAGCAGTAGCAGATCTGATATCTTCTCCCAGAGACAGCAGTTTTGGCTTCTCTTTTAGCTGTGCTGATGGTGGGAGTTAATGGCATTATTTCAGCTCTAGCTCAGCTGAGGAACTCTGACAGCAGTGAATCTTTCACAAAGTATAAACACTGTTTGTATTTATAGCATAGTTAACATTTACTAAATAGTTGGGAAAAGGATCAGTCTGTTTTTAGCAGGTTGGGCAGCAGCCTTTGTTGTGGCTACAGGGAGTTTGAAAAAGTAGGATAAAGTGAGTATAAAATACTGTCCCAGAGTGGTGAATTTAGATGTGCTGAAGTCAACACTGTCAAGGGTTGGGGCTGGGGCAGCCACCAACAGCTATTCTCTAGTATTCCCTTTGCCCCCAAGAAGAGGAGAGGTAAATGAACAGAGAGACTTGGGACTTGGAAATTAAACTGGAACTACTTGAATGAAAATAACAAGAAAAAGAATAAACATACACACAAAACCAATACCAGAACCAAACCCCCTTGATGGTATCTATGTCACCACTGATGCTGCAGCAGGAGGACTTCAGCAGCAGCCAGGACTCAGGCTCAGGAGGCTGCACCCCGGAGCTTAGCAACTCTTGAATGGAGATGGAAGGCAGAACAGGGAGAGTCCTGCAGGAACAGAGCTGCCATGCTGAGCTTCACAGGGCTCAGGTGCTCAACCTCCTGGCAAGATAGAAACCCAGAGCTCTCCTTCTATGTACTAGTTGGTAATTGGGTGCTAATTATCTTAATTAAGCACCTGTTTTGCTTGGGTCTGTAAGGCCCAAGCTTGGTGTCAAAGCCTCAAGGACTGAATATGACCTCTAAGGCATGGAATGCCTTATTTTGACTCAAACTAGGACAGGTACCTAAAGAATTCATGGAGGCAAAATTCAGAATACTGTAGAGAAACAATCTTTATATATCTCTAGCCAGAAGTGTGCTGCACAGATGGGATGCTTCATGTTGTACAGCACAGGAACAGTGTGAAAAGCCAAAGGCTAAGAACTGGCTTAATTTTTAATTACATATCTATCTTAAAATACTATTATATGGAACCAGAATTAAGGAGGATATAGTTAAAGGATGCAAAAACTAAGGGAGAGGTGGACTTGTCTACTGCAACCAGACCAAACTAGAACACATGCAGTTCCAGCTGAACAGCAGCAGGAACTTCTTTGCTGTGAGGGTGCTGGAGCCCTGGCCCAGGCTGCCCAGGGAGGTGCTGGAGTCTCCATCTCTGGAGAGATTCCAAAGCCACCTGGACACATCCTGTGCAAGCTGTTCTAGGTTCTCCTAGCTCTGCCAGGGGTTGGACTAGGTGATCTCCAGAGGTGCCTTCCAACCCCTAACAGTCTGGCATTCTGTGCCCTGGTCTTCTGCTGTGAAGGTAATGCAGAGCAGGCTGCTGGTGGGCAGGTAGCACTGCTGCATGCAGTCAGCTTGTCTGGGCATCATGCCTCTCCCCTCTGGTAGAAGGAGCATAAAAGTCAGAGGAGCCCTCTTCCTGCCCCCAGTTTGTGTCATTTAATCTTGATCTTACATTCTTCGATTCCATTCAGCCCAGAGTTTGACTTGACAAATGAGGGCTTTTAGCTTTAGTTGGGGGCTTGTTGCCCTTTGTCTTATCCAGAGGTGCTATCACAGGGCTTAGAAACACAGGGCTTAGAAACAGACCTAACAGGATTCACAGAATCATTAAGGTTGGAGGAGACCTCTAAGATTATCAAGTCCAACCTAGACTTCAATTCAGAAAAATACTTGACCTGCATGTTCTCTTTTGTCCTTCATTACAGAATGGGTTCTAATTTTATCTGTTGCTTCTGCTTCTCTCTTTCCAGCAGGAAAAAGAAAAGTGATTATTTTAGATTCTTTTTAAATGAAAGTTGGACTGAGATGCCTGGCATATAAGGATTGAAATAATAAGAATCAAACAACTGCTTTGGCTGGAAGTAGTAAAGATTTTTGGAAGGAGGCAACTCATGTAAATTAACCCTTCAGCTCTGGGTGGGTTTGTTGTTTTTTTCTCAGCCCCTGATGGAAATGCAAAGGCTAGAACTCTTCAGCACAGTCAGTTCCTTCACCTCTTTCTGCTTGATCAGTCCTGTGGGTCTCTCAGAGCCAGAGAGGCCTTGAGACCCCCTGGGCTCTTCTCATTTTCATTTGTGCCTGGCTGGTCAGTCTTAGGTAGCTGACATATTTGTTGGCTAGCATTAAATAAGAAAGTGTATGGTAACTGTAGCTGCTATGCACTAGTGGATCTCATCCTTTTCACATGTTGAAGAGAAAGAGAAGTTAAAAAATAGAAGTACTTTCTATTCAAACAATTGATTTTTGAGGGATAATGTGCATCACTTTTTTTCTATCCCTTGTTTACCTTCTGATTAAATCATTGAGTCTTGAATCCAACCTGGAAGTGAACAGGCTACAGAAATGTCATTATTTTTTCGTTGCAACAACATGCCTTGATTATTTACAGGTTTTTTATGCAGTCCAAGCAATATCTGTATTGACTTTCACATGAAATTGGAAACTAAGAATTGTTAGGAGTGTTTGCATTGTATTTGCTCTTAAGGTTGTAGGGTGTCTAGGACATCAGTGTTCCCACTGTGCCTGCAGATGTGGTGTGGGATTTACAAACTTCTTTTTCTTCTTTTTCTTCTTTTACTTCTTTTTCTTCTTTTTCTTCTTTTTCTTCTTCTTCTTCTTTCTTCTTTCTTCTTCCTCCTCTTCTTCCTCTTCCTCCTCCTTCTTCCTCTTCCTCCTCCTTCTTCTTCTGTTCCAAGCTCAAGTCACAGTTAAATGTTTATTAAATAACAAAGAATCCATTCATTGCAGTAGAAGACTTCAGGTAATAGTGTACCCATACTTTTAAAAACAGCTACTTTGATCTTGCAGGTGGTAGGTTATGACTTGGTTTAAATAAATGTATTTCTTAGCTTAGCAAAATAAACTGTTTCTTTTTCATAGTTGTTACAGATTCTGAAAGGTGATCCCCAAGACAGTTGAAAGGCCACTAAATGATGGGTTTTTAAATCAGTATGTTAACCTCTTCAGACTGAAATGAAGTCAGCTAAGCAGCAATTAGACTGTGTGAATCTAGTCTTAAAGATTATGTTCAGCTATGTAGAGAAGTGAATAATGCCAAGAATTGGTGAAGTCTCAAGGTATTGCTCATGGCAGTGCCACTGCTTTCTGTGTGATAAAGATGAATTTAAAGTGAAAGCAGTGAGTTGGTCTCTTGAAACCTTCAGCTGCCACAGAGACCTGAAGCAATTTTGGGTTTGGTGCTGAAATAAAAAGGAGACTGTTACCCTTCTCAAATCTAGCCCCAGAACTGCTTAGGCTTTTGCTTGTGCTGAATCCAGTTGTATTTGTGAGACCTTCAGTTCATCTTAACTTTCTTTTTAGGCTCTCTTCCCTTTTCCTTGTCTCAGTCTCTTTGAAGTACTACCAGAGCTGTTTTTTTCCAGTTCTATTTTTTTATCTGCTTCTTTCCAGTAGCCAAAGATTTAGGTGTTTTGAATGAGCACATCAGTGCTCCAGACAGAGATACTGTTTGAAATTATCCATGAACCCAGTGCCTCTGAACATTATTGAGTGACATTTGTTTCTGTTGCTTGTGTCTGCTCTGACTAACTGGTTTCTTTCAGATTGGCAGCTGGGATTACGCTGTAGTAGACAGACAGCTGCATGAGCTGGAGATTGCAGCCAGGCCATGCTCTGCCTCTGTTTAATGGGCCTGGAATGCATAGATTCCTATTGGAGCAACGTGCATGGCCCTGAGGGAGATCTAGTTGTATTCTCACAAACTGTGATTACTTCCTTTTTTATTTTTTTATCCTTTTAATGACTGCCATGTAATTGTGTTACTGATTTGTCTGGCAAAATGACTTCATTTTTCTTCATTCTCACATTTTTCATTTCTTCATGTAGTTTAAGAGCTGGGCTAAGTGGTTTTGTTCTTATAGGTATCCAACACTCTATTCCCTTCTATGTGTTCCTGGGATGCAAACAGGAAAAAAGAATTATTCATCTATTGAATCTCAAATAGCTTTGGTTAAATAACACCCTGTGTGGGGTAACACACACTCACACCCTCCCAGCCCTCTGGGGTTCTAAAGTAGTTTGGATTTCATTAATAACAAGTTATTAGACTGGTAACCAACTTCTAAACAAACAACTGTGGTATTTTGAGGAGACAGAAGGAAATGACGTTACTGAATCACAGAATCACAAAGGTTGGAAGAGACCTCTAAGAGCATCAAGTCCAACCATACCTAGCACTACCATGCCCCTAAAGTACCTAAGTACCTAAAGGCCCTAAGTACCACATCTCAATGTTTCTTAAACCCCTGCAGGGATGGTGACTTCACCACCTCCCTAGGCAGCCTGGGACAAGACTTAACAACCCTTTCAGGAAAGAAATTTCTCCTTAAAGAAATAAAAAGGGAGAAACAAACAAACAAACGAAAGATACTTCTTTTGATCTGTTTCCTGCAAGGCAGCTACAAGGAAGAAAGAAAAAAACAAACCAACAACCCTGTGCTTCAATCCTATTTGATGGCTTGCAGCTCTACATTTTGGTGTCATTTTCTTTTTCAATGGGGCATGCTTAGGTTTGTTAACATCTGCCCCAATGCACCCCAGCAGACAAAGACTGTGCACTTCTCTTCTTCCTACCAACTTGCTGGTGTGCTCTGGTCATGTCCCTTCTGCAGGTTGTTGACAGTAGTTCTGCCCATGCCCCAGCTCTGAAGCCACAAACCTCTGTTCCTAAAGTAGGAACTTACACTCCTCTCAGTTGACAGAAGGTGTATCACGAATATTTTGCAGGTGTGTTTAATGATACCTAGAGAACAAGATGTCACTCTTGATCTTGTTTGTATATGTATGTATGGCTAGGCTTGGCGAACGAAGCTCCAGGGAGGGCTCCAGCCACACTCCTCCTCAGCGCCTTTTCCAAGCACTGATATAAAGAGGATAGCAGATAGCACCCTCGAGCCTGCACTAGGGATTTTTTTAGGGTGAGACACAGCATGCACAGAGCTGGACCCACCCTTTAGTCCTAAGGTTCATCTG
>VWZO01008754.1:0-19084 GCA_013396975.1 Bucco capensis | reverse complement strand
TGGAGAGGCTCCAGAGAAGGGACACTGCAATGCTGAGGGGACTTGAGCAGCTCTCTTATGCAGAGAGGCTGAGAGAGCTGGGGCTGCTTAGGCTGGAGCAGAGCAGCCTGAGGGAGATCTGAGCAGTGCTTAGCAATCCTTCAAGGGTGGGGAGCAGGAGGCTGGGACCAGGCTTTGTTCTGGGGTGCCCAGGGACAGCACTAGAGGCAATGGGCACAAACTAGCAGCCAGCAAGTTCCAGCTGAACAGCAGCAAGAACTTCTTTGCTGTGAGGGTGGTGGAGCCCTGGCCCAGGCTGCCCAGGGAGGTGCTGGAGTCTCCATCTCTGGAGAGATTCCAGACCCTGACTAGACACCATCCTGTGCAAGCTGCTCTAGGTTCTGCTGCTCTGCCAGGGGTTGGACTAGATGAGCTCCAGAGGTCCCTTCCAACCCCTAATATTCTGTGATTCTGTAACATCTGGGTGGAAGGCAAGGGAAAGCAAGTAATCACAATTGCATATTGCTGGAGCCAGTGGAAGTCACTGAGGAACATGTGTGTAAACCTTTTTGAATATTGAGAAGTGAGGTAGGAATGGCAGAGAGCCAAAGGAATTCTTTTTTGCAAAGGCTGTTATTTTCTGGGCATAAACACTGGGTAGAAAGATGGAGGGTCAACCCCACACATTTTCTGTCCTGAACACATATGCTGAAAAAAATATGTACAATGCTATTTCACCTGGGCTTTCAAATGTTTGGCAATTAAACCTGACAGATTTGAGAAGTAGCTGGAAACACTTAGGTGTAGCTCTCTAAAGGCAGATGGACTGCAAGTAGCCTCTCTGTAGCTGAGGTTGTAGCTTGCCGTCCATTCGGAGTGAGGCGTGTGGTTTAACAGGCTGTGCCCCAAGCCTCTTCAGACAGTTTGGTGTTTTGTGTCTGGGCAGGCATGATGAAAGCAACTCTGAGACTCTAAGGGTCTTTAAATCTAGGCTTAAATGGTGTATGTCTTGCCTTTCAACTCTGTGGGCCTTCCTTCAAGGATCTGAGTTCCAAACTGGAGGCCGTTTCATTCTTTCTCTGTGACACTCACTGCAGCTCCCCCTCCACCCTGCCTCCCTCTCCCATATTTAATTTTATCGTTCTTTCAGACATAAACATGAAAAAAAAAAAGCAATTTTGACTTAGTTTCTGAGTGTTGCTGCAAAGAAAAGTAACAAACATCTGTTTTTACCTTAACTGCATCCATATGTTCAACCTCCCCATCGCCCTCCTCCCCCCAAAATTTACAGCTGTACTTGGTGGGTACTGCAGGCTGCTGACTTAACTTCCTTCACAGCTAGGTTAGAGGCTAAGTGCAGAGACTGAAAATAGCCATTCTAAGCAGGGACCAAAAACTGCTGTGTAGCTAAGCCAAGTGTTCAGGTTTTCCACTCTTCCTCTTTTAGTTTCATTCCCTATTACCCTTCTCCCAGTCTCACTCCCAGAGAAATTAGGAGATGATTCAGGAGCCTTTTTTTAGAGACAAGTTATTGTGGTCATGGGAAGAAATGTTGTGAAATGTGCTTGTGGCTTTTCTACTTACAAACTGATCAACATGTGAAATAGCATGTTTATCATCTAGGTATGTGGTTTGAGGTGCATGCTGTGGATTATTGTCAAGGGTTAGTTACCTTGTTTCATTTTATTACTTCTTGTTGTAGCATCTGGAACAATTCTGGCCTTCCCAGAGTTTTGTGTTTGGAGAGGATTAACAGGAAAAGGCTATTTTACTGCAATATTGGAGAAGCAGTGAAACACAATGTTGAATGATACTATCTTTTCCTTTGTGGTATGCAGCATGCTTTCAGAGATAAGAGGGGTTTTTTTTTCAACCAAAAGTTATTCCTTTCCAGTTATCTAGTGCCTTTAAGAGATGTGAAACTAGTTGTGCCAAGATTTCTACCTACAGTAATCTAAGTGGTTGTAATCTCCAGAGGGATTCAGCAGCCCTTGCTCTGTCACTGGAAGAAGCTGGCTGTCTCTTAGTAATACTGATTAATTCTAATAAAACAGTTTTCAAGAAAATTAAGTTAGAATCTGGACTATGATTTATTAGAAAGTGAGTTGATGACTTTTTATCTGCTGGTCATGTTACTGTATATTATATATACAGTTATATATATATAACAACCCAGTGGAGGGTTGTTTTCTTCAAAGGGGATATTAATTATCTCTCTGAGGATAAGATTCCCTGCTCCTAGCTGATTTTCTTTGGCAGGATGAACAAAAGTCTGACTGACATCTGGTGGCTAAACGACCCTGTAGTTCTCTTTCTGTTGTTACATACATTGAGAGAGTGGAGACTGTTTCTGCTGACAGAGGGAGGTCATCTTACATCCTTCTGGATGTGATCCTTCTGGCTGAGACATCATCAGAGCATGGAGGTGGCATCTGCATTGACTTTGAACACAGTTGGGAAGAGGAAGGAATCAGTATGTTCTCATGATCATGAGTAAAAAGTGTTGAAGCTAAAGAAAGAAATCTTTACTCTGTTTTTAATTGGTAATTAAAAGGAATGCTGAAGCCTAGCCACTATGTGCAGCCATAACTGGCCAGGTGTTGTGGCCTTTACTCAGCAGCTTTTCAGGTTTCTGTTGGATCTCTGAAGATGTCAGTGAAGAGGACACACAGATACCAGTATCTGTGCCTTCAGTCTATGTACAGGTCTGATGTTTTATGAAACCTTCTCAGCTGTGGTAGGACATGATCTGAATGGAGATTTTTCCCACTTCTGTTGGCTAAAAGGGAAAGATTGTGTCAGGGGACTATTGTAATCCTGGAAGTGTAAGCTCTCCTATTTTTTGGAAGGACCAGATAGAACCTAATGATTCTAAAAGACTTGTGCCTGAACTGTAAATGCCAAAGTCAAGCTATATCATACACCTGGATGTAGAAACTCTCTGTTCAAGACTGAAAATGGAGCATTTGTGGTCCCCTGAGGCAGGCTTTGGCAAAATCGTAGTCTCATTGGTCAGCAGTTTCACCAGCTCTGTCAGAAGACCATGGAGAAGCAGGCAGTGACTCTCTACTTGTGGGCTGAGTACAAGATTTATACTTGTCTTTAATATCCCAGAGAGATCCTCTAATGCACTGAGGGTAGATGGTAGACAAATAGCTGTTGTGCTGTTGCTGTGCTGTGGTCTAGGAGTGTGATAATGAGAAGCATCATGGATGTGAGTGAGCAGTGCAATCATAACTGTGTCTCTTCCAGTTTTTGTGTTGCTGGAAGATGAAGAGTTCCTCTGAGATCTGGACTGTGGAAAATAGTGTTCTGACTGCTGATCTTTTTATTATAACATCTAATTTTTGTTCTACATCAGTCTGGACTCTTGCAGTGAATGTATTTGAAGTAGTTGAAGCAGTCTGCATCACTCTGTGGTATCTTGTGTTTTATTTTCCCTCTCTCAGCACTGGCATTGTGTAAGAGAATATGGGTTGTAGATGTAGCATTGGGAATTAAAGTGCACAGCAGATTTCAAGGGTAAGATACAATTCTGACTCCCTTTAAATTCTGAATATGGGCTCTTTGAGAATGGAAGTTGCTATATTGATTATAAATCAATATACAAGGAAGTGAACAAATCTGAAGCTGATTATTTCCTCATTTTATCTATTCTGTTTTCAGCTCTGAAAGAAATGCATGGGAGTTGTGCTTCAAGAATATTTTATTTATCTTGAATAATATATTGGAGATAGATATTTTGTAGGAAATAAATAGTAGTGTATAAAGACTGTAGATTTGCCCTGAAGATTTTAACAAGCACACAGCAACAGACCTTCAGGACTGTCTGCATTCTGTTCCTTCTGGGTTCTTCTGCTTCTACCCTGAATGCAACACAAAATTCCCATTTACTACACTCAACCTTCAGGTAAATGTAGGCAAATCTTTACATCTGGATTTTTTTTTAATCTAACAGCTTTTTATGGAGAGGGTAGAGAGAGTAGAGCTGCTGTGCACTATGCTGTTGCTTTGTTAATTCCTCATGTCCCAAGGGACCACAAATTCTGTGCCCTTGCAATTTCCTTGAGCTCTTGAGTCCCCAAAGCCCAGATTTGAATTCTAATGTAGCATATCTCCTCAGCAAGAAGGGCATGGTCTCTGTTTGGCTTACTGAGTTTTAGTGTTTCCCAAGTCTGATATTGCTGTTCCTCAGAAAGTGCTCATGGAATCACAATGTTTGCAGGTCAGATTTCAGCCAGCTTGATGCTAAACTTATTCATTCACCAGTTCTTTGACGATTAAGATGCTTCCCAGAGTGGGCAAGAGTGTTAGAATCTGTCCATAGAGTAATTGCATCTCGTGTTCTGGTGAGCTTGGATGTTTCAAAAGCCCTGTCTAATGGAATAAGGCCAAGTGCTGTGGTTGGCATCTTACGTAGCAGAGGAGGATTATTTTTGGTGATCTTAAGGCCTCAGGTGCATTCCACTTTTGCTTTTGTTAGTTCTGTAACAGGAGAACATTGTGTGTCCTACTAATAGTCTTTATTATTATCTAAAAAGAGTTGTTTGTAAGAACAATATCAGCATAAGTGTTACTCCATTGTCTGAAGAATTATAGTGGGTGGCTAAAATAGAACAGTGTAAGGAGCGTCAAGGTGTGTTGAACCATGAAGAAGAGAAAAAAATCATGGTTTTCTAATAGCTAAGAAGTGGCTGGGGCTTTGCTTTCAGCATTCAAGCATCTCATTTAAAACACTTTTGTGAAGGCCTTGGTTTTCTGAACTTCTTTTGAAAGTAGGACTTGCTAATGCTCAGCTTCAGGTCCTTGGCATCACTAAACACTTTGGGGAATGTAGGGCTCAGTGCATCATGCAACAGAGAAACTCAAGTTTTGATCCATATGGAGTCTGTTAGCCCACAGCACCTGCAGGGGAGTTTTACTTAGTTTAGTCACAATGGAAGATATTTAATCTAACATGAATGATTTAAGATTTTCTGTTGTATTAGCCTGTTTGTGTGGATAGAGCAGGGGCCTGCCTGATAAGAAGTTGACTTTTACCTGCTTGATTTTATCAGTGGGCCAATAGCTGACAACAAAGAAAACTAGCTGGACATGCCTAGGCAAGAGGTAGAAGTTCACACATGTCAGAACAATTATTTTTAAGGAGTCACTATGCCTGAGATGGTCTTATTGTGTAAGCCCTGTGAAGAAAGTCATAAAGCATGTGGCTGAAGATACAGAGAAACTTCTTTGAAACATCTGTTGCATTAGATCTTCATGTCCTTCTTTAGTTGCACTTAATATTTGCCTTGTTGTCAAGAGTTTAATGCATCCTGAAGTTGTTTGCTTATTTGGAATAAAAATGAAAATAAGCTAAAATCTGTGTCACTTTCATTGTAGTTATTGCTGTGAAACTACAATAAGGTCTAAACAGAAAGTAGAAGACTATTGATACCTCTAGAAACTGCTTAAAAATTGTGTTGTTTCTGAGTTCTGATGCAAACAGGATAAGCCAGTGTTAGGAAGCAAAAATGGAGCCAATAAAAAGAGTTTCTGATTATAATAGCTTGTTTCTGTTTAATATCATGGAGCAGGATGAGGTTTTGCAGAGTTTCTCATGGAAATAGCATCCCCAGTACGAAAATGATTACCTCATTCTCAGTACCAGTGCCAAGCACTTAGCCCTCACTGAACACACGGGCTTGATTTTCAACATGAAACAAGCCAGAAGTGTTGAATGACATTTTCAGGTGACAGTTATGGTTGTATTGCCTGTAATTAGCACCTCTTAACATGCAAACCTGCCTGTGCCTTTTGCAGGCTGTTGAAGCTCAAATCCGAAGCTTTGGGCAGACCCCTTCCCAACTGCTCATAGAACCACATCCTCCCAGAAGTTCTGCCATGCAGGTGGTAAGTACCATGCTAACGCTGGCACCTGCCACTTTGTTCACTTCCTTTGCTCTCTTTAAAGTTTCAAAACTGGCCTCTTCCCTTGGCTTTTATGTGGTGGTGGAATTGGGTTATTAAAACCAGCAGATGAGTTATGGTTTTGTAGGACTGGGGAGTGTGTGCAGTGCTTAACTCTTGCTTTATTGCTGAAAGGATTCTATTGATTTCTGGTACAGACCTTTTTTTGTCAGTGTGATCTAAGAACACTTCATCAGTTGATTTTGTTCATGCCATGCCTTTACAGGTGAGAGACAATCATCATGGAGACAATTTAGTTAATCTTTGGCAGATTCCTCAAGAAGCATGGATTTAGGAGGTGGAACTTCCTTGCCTTTTCCCCCAGGCATAGGTTTTCCCCTAAACCCAGGATACTAGGAATTCATGAGCTGAAACATAAATAGCAAAGAATGTGACTAAATGTGTTTTGCAGTAAAGCTAGGGTGATAAAATCCAGGCAGTGAGCATTAACATGCTTTCCCTTTTACCTCTACTCCTGTCTAATATAATTTTATTATACAAACTATTACTTTATTACTGATTACTTTCCAGTTCATGTTGTGTGCAGTCCTTGGGTCTGAAATATCATTTGTGTTGTAATAGATCCAGACCAAAGTATGTCAAGTGATACCCTGAGAAGGGGTCTGCTAATTCACAAGTTTGTCAAAAGGCTGCATTCTTTATTGTTAGGATGGACATTTGACACTGACAAAAAAAAAGACATTTTCTTCTTGTATGTCCTGCTCAAGCAAACTGAACTTGTTAGGTTCAAAACATACCTGAAGTACAAAAGCTTTTAGAAAAATGACACAAAAATCTGAAATGTTCTCCAAGTAGCTTACAAACCCTAGTGATAGAGGAGTCCAAGAAAGCTCAGCTTTCATGTTGTCAAGGGTTGGGGCTGGGCCAGCCACAAAGCCACTGACACATACTCTCTATTATCCCCTTTGCCCCCATTCCAGGGAGGAAAAGGGGAAATTGGTAGAGAGAGAGAAAGACTTGTGAATTGGAAAGGAAATTCAAAGTACTTTAATGAAAATAACAAGAAAATTATATATATATATATACACACACACATACAAAACTAATACCAGAACCAAACCCCCTTGATGTCACCACTGATGCTGTAGCAGGGGTGGGTCCTGCAACTCAGGAACTCTTGAATGGAGATGGAAGGCAGAACAGGGAGAGTCCTGCAGGAACAGAGCTGCCATGCTGATCTTCACAGGGCTCAGGTGCTCAACCTTCTAGAAGGGTGGAGACCCAAACCTCTCCTTAGATGTACTAGTTGTTAACTGGGTGCTAATTAGCTGAATGAAGCACCTGTTTTGCCTGGGTCTTGCACCTCATGCTAGACACCCCAAAGTCCAAGCTCAATATCAAAGCCTCAAGGGCTGAATCTAGAATGACCTATATGGCACGGAATACCTTGTTTTGACTCAAACTAGGGCAAGAGTGTTTCTTGTATTTTCTGCCTTACACTTAAGGTCTTCTCTGACCCTGTTTAGACACCAGTAAAAACATACCTTATTTTGACTCAAACTAGGACACTTGTCCAATGGAGTACTAGCCTTTCTCAACTGTTGTACCTGAGACTTGCTCAGGTGACTGTGCCATCCTCCCTAGGCTTTCTGCAGCCAGTGCACACTACACTTGGACAGCTGTGCTGTGGGCACACTCCTAGCCTGGGATCCCACACACTGGATGGGCAGAGCTGATTGTGCTGCTTTGGGATCTGCTGGACCATGATGGCATCTCCCACGTAGTGTCCCTGGGTTGCAGAGCACCACAGTGACTTGGGTGTGCAGCCCATGTGGATCTCTCTTTCCCTGTTAACAGGGATAGGAGGGGTCCCAAGTGACCTCCTCAGACAGCTACATGCCATATGTGTGTCTGTCTGTCATGGTGCCATGTGCTAGGCACTTGTCCTAATTTAGAGGGAGTTGTTTAGATGCTCTCCTTAGGGCCGTGGGTTAGAGGTATAGCAATGCTAGGTATGGTTGGACTTGATGATCTTGGAGGTCTCTTCCAACCTTAATGGCTCTGTGATTCTGTGTTTTTCAGACTCATTGTTATATAAATAAATCTGATGCCAGGAAGCAGTTTGTGTGGTTTTATCATGATGTTGTTCATGATGCTGAATTAGGAGAGATTTAGTATGTAATGAGAGAGGTTAAATTCTCTGAAGTTAGCTTTTTCTAACTCCTGTGTGGTTTTTTTTAGACTAAGGTACACATAGAGGAAAAAAGCCCTTAGTTCTCCACTCACTTTGAGCAGTTTTGTGGTTCTTAATACATGATTTTACAATAGCACTATATTAATTGATTTTAAAAGTAGCATTCCTGGAAACGAAATGCAGCAAGGATGTTTTTCCCTGTCACAGTTATGACTTATTTCCAGTTGTATTCTTCCCTGAGTGTCTTGGTTTTGTGCCTGTGTCTGTGCATGGATGCATGAACACAGTGGGATGGAGAGGCAGCACGTGCTGTGGGCAGTGCACAAGGCATAATATACACCAGGTGTAGTAATTAGCAGCCACACGAAAGCAGCCTATTTGTCTGGGTTTGCTGCTGTTGCTGTATCCCCTTGTGTTTTCAACCATCAGATAGCTGGATTTAATTGAGGCCACATCTGATGAGGCATTACTGACACCTTTAATTGAATGAGCATCCAGGGAAGATTAACTCATAATATTGATTGGCTTTTAGCCACTTGCTCCAAAGGGTGTCTGGGTAGCTTATTAGTTGCTTTTATTTACACCTTTATGCAAAGCCTGTAAATAGGAATTCATAGAGCAATATGTTTTTCTAAGTACTCTTAATAACTTTTTAAAAAGGAGTGATAATAAAAATGCAAATGTGTTTAATTCTTTTATGAGTTCTGTATAAATACACATTTAATGTATGCACTTACATACACATATATGTAATGAAATATTGCAGGTGGAAAATAGCCAAGAGCACTTCATTAGTGTTCTAATTCAGTTCTTAAGAAAATTACAAATGCTAGACTACTTGTGACTAGGGTGGTTGCATTTCTACATCTCAGGGGAGTTCTCTTTTGTAGGTGCAGCACACAATCACCAACACACTCAGTTCTGCTTTTCCTCCTCATGTTTGATATTGGGCTCTAAGGCCCTCAATATTTTGTTTCATCATTTGAAGCATTGTTAGAGAGCTTAGTTAAAGAAGTTATTAAACTTTTCAACTGATGGAATTAAAACACTAAAACCTAAGAATAGTATGTTGAAAATTAGAGTCTGGGTTAATTCCTCCCTTTCATTCTAGACAATGCATCTGTAATCACATCCACTTTATTTTCTTGACAACTGCATTTAATTATGTTTGTCCTTTGAAACACATTTGCAGTGAAGACTTACACTTTGCATTCATAAATATTAGTTTTGTGCACCAGAAATATATACAGAACATTCATCTAGGGTATGTGTGTATCTGTTTATTTTAATGTGCTTTCATGTTCTCATCTGGCTTGTAAAGATTTACAGGCTGCCAATTCCATGCAACTTGAGACAATCTCTAGGAGCAGGAATTTCTTTTGCTCACTTCTTTTTTCCCCCCCTTCCCTCCTAGTTTGGCATTGCTTTCCCTGACATGCTATCTCTGCAGATAGGAAGGAGAATTCTTTTGGCAGACATAGGTGATTGGAAACATTTCATTGAGTCTGCTCTGATCTTGAGCAAAGCTGGTATATAGACCCCCTCAAATTAATAGTGTACCTGAAGGGTTTTCTACCTGAAATAGTTGTTTCCACAAGCCTGTCAACTCTTACTACATTTGCCTTTCACTGCAGCTGCTATTGGATCTGGTGTGTTTTAATCCAATCTTCCTTCTCTTGTCCTGTCTTCTCCTTCCCATGTTTTCTTTTCCCATGTATTTGGGTTCTTGTTGTGTGTACTCAACAGTATCTCCTCCTGCAGAGTCCCTTGATGTTCACAGACCAAGCTCAGCAGGATGTTATCATGGTTCTAAAGTTCCCATCCAACTCTCCTGTCACTCACGTAGCAGCCAACACGCAGCCTGGTCTGGCCAATCCTGCTGTCATCACAGTCACTGCAAATAGGCTATTTGCTGTGAACAAGTGGCATAATCTTCCTGGTAAGTAAATTAAAGTGAAGTAGCATAAGAAAGCACTGCCATCAATCAGTGCTTCTATTGTCTGTTTCAAACTTTGCTGTAGAACTGCTTTAAATGTCAAGTGTGAAGAGCAAGCCCTGTTCATGGACACAACCTGCTCTTCACACATGGACTTAGTCTCTCTCTAAACCAGTAACCTCAGCTGTTGTGTAGGAAGATGTGTAGCACACAAAAGGTTTGTAACTGTGCAGGAAGACAAAACCAGTATGTTACTATTTGATCATGATGAAGTCACACTCTTCCTATTGAATTGTTTTTTCAGGCAGGTGGAAGCCTGAACCATCTTGTGTCAAAGACAAGTTTTAAAGCATGTAGAACTTACCTCAACTGTTTTCTACTGTCTTTTTTCTGACTGATTGTGAACACCATATGCTGATGGTAAAGCCACTCAAGGAGAATCAGAAGATAAAATAGCTGAGAAGTCTGTATCTTCTGTAATTTAAACATCCCAAAGTTATTAGGTGCTTATGTATTTGTCAATATAAAAAGAAAACAACATATCCATTTGCATGACAACCAATCAAATGGATTTTTCTTTAAAAATCAATTGGACTGGAGAGTATGGTAGTTCTGTTTTCTGTTCTAATGTCTCTAATCTTAAAGACACTCATCCTCCTTTCTTTGGCTACGACAGTGTCAGGCCCAAGCCCTAAAAGGTAGTTTATTTCAGTGCTCTGCACTAAATCTGGTCAAAGGCTTTCCAAGACAGAGAAAAAAGAGCTTTTACTCCAATAACTTAACTAGAAGGTTTTTGCACCAGAGTAATACTCAGCATCACTGACATTCCTGCTAAGAAATCTGGGCCCATGGTCCTTGGTTACATTTTGAAAACATCCAGATGACTCCCACACTTTTTCCTAATTCTTACAAATGACCTCTCAACATTGTACAAATAGAAACCTCTATGTATTATTTCACACACCCATGAAATGCTTCAGGAGAAAGATGGGAAGGAAGGAAGGGGGGCAGGGAGGCTTATCTAGATAACAAGTTGTGAGCAAGAACTATTTACAGGCCTCTTGACATTTGTTTGAAAGGATGATGGCAACATGCTCTCATACCTTGGATGTGTGGCCTTAGGCATGTAATATTCAAAGCTTTGGAAAAATAGCCTTTGTGAACACACAAGAGTCATGGGAAAAGAAGGGGTCCTGCAGTGGTAGGGTTTTCTTTTTATTGCCTTGTAAGTCTGCTGGTTGGTGATCTGTGAGAAAGCAACCAGCTGTTGAGTGTAGTAATCAACCGTTTTGAGTTGAGCAAAACCTCCAGGTTGTGGTTTCTCTCTCATCTCTGAAAGGGAGAGCAGTAATCTCCTTTATGGAGAGCTCAAGAAAACCTCCAATTTAACCCAAAAACCCCAAACCCAACAAAACCCCACCTCCCTCCACCTCTTTGAGAGCACCTGATCAGCTCAGGCTGGTACTGGAGTGCAATGCTTAAGATATGTGTGTGCACTCCTGAGACTACTCTTCACTATTGTGTTGCCTTCAAATTTTATGCCAAAATGGGATTTGCTGGGATTAGAGGATAAGTATCATTACTCCTCCAGATCTCCCACTGTGGGCTTAGCATTGTCTTTACTAATGAGGCATCATGATAAAAAAGTTGCCAAGTGACCAGTTGTCAGTGATGTGTAATTAAAACTCTTGTGCCTGCTTGTGTGGATGAGTTTGGTAGCTTTGCTGACATCTAATGGCCCTGGGACCCAACAGGGTGCCTGCCTTTGGCCACGTGGACTTCAGGTTTGGTTTGGTGTCAGTGTTTCATTGCAGCAGAACTTGGACTTGCCAATTACCTATGAAATCCTTCTGTTGATACTAGTTTTTATATCACGCTAAGGATGGTAGATAGAAAAAGAACAGGTGCAAGTATTCAGCCATTACTTTTTGTTCCACTCCCAAGAATGTCTTCTGGGCTGTTTAGGGGGTAAGAAGTGGGCAAGTTTGCTTGCTTGCTTGTTTGTTTTTACTGAGGCTGTGAAGAACAACAAAAAAAAAGGCTTTTTTTTAACACTGAAGGATAATTCAGGAGGTAAACATTTCCCTGGTATGCCAGTTGCCCAAATGAAATGTGGGTCTGCAGAACTATATATTAACTTCTGCACAAATGGGTTTTGGTGATGGATGAACCCCTAAATACTGGATGACTCTGAGAGTTCCCTGTCTCCATCATAAACTGCCTTTTCCAGAAAAAGGTCCTTTGTGCTTCACTTGTTCAAAGCAGGGCTTTAAAAAGTAAAGAGGCAAATAGTCTTTGCTACAGTCAGCAGATGGCTGTCACATTTTGTTTTCAGTGCTCTTTACCACTTAATTTTGTTTTGTTGCGACAGGAGAGGTTGCCAGTAAAGCATCTGCTGGAGCTTATGGCTCAGGACCAGAGCTGCTGCTGATGGCATACATTTAGAATAGCACTAATCTAAAATAAATGTTTAATAAGCAGCCTGCAAAAAGCACCTGGATTATTTTTTTCTCCACTCAGTTGATGCAGAAGAGACTTGGATAGTTAAAAAAAACCAAAGCAAGTGTAGCTTTGATGTATGGAATGTGTGTAGCTTCACCTATGAAAGAAAATGCAGAGTTTTAAAATCTTTTTTTCCTGAATTCCAGCTCATCAAGGTGCTGTACAGGACCAGCCTTACCAGCTGCCAGTGGAAATCGATCCTCTCCTAGGTCTGTCACTTCCTCCTCTCTTTGCGATTCATTAAGCTCTCGATGGTGGCCCTGAAGTGTAGATTACGGTTGTTTTTCACTCCCTGCTTGCTGGGAATGGAATTTTCCTGATAAAGCATTTGCATGCAAATTGGAATGCAATGAGCTGTGGCTCTGCTGGTATTTCATCAACTCCCCCGCGTTGCTTTGCCTAATTTGAACAGGCCTAGGACGCGTGTCACTGAAAATTAATATGGATGCTGTAATAATGTGTGATTGAGAATGTGCATGGAGCACTGTCAGGGTAATATTGGATCTTTTCATCACTCAGACTTGTTGATGAGCAGGAGCGAGGCCCCGTGTGATGGATTGGTGCCCTAGTAATGTGATGGAGGCTCCTTGGCTGGGAAGATTTTCATAATAACAGTAGGGTTCTTCACTGCACTGTGTTGTGAGAAATAAAACCACAGTGCCAGGGTTGCATCATTAAAGGAGATCAATCGTTTCTTCCCAGAGCTGCTGTTCAGGCTGAGGGGATTCGTGTGTAATTGCAAAGTGGTTTCCAAGTTGAAATATATTGCCCCACTCTGCTTTAGTGTGGAGGTATTAGGATTCATTTTTCAAGGGTATTGCAGCTTTTGATCAGCATGGCTGGTTAAATTTGTGCATGGTTTTCTTTTATTCAAAAGGGCTGGAGGGATGTCTCTTATTTAATGGCTCAGTGTCATATACTCAAATAATGAGGTTTTATTGGTTTATAGAGAGCTGATATTTCTGTTAGCATGGTTAGAGTTTGGTCACTTCTTTCAACTTGGAGGAGTGCCAACTTGACAAATGGAACCTTAAACATGGGCAGAAAAACTCAGAACAACCTAACTTCACAACACAAGCTAGTTGTAGGGCAGTTCACAGGAGCAAAGAAGACAGGATTTCACCTCCACCTCCATCCTGGGACTCTTCAAACTTAGCTCTGTTTTCTGAACTGTCTGTTTGAAGATAGTAGTTTAAGTGAAAAAGAAGTGGCCAATTCTAGAAACATAATGAAATCAGAGCAAAAATGAACAGGCCTGCATAGATCAGAATGACAGGGCTGTCAGCCAGTGAGAATTAATTTCTTTACTATTAATTAGAGATTAATCAATTGGAATTAATTTTCTACTCATATGCATATTGCAGTGGGAACTGCCTTGTGTCAGTCTGGAGCTGTTTTGCAGGGCAGGCTCTGGGAGGTTTAAAATCAGGAAGAGTGTGGACATATGAAACCATTTTGTAGAGCTGATAAAATCGAAAGGTTTTCCCAAAGTTTGAAAAAATCAATTCTCATCTGACTAATGCAACACTTCTAATGAGGAGGACATGTGCTGTAAGTCTCCTTTCCTTCCTGAAATAGATTTTATCCCCAAAAATGTTTGGAGCAGGAAATGTATGTCCTGCTTTTAAACCTGCTATCTTAAAAACATCAATAAACATCACAGCAAAAAAAAAAAATCCAAACCCAAAATCACATGGAGCCTGTCTGATGATTTTTGTACATCTTGTGAAGAACATTAGGAAAGAAATCAAATGATTGTTTTCATTTCCAGTTTTAAGATGATAATTCCACTTTCAGGCTTACCTTTAATTTACAAAGCAGTTTGACTTTTGTTTGGTATAAAAACCTTTAAAATGAATGTTCACAGCTCTGAAAAATGGTTTGATATTCTCTTCATACAGTTGGACATGGTTTAGAAGGTTTAAGGCTTTCTTTGTCACTGTTAAGTAGCATCATTGGGTCCAAGCAATTACGTAGATAATATTAAAGGTTTTTAATTGTGGCTAGACACATTTACCTAGAAATGGCACCTAAGAGGACCACAAAATTACCCTTTTATGGTTATAGCAGGAGTCTTGTTGCTGTCTTAGTCATAAGGAGGGATTCCTGCTGTCCTCATTTTCCAGTTGCACAGGAAGATGTCCAACAGCACTAGCTGACATAGCCTAGATCCTAGACCTCTTTTGGAGGTGAAGTGTTTTGAAGGTCTTCCCCACCCTGAATGTATCAATCTGCATGTTTTGGAGGGGGTTGCTTATTTGCCTTTATTTTGTCCTACAGAATAGTGCAGAGTGCATTTATCATGAGTTGTTACTCATTAAGTGATCTCAACAGTGGCCAAGGCTCTGTGTTACCTGCAGAGCAAGTGACAGTATGTTGCTAAATTATTTGCTCCCCATTTATGTAAGACAGTATCAACAATTTAAGCAGAGCAAAAGCAAAAGGTGTTTGTGGTACTTAGGGCCATGGTTTAGTGGTATGGTACTGATAGGTATGGTTGGACTTGAGGTCTCTTCCAACCTTAGTGATTCTGTGAAATTAAGGATTTGGTTTAGAGTACATGGAATAAGCCCAAGGCTTAGAGGATGGGTAGACTGTGAGAAGAGAAGGGTGTTAAAGAAGAAAGAGGGAAGGAGAGCAGAAGAGCAGGACAGAGACAGCTCTAGGGGACCAACCACCTGGAATGGAAGCAATGATGCTCCAAGGTATGGCTAGGCTTGGTGAACGAAGCTCCAGGGAGGGCTCCAGCCACGCTCCTCCTCAGTGCCTTTTCCAAGCGCTGATAAAAAGAGGATAGCAGATAGCACCCTCAAGCCTGCACTAGGGATTTTTTTAGGTGAGACACAGCATGTGCAGAGCTGGACCCACCCTTTAGTCCTAAGGTTCATCTGCCAGGGCCTAGCAAGCTTGGATGCTGGCAGCCAAGTCCTTAGGACATAGGTTTTATTAGAGTGTCCTTCTCTTAGCTGGAAGGCCTCACAGGGCTAAACGAGCTCCATGTGCCCGGGTTTGGAATCAGAGTTGTCCTTCTCCTAGGATGACTGCCAGAAGGCTAATGAGCTCATGCTACCCATCCAAGGATTCTAGGAACATGGGTATCACTCCCCACCCTTTCCTGTGGGCAATGAGTTTAATGCTCCCTCTGCTGTCGGCACAGTTATGGCACCAGGGGCCACAGGAGACCACAAGGGATTTTCAGACTGTGCCTGGATGCTCCAAGGAATCAGCAGGCAAACCCCAGCTCAGGAGAGCTTACTTGCCTGAGGTGGGAGTCAGGTTACCTTGGGAACAAAGAACATAAGTTCTTCCTCCAGTGTAGGATTTTCATCATTTAGATCTATAAGGACTNTGTGTTACCTGCAGAGCAAGTGACAGTATGTTGCTAAATTATTTGCTCCCCATTTATGTAAGACAGTATCAACAATTTAAGCAGAGCAAAAGCAAAAGGTGTTTGTGGTACTTAGGGCCATGGTTTAGTGGTATGGTACTGATAGGTATGGTTGGACTTGAGGTCTCTTCCAACCTTAGTGATTCTGTGAAATTAAGGATTTGGTTTAGAGTACATGGAATAAGCCCAAGGCTTAGAGGATGGGTAGACTGTGAGAAGAGAAGGGTGTTAAAGAAGAAAGAGGGAAGGAGAGCAGAAGAGCAGGACAGAGACAGCTCTAGGGGACCAACCACCTGGAATGGAAGCAATGATGCTCCAAGGTATGGNATATATATATATATATATATATGGACACCCATCGATTAGTGAGGACAGACTATAATATGAACAATGTGTTCATTAATTGATTCCTGTCCATTCTGTGGCTTCACAGTGCAAGATTATCTGGGGAACTAAAACAGCAGGTAATTGAATTAGGGTAAAGATTTTCCCTGAACCCAAAGGAGATTGTGGAGATAAACTGGTTAATTTTTGTGCCATGCTCAAGAAAATGTGAAATGTTTACTGAAGTTATTCTCTTTTTTAGATTACAATGCTTGCAATCGAGTGCAAACTTGATGATGATTTTGAAATCATAATTCCATTGTCTGCTGTATTTGAGCCTCTATATAACATATATATACACATAAGTACTTTCTCATAATTACATTCCCTTCATGTGTTTCTTAACTTCTAATTTCCTATACTAGAAGAAGGAGGGAAGGAAGCTGATTACATTTTTATGTATCATTCCTTTTTGCAGTCTTTCATTTATATTTGTCAGCTGCATTTGACTTAAAGAAGGGTATTCTTTTGCTTTAGAATATAGACTACAAGGAATTAGCATTGTTCCCAGAAGTGTAATGAGTGTTTTATAGTAAAAGCAGAAAGGAAAACATTTATAGTAAAAGTAGAAAGGAAAACATATAACAGCAGAGAGGAATATTGCTTTGGTGTGGGTGCAAGCTTCTAAAATGTGCTTTTCTTCTGTGAAAAAGACTAAAATCTCTTGCTTTGTGTGTGTTTCTGCTTAGCCAGCAATACAGGGATGCACAGGAGGCAAATCACTGACCTTTTAGACCAGAGCATTCAGGTCCATTCCCAGTGTTTTGTCATCACCTCCGATAACCGTTACATCCTGGTCTGCGGCTTCTGGGACAAGAGCTTCCGTGTCTATTCTACTGACTCAGGTAATGGCTTCTGAAGAATATGGCAATAGCCTAACAGATGGTTCTCTTCATCAGCCATCTGCTCTTGCAAGGGCTTTGGTAGTGATATGGTTGGACTTGATGATCTTAGAGGTCTCTTCCAACCTTAATCATTCTGTGAAAGAAAGAAAGGGAGGAGAAACTGGAGTGTGTGTTTGTTCTCCAGTTAATGATATTTGTCCAGGTTTTTTTTACCTACTCTTATTGTGCATTTGTATGCTATGATTTTTTGTGAGCTGATGGCATATGTAAGACAACAAGCTCTTGTTTAGCCAGAGCATGCCACTTCAAATCTACACTGTTCTTACACTGCAGTATCCAACAGTCAATGAGTGTTTGTGAAGCTTTGCATACCAGGGCAATTAATTGTTCTTGCTTGAATTTAACTCTGCTTGGTTCACTTGGACTTAACTCTGCTTGGTTCTCAGCACCACAGAAATTTTTGGAAGGAAATACAGGCAAGCACCACAGAATAAGAACAGAACTCTTGGGGAAAGAATACTTAGGAAAGCCTTTGAAAGCTGCACTAGAACAGAAACATTCATTTAGAGCCATGGAATTCTCTCACAGGACAAACTGCTCAATATATGTGTATAACTGATCATGTAACAAACTGATCAATATCATGGGCAGCAGTTCAATTAATTCATCAGAATCTTTCCATGGAAGAGCTACAGGAATTTCAAAGCCATGGAGCTGCAGAAAAAAATAGGGATGATTTTTTTCCCCTTTCATTATCTTATAATGGGAACAGCAACCTCAGTGCAAGGTACTTCTTTGGGATTAATGACCCAGTGTGGTTAATGTGTGTGTGCCATGAAGCTTTCCATCAGGTTATTAATCCCTAGGGAATATCCTACATGTTTGTCATCCTTTCTTAAATATATTAGTTAATAGTGTTTTTCACACTTGGCAAACCAAAATGTTTAACAAACCAGGATGATCTGTAATGAAAATCTGCTAAGACTAGAGCTCATGGAATATTTTAGCAGATCTGTCATCTTTGCAGTTTTAAAGCCTTAAATAGAAAGAAGTTCCATTTGCTTCATAGTGACTGCCTGCCATTCATTATTCAGCCATTGTGTTAGACTCTTCTTAGTTTAATTCTCTCATTGATGAAAATAAGTGTACATAAAACTGTGAATTTAAAAGAGATCTTCAGGAAAGTTAGCTAGCAGTAATAAATACTCAGTGTATACTCTTGATTTAGAGAATCAAGAGATTGCATGAATAGAATGGAGAGCTAATTCTTGTTTGGTGCATATTCTTGATTTAGAGAATCAAGAGATTGTAGAAGTAGAATAGAGAGCTAATTCTTGTATGTTAGAGGAGATATTTTACTTTACACCTATGGAAGGAACTTGTATGATTTTGGTAGCTTTGTCCTGTATCTCTATGAACTGCAAATACCTCCTTAATTTATGTCTTAATTCAGATATACCAGGGATCTCCTTACTATACTATCTAATCAGGGTATAAACCAAAATACAGCTGTCAGAAAAGTTGCAGGAGATTTGTGTCTTCTGTGTGTCTCCTGTTTGTCAATATATCACCTCTAGCTCCATCTTAAATCAAGCTAGAGCTTGATTCAGTCAGATGTAGTTTGTTTTTCTTTGAGTCACAGTGAGAATGTAGTAGCCAAATATTTAGGCTGAGCTTGGCAGAACAGCAAAGGAGAAAGATGATGTGATCAGTAATGCATAATAGGAAGTGATCACAACTGTTACATTCAATTCTATTTTAATACTTACACAAAAAGGAAACTTTTTTCCTATTAGATTTTGGGATTGTTTGTTTTTTATAACAGGAAATACTTGTAATATAAATCACAGGTTCTCAGCACAGTTAGTAGAGCAGAGGCACACTAAAACCTCCCTCCAGCAGTGGGAATCATTTCTAGGCAGCATTTTAGGTTCAGTAGTCTGGAG
>VWZO01008749.1:0-26848 GCA_013396975.1 Bucco capensis | reverse complement strand
AAGAAAAGAAAAGAAAAGAAGAAAAAAGAAAGTCTACAGAACTGCCAATATTTTAACTTTCCTGCAGTTTAATTTCCCTATCTAATTTAAAACAAACTTTTTGATCTTTAAAGCAAATAACATTGCAGAACAAGAATTCCCTCACTGGGGTATTGTTGCCTCTATTTAAAGCAAGAAATTATGTTTTCCTCAGAGTTAGATAGCACATAGTCTGACAATTTGTTTGAACAGGAGTGTCAGAAAGGCAAAGTTATGTACTACTGGTCTTAAGAGCAATAAGGCCTTGTGTAATCTTGATTATCTTTAAAGTAACAATTAAAAATAATAATCAGCAATTTCCCTTTTGCCTCATTTAGATTAAAATTAATATGAGACTATGTCTACATTAGTAAATTAAGACAGTGCCCAGGAATACTATCATCTATGATAAACTCCTAGAAGAGTCTGTACCATGATTTGGCTTGTACCTACAAGCACTCCCTGCTGCCATTGAACACTGTTCTGGATTTAGATCACTGCACAAAACATTGCCATGAAAGACTATGGATACAAATGCACTGTTTCAGAGGCTACAGGGGCACAGGAATACGGTATCTTATGTTAGTCAAGTATAAAGATTCTCATGTGACAAAACCAGGAGGAATTAGAGATCTATGTCCTACTGTGAGCTATGATCTTCTGGGACTGTGGAAGTGTAGTGGAATGGCTCATATTACCGGAGTGGTGCAGTGGAGGGACACAAGCTATCAAGGAAGGACAAGATGTGAAGCTGAGGAGGTAGAGTCACACTTTATATGAGAGAACATCTAGTGTGCAGAACCATAGAATCATAGAAAGGTTAGAGCTGAAAGAGACCTTTAGAAGTCATCTAGTCCAACACCCACTGCTGCAAGCAGGGATACCTATAACTGGATCAGGTTTTTCAGAGCCCTGACCAATCTGAGCTTGACTGTTTCCAGGGATGGAGCATTCACTACCTCTCTTGGCATCCTGTTCCTCTGCCTCATCACCCATATTGTGAGACATTTCCTCCTTGTAACCAGTCTAAATCTCCCCTCCTTTAGTTTAAAATCATCACCCCTTGTCCCATAGGAACAGGCCTTGCTAAAAACACTGTCTCTATCTTGCTTATAGATTCCCTTTAGGGATTGATAGGTCACAATAAGGTCTTCCTGGAACCTTCTCCAGGCTGAATAATTCTTAGCCTTCCAACCTTTCCTCATAAAAGAGTTGTTCCAACCCTCTGATGATTTTTGTGGCCTTCCTCTGGAATCACTCCAACAGATTCATGTCCTTTTTATGCTTAGGACTCCAGAGCTGGGCACAGTGCTCCAAGTAGGGCCTTACCAAAGTAGACTAGAGGGATAGAATCACCTCCCTCAATCTACTGGCCACAATTCTTTTGATGCAGCCCAGGATTCAGTTAGCCCTCTTGGCTGCGAGCACATACTGTTGGCTCATGCCAAGCTATTTATCTAGAAGTACCCCCAGGTCCGTCTCCACAGGGCTCCTTTCAATCACATCCCCTCTGAACCTATACTGATATAGAGGATTACCCTGACCCAGATGCAGGACCTTGCACTTGGCCTTCTTGAACCTCATGAGGTTCACACAGACCACTTCTCAAGCTTGTGCAAGTCGCTCTGGAAGGCATCCTCTCCCACAGATATGTCAACTGCATTACTCAGCTTGGTGCCATCTTCAGACTTGCTGAGAGTACACTTTAGTCCACTTTCAATGTCAGTGATGAAGATACTGAAGAGCACTCGTCCCAGGGTAGATCCCTGAGGGACACCAATTTTCACAGATCTCCATCTGGACATTGAGCCATTGACTACTACCCTCTGGACAGGACCATTCAACCAATTCATTATCTGTAGAAGTAAATGATTTATGTCCGCCATTTTGGCCCTCTGATGCAGATAAAATAACATGGTCCCACACAGCTTCAGTGTGAAGCAAAAGCATAGAACCTTTATTAGCCCGTGAAGCAAACTTTTATAGTCTAACTACAAGCGGTGTGCTCTCTCAGTACAAAATATGATTGGCAGATTCTAGCCACCCTGGATCTCTTAATTGGCTAGTTGCAGGCCCACCGCTGAGGAGTCCATATCAGAAAGCTACAGGTTGTTTTCTCATCTCTTGGAGCTCTTCCCAGAAAGTTCCTTTCTTTTCAAGTCTCTTTCCCCAGTCAGCAATCTTCTCATGGCCTTGAGTTCAGAGGAGAAAAAAACCTACTTATCAGAGAAAAATTAGTAGAGCCAAACTAAGTAAGAAAAATACCAGGTGTCTTAGTAAAACTTCATCTTTTCTATCAGGATGGGAAAGTACAGAGCTTTTAGCAAAAGTGAGAGAAACTTTTTAGGGGAAAACAAGGTCCCTCCAAGCAGTTCCATTCCACAATTATCCACTGAACAGTCTACCTGTCAAATCCATGCATCTACAATTTAGAGAGCAACCATGTCAAAGGCCTTCCAGAAGTCCAGATAGATGACATCCATAGCCCTTCCCTTGTCCCCTGATGTTGTAATTCCATCATAGAAGACCACTAGGTTGGTCAGGAAGGATTTGCCCTTGGTAAAACCATGATGGCTGTGTTGATTCACCTCCCTCTTTTCCTTGTGCCTTAACATATCTTCAAGGGGATCTGTTCCATGATCTTCCCAGGCACAGAAGTCAGGCTGACAGATTGGTTGTTCCCAAGGTCTTCCTTTTCACCCTGTTTAAAAATGGGTGCAATGCTTTGCTTTTCCAGTCTTCAGGGACTTCACCTGACTTCCAAGACTTTTCAAATATCATAGAGAGAGGCTTGGCAACTCCATCAGCCATTTACCTCAGGATGTGATGGGATGCTTCCCATTGAGACCCATAGAATTATGTATGTCCAGGTTCCTAAAGTGGTTATGAACCTCATCTTCACTTACAGTGGGAAGGACTTTGCCACTCTGGTTCCTGTCTTGTGGTCCACAAACTCAGCAGGTGTGAGTAGAGTAGTTACCAGTGAAGACTAAGACAAAAAGTTGTTGAGCACCTCAGCCTTCTTGTCAATTGTTACTAACTTGACAGACTTGCTTATCAGATGGTTCACTTTCTTTGACCTTCCTTTTCTGGTTGACATATCTGAAGAAGCCCTTCTTACTGTTCTTAGCACTCCTTGTCAAGCTCAGCTCCAGCTGTATCTTGGCCTTCCTGACCTTATACCTACCTGACTGGGCACTGCCCCTATAGTCTTCCTGGGAAATCTGTCCCTGCCTCCTCTGCTTATGCAATGGAAAAACTCATCATGGCCAAGTCTCCACAGCCATTTCTCCTCCGCCAGCTTTCCACTTGACATCTCTGTATGGCCAACTCTAAGATAGGCCGCTTATGGGAAACAGAGGGGGGACCTACCTAGTCAATTAGTTTAAGAAATAGTTTCTGATGTTTTATTATTTCATCTTTTTAACATTGCCAGATCTCACCACATACTCATAAGCAGCAATAACTCTAGGACAATTCGGCTCACAGCATTGGCTTGGCTGTGATGAGTTTTCTTAGTAGTCTCAAAAAACCACCATACTAAGGCTGTCAAAATGTCAAGCTCTTCTTCCAGGCAGTGCTCAGACAGCTGTTTGCCTCTGCTCCTGAAGCTTACTGGAGCACTGCTTGCGTGCCTCCTCCTCCCCTAATGTAACGTATACTGCAGGAATGAGCTTGCAGGCAGTCACCACTCTGACTCCTGTGAGATGTCACTCACTATCAGATATCTAGGGCTCCCTGCAACATCATGAAGATCCCCTAACAATGTTCAAGAGCTTTATGGAGCTCACCATGTGATGGGGATGACCAGAGGAATATCTTGACACATACTGAGTAGTCCGTGCATGGAGAGTTGGCCATGGAGAGATGTCCTAAACCCCCTAAATGGATGGAGCTCTGGCTGAAGGTCGGTGATGAGCCAACTGAGAGCTTATGGGTAAGGATTAAAAAGCAGGCTCCATGGTTAACACCGTAGTGGGTATCTGCTACAAGCCACCTGCTCAGTAAGAAATGGATGAGGCCTTCTACAGACAGTTTAAAGTAGCCTCATGTTCACAGGACCTGAATGTGATAGGGCACTTCTACCCCCTTGACATCTGCTGTAAAATCAGCACAGCAGTCCAGGAGTTTTCTGCTGACAACTTCTGATCCAAGCAATAGAGGAGTCAACAAAGGGAGCTGCTCTACTGAAACTTGTACTCACAAACAAAGGTGGGCTGTGAGATGTAAAGTTCAAGGGCCTGCAGTGATCACGAGATGGTGAAATCCAGGTTAGTGGAAAGAGGAAACAAGGCAAAATATGAGATCACTGTCTTGAGATTCAGTAGAATAGATTTTGCCCTCTTGAAGGGCCTATTTGAAAGAGACCCATAGGATAAGGGCCTGGAGGAAAGAAAGGTTCCAGAAATCTGGTTGATATTAAGGATCACCTCATTCAAATAAAAAAGCAATCCATCCCAATGTCCAGACTGGCAGGAAAAAAAAGGCATGAGGCCTGAATAGATGAACACTGGGATCTTGACAAAACTCAAGCATAAGAAGAGAATATAAAGAAGCTGAAAGCAAGTGTGGGAAATCTGATAGGAATACAGACATTTTGTCAGAGCATACAGCAATATGATTAGGAAAGGCAAAGCCGATCTGTAGTGTTTGATGTCATAGAATCATAGAATGGTTTGGGTTGGAAGTGACCTCTGGAGGTCATCTAGTCCAACCCCCCTGCACTGGGCAGGGACATCCCCAACTAGATCAGCTTGCCCAGAGCCCTGTCAAGACTCACCTTGAATGCCTCCAGGGATGGGGCCTCAACCACCTCTGTGGGCAACCTGTTCCAGTATTCCACCACTCTCATGGTGAAGGACTTCTTTCTAATGTCCAGTTTAAATCTACTCTTCTCCAATTTAAAACCATTGCCCCTTGTCCTTTCACTCCAGGCCTTTGTAAACAGACCCTCTCCAGCCTTCTTGTAAGTTCCCTTTAGGTACTGGAAAGTCACTAGTAGGCCGCCTGAAATGTTTTCTTTTATGATGACTGGCTCCATGGATGAGGGAAGAGCAGTTGATATTCCCTGCCTTGACTTCAGCAAGGCTTTTGACATTGTCTCCCAAAAAATCTTCGTAAAGTACTTGATGAAGTATGAGCTAGATAAGCAGACAGTGCGATGAGTTGAAAACTGACAGAATGACCAGGCCCAAAGGGTGGTGAACAGTGGTACAAAGTCTAGTTAGAGGTCAGTAACTAACATTCTATGCTAAGAGTCAACACTGAGTCCAATCATGCCCAACATCTTCATGAATGTTCTGGATGATAGGATAGACTTAGGAAGTTTGCTGTTAACAAAAAACTCAGAGGAGTATCTGATGCACAGGAAGGTTGTGCTGCCATCCACCTTAACAGGCTGGACAAATGGTCTGACTGGAACACCATGGAGTTCAAATAAAGTTCTGCACCTTAGAAAGAGTGTTGCTATACATCAATATATGGTGAAGGCCAGGTGTCTGGGAAACAGCTCTGCCAAAAAGACTTGGAGTTCTGGTGGACATCAAGTTGAGCGTGAACCAACAATGACCTTGTGGAATCAAAGTCTAGCAGCATTAGGAGCAATGTTGACAGCAGATCAGAGGAAGTGTTCCCTCTGCTCCCCTCAGTGCTTACTGAGGCCACATCTGAAGTAGTTTCTCCAGTTCTGGGCTCCCCAGTACAAACTAGGTAAGACCATCTTTCCTATGAGTAAAGGCTGTCAGGTTTGGAACTACTCAGCCAGGAGCAGAGAAGACTTAAGGGAAATCTTATTGATGTGAACAAATACCTGAAGGGAGGGTATAAAGAAGATGGAGTCAGGCTATTTTTAGTGGTGCTCAGTGACAGGACCAGAGTAGACAGGCACAAACTGAAAAACATGAAGTCCCTCAGGAATGAATTTTTCACAGTGAAAGTGACCTAGTGCAGGAATAGGTTGCCCAGGGTTATTGCAGAGTCCTGATAATTGGAAATTTTCAAAAAGCCACCTGGACATGATCTTTTACAACATGGCTCCAGGTGACCCTGCTTTAGTGTGGAGTTCACCAAAGTGAACTCCAGAGGCTGCTTCCAACCTCAACTATTCCCCGATAGTTTTTCCAGACCCATCTATTTTACTACATGTGCATATGGTTGATACAAAATAAAGTCTGTGTGACTCTGAGTCTTATCAGCTGATTGAAGCTTGGTCTTCATAGTCTTATGAAGCATAGTCTTAATCTGATGTAATGACTTCAGGACCCCAAATCAAAGTCCTCCATTTTAGTATGCATCTGTTGCAAGTGGTAAGACTAGGATATACATGAAACCCTTGTTATCCGCTGTTATTGCTACTAAAACTGTCTTAATGATGCAATGGGGTAACATGTTACCTTGTATGATCTTACACTCACTGAACACTCACTGACATTAGTGTGCACAAGGGACTACTGTGGTCTGAAACCTCTGATCCTTACTCAGGCTAAAGATCTAGTCTTGTGCAAAGATCACAGGAAAAAAACCCGATATTGGTAGAGGTAAGCTTATGTGAGTGGTGGAGATAGACTGCATGTATATGTGACTCCCAGGTAAATCCAGCAATGTCAGTCTCAAAACCCCTGTTCCCTCCAAGAGTTTGATTAGCCATCAGAGTGACACTACACAGATGTCACCAGGCACATCATACAGTCCCAGCCTAGGCACCTTACTTAAACCAACCTCTTATCACCTTCATGTGGCACAAAATTCATTTGCTGGCCACTGCTGCAGTAGGGATGCAGCCAGAAAGTGGCTGAGCAGTTATATGTCAAAGGGGACTGGAGAATGTTAGCTTGCATTTGGAAAGTGTTTTCTCTGGGTGATTATTTCTTTGTGGCAGAACCTACCTGGACTGACTAAAGGAGAAAAATATATGTCTCCTTTTTTCACACTCTCTATTGTTTCGGGACTTGATGTCACCTTGTTAGTGGAGGTATTTTGGAAAGCGATGGACAGAGAAGAACACAGTACTGCAACATGCTTAAGATAGAGATGCAACACAGGAGCAGTGAGCTGTGCAGTGGTGCTGACAGCCAACCTGTCATGTTTCTCCAAAATTATAGTGCAGGTGCTTATTCACTGATTTACTGGGTCTTTGCCTTTACTCCTGAGCATATTTATGCAGCCTCAACCCTTATTAGGAAGGATGCCATCCTTCGAAGTTTCTTCTCAGTTGTAGTGATTACAGTGGCCGGATAAGAACAAACAGCAATTCCTTATGTGACACCTGTAGCAGAGCTGCTTCTTGGAAGTATTTTCCCTAGCAGGAAACCCATAGTCATGGCAAAGTCACCCGAATGGAACTGGATCACAATAATTCAGTGTGGTAATGGAATCTGGGCCATTATGTTTAATGAGAACACATATAAATTTCTTTGATATTTCTTTGTGGTACAGTAGTATAGCCCCCAGGGTGCAACTTATTCCATCTTAGTTACACTAGCTTTGTTAAATAAGCAAATAATCAGCTACCTGTAAGCAAAAGAAATGGATTATGTACATGCCATGCTTTACCACCTCTGCTTCAGAAATAAGTAGTTCTTTCTGTCTAGGATTGTTTTGTATTCGACAATTAGATATACTAGCTAAATGTAAAAATATAGCTATCATGAAATTATGTTAAGTCTGCACATGTAAATGGCTTCAGATTTGTTTTAAACCAGGGCACAGAATTTCTATCTTGTTTTAGAAAGAATAAGGTTGATAAAAGCATGATCTTATCCTGCACCCTGCAATCTATGGGACATAAATATATATTATAATGTACAAAGAAATGGAGTCTGGGCACAGAATACCTTGTAAATGTCTAATTTGAAGATTGCAAAGAAGAGAACCATTGAAGTGGGGGAAAAATACAACAATTCTGAAATAAATTTCCGTAATTTAGTTGCAGAGTTGCCAAGGCAAGCAGGTTCAATATAGTAGAGGTGAAACATACAGAACATCCTTGTGCTTCGACCGAGACCTGTTTCATCTGTTTATGGTTCCTATACCTTGAAAGGGATTATTGTACAGGATTATCCAGACCACATCTTTAGAATTACTCCAGAAACAGGTCACATTTTCAGGAATACAGAAAACTAGTTACTAATGAAATGAATCATGTAGAAGATTTTCCATTCCAGCAAGAAAGCCAGACTCCCAAAACCTTCTCGGATTATCTGATCTCTGTGTTGGGAGAGGTAGCTGACTCATGCTTGAAAGACTTTTACATGTTTTGATTACTGATGCTACAGGAGAACAAAGCAATATGACCTTATATCCACCAAGCCAGGAGGATCAGAAGGAAGACTGTTATGAAGAATATTAAAGGAAACAAATGCATCTTTTCTTTCCTCACTTCTGCCTTTCTCTTTTTCTTCCCTTCATTTCAGAGTAGGTAAGCAAAGACACTGGGCAAAAGTATTTCTTCTGGACTTGCTCACTCTTCAAACTACACAGTTCAGTATATGGGACTTGTTACTGAAGGTTGTGATTGAGATTAGGTGTCAGTGCAGAGCTGGCAAACTTCAAAAGCAGCAGAACCTGTGGTTGGGACAGTGTCCTACAGACAGATTAGTGAACAACCTGTTCTTCTCCGCAATGCCTCCTAAAACCTTTCCCCAAAATACTTAACTCTTATCCCCTTTGAAAATAAGTAGATTTAAAAAACCCAATAATACTGTAATAAAACGAACCTACAAAACCCCCAACAACAAAAAATCACATGCAATATAGACACTAGGCAAGGGTTAAACAAAGACAAATATTAGTTAATGAAGAGCCACTTAAATATCTGCATTTCATGCCCTCCTACTAATCTACAAGCTGCCAAGTAGGGCCCCAATTCAGAAATGGCTAATAATGCCAATTTTTAATCATAGAAGAATGAATATGTTTTAACTCTGCTGCATTGCCTATGAAGTTCTTTTGGTTAAAACAATGTCAGTGACGTAGCTAGCAATGACAACAATTTAAAATTAATAGTTCAGGAAAAATGGATATTAAAACATGATCATAATACTATTATTTGTTCATTTTTTCACTACAGCTATATTGTGAGGAGAAAACCAGATATTTCCCTCCAGGTTTACTTGTCTCATAAATATTTTATTAGGGAAGGAGACAGTGAATCAGTAAAGGTGCTTCTTACCTGGATAGTCTTTCATAAAGTGTGTTCATAAATCAAGGTTATCAAAGACAAACAAAGATATCAGTAACATTCAGGTTTGTGCTTATGAATAAAAGATACTATACCTAGTGACTAAAGAACGTCACAGAGCTGAAGTTATTTACACACTCTGTCTAGAAGCAGTTAAAATCAATTTAGCAATTCTGGACCTACAGAACAGGTAACATATTGTTGATGCAAATGAGCAGAGGAATGCTGTAAATAAGATCAAGACACTAAACTCTGGTTTGAGAAAGAGTTATTTGAAATCTATTAGAATCATCTCCTTAATTCTGCTTGAAATGCATCAGCCATGTACAGTCAGATTGTCCTGAAAGGGTATCGGGGTTTTTTTGTCCATCATTGATATGCATCAGTAGGGAGTATATTATAGTCTGGAATACTTGCTAAAGGGGATGATACTTCTTTGATTCCCGGGAACCATGAGATTATAAATGCATATCATCATCGTCGTCNCAGGGGCCACAGGAGACCCCAAGTGATTTTCAGACTGTGCCTAATAAATGCATATACATATGTAGGATTAGCTTCTGCTTTTCTAACTTTCCTCTCTCAATATACCATACAGTGAGACAAAAGGGAATGATAAGAGATATTGTAGGAAGAGATAGCAGTTTGAACAGAGATAAGACCAAACAACATATGCATTACTAAGGTGAATGCTTTTTTTTTTCTTGTTTTCAAGACACTGAGTGATGCACACCTGAAAGCAAATTCAGGCTTTTGAAGAGATGACAAATACTTGCAAAAAATGGTAGCACATTTTCTGGCAGCTGCAATGCACTCATTTGGCACCCTACAACACCACTGCTTCCTGCACAGCACATGACTCCCTTGATCTTAAACCTTCCCTCTGATCGTGCATGAGAACTGTCACTGCATGAACAGCGAGATAAACATGGAGACTGAAGGACTCAGGTGGCATTTTGTTTTGCATTTCCTGGCAGACCCACTTTTTCCTTTGCACTGCCAGGTTTGCCATCATTGTCTCTTTCTCTCTTTCCCTTCACTGCTCTCAACTTTCTCCACTTCCCTGCTTACAGTAATTCCCACAGTGGCCAGTGTGTGAGTTTGGCAGATAGACAATCCTGGGGCCCATTCAGCTTGTTCTGCTGCAGCAGAGGCATTTGCATCAGCATCTGACCCTTTCTAGCCTTGCCCTGGGCTGTGCAGCAGAAAAAGCTTTCCCAATTTATAAGAACTACATTAAAAAAGAAAATAAATTCCAAGTTAAAAATGAATGCCTAACCATATCCCACGCTCAGTGAGGCCCAGCTACTCCAGTACCACAGAGTACATTTGTAATGGTGTCACTTTCAATAAATACCACTACATCAGATAATGAGTTTGTTTCGTACTATAATATTACAGCATATTTTACAATCTGAACTATCTGATGTACCTTTCATCTGTCCTTTTTCTTCTAAAAGTAGGATGACGTGAATGGGTAACATACCCTTATGCCCTAACAGAATACAGAAAAAAATATGCATGGAAGTACATGATTAGACTCAGATTGTGGCAAGAAAAGAATGCATATATCTAGTGCTTTTCTGAACACTTAAAGAAAAATTGATCACAGAAACTGAAGAAAAACATCCAATCCTGTTCTCAGACTTGCTCTTTCCTTTTAGATTATCATGTGACACAGCTCATGCCTTCAGAAGTAGGCAGGAAAATTATTTTTTTTTTCATTTCTGCTACCAGTTTAAACCGAAAATCAAGCTAAAACATATCAGTTCAAATTTAGCTAATGTGTAGGGATTATGAGCATACCATATGAGAATCTGTTAAAATTTTACACTACCCTGGAATGATTTACAGCATTCACATTGAGCACTCGGTTTTACCTACATATAACCAGTTCCTGTTTGATCTATTTCACAGTCAAGTCCCATGCAAATAAATATGTTCAGGGTAATTATTATCCTCCTTAATGAAACAGTACAGACAAGGTGTATAAAATGAGGGGCTTGAATTAACAAATATAAGCTCAGAAATCAGAAGCAATTTCTGAGCTCCATCTACAAATTGAAGAAGTAACTTGAAAACATGCAAATTATTGCTGCTATCAAGCTTTAAGAGAGCTATTATTAATACAGTTTTGAAGTAAGAAAACTGAATGCTTTTAAGGCATTTGTCCAGAGTACTTCACTGTTCTAAAATAGAATATTTTTTGAATATTGCTCTGTGATCTATCTTGATACGTTTATCATGATACTTCCAAAATGCATGATTGGCAAATGTTATCTACACATTTTAGGGATAGTCCATTAAGAAAGCATAAAAACATCTTTGTGGACAGTGCTGAGAGGACCATTCTATCATTGTTCATTGACTCCACTCCCCATCACTTCAGTCTTGAACTTTTCACAGGTTTTTAACTGAAAGGAAACATGAAAGGAAGGTTTTAGGGAGAAAGCCAGTAGAAGATCAAAAATTTCTACTCTGCCTCAAACTTGGAGGGTTTGACCTATTTAGTCTTTCTTCTTTGACTCGAAGTTATTACCTTGACTTGTTTGGTTATTTGATGCAAAAGTTATTTTTCAACTGCACAATCACGATGCAAAATCAAAGATACATACATACATATTTCTAATCACAGATGGTTTTTTTATTTTATTTTCCACCCTCACAGAGAGGAACTCTGAAGCCCCTAATTATTATCAGAAGCATCTGCTAGAGCTGAAACCCAATAGTCAACATTTGTCCTTCTCTTTCATGAAAGTTGCATTCTGCTATCATATATTCCATAGACAATCCTCTGTTACAATGTAGAAAATTTTCTGGGCTTTGGTAATAATTAGGACTGAAGCAACACTTGGACTTTGTTTGATAAAGTTGGAGACATTTTTGTTGTTTCGTTTTCCCAGTTAAAAACCAAAACCATAACCCTCCCCTCTCCCAAACTATATAACAGAAGAAAATCTACACCTTCATTGAAATAATCCACTTTGTAGGTAGGCCAGGTAGTGATCATCCTTACTACTTGTTAACCTGTTCTTTCCTGGGCTCTAACCACCCCAAACACTCTTACTGTAGTAGCCCTCTCAAAACGAGTCTCTAACAGGTAAAACCAAACCACATAGTCTGTTCCAAACTTTCACTTGAAGTAAAGAAGCCAACATATTGCCATTCTCATGCTTGAATATGTTTTCCTATAGTAATAAAATGGGCAGAGATAATTAAATAGCCCAGGTTAGATTCAGATTTCTGCATTGATAAGGAATTTATACCTTTCTGTTACATGTAAGTGGTCTTTAACTGGGACTAGTAATGCAACTGACAATATAATGTATACCAAAAAAAAAAATGTATTGCAAATACCTTTGAATCACAGATTTTAAGAATAAAACCTAATCCTTTTTTTTTATTTTTGAAAGATTTTGTTTTACAGTGTTGTTTGACCTTTAGAAGTGACAGAGATCTGATATATCATTTAGTGTTCTCAGGTACTGGTTAGAAGTATACGTGTGTCCCCTAAAAGCTTAATGTCTGAAAAGTCATAACTTAAATAGAATTAAGATGAATAAAATAGAGGTAAACAGAAATACCTAGAGAAAGAATTTATGTGGTTATCCTATCTATAGTCTTTCTCAAAAGTTCCAGTGGTTTCATTTTTTAGGTTACTTTAATATATATCAGTTTTAGGAGTGACTTAATACTTTGGGGAATAATTATCCTGACTGCTACATTTGTTTCTCCAGGAGAACTGAAAGAGCCAGACAAGGTACTTTCTAAGTACTGGTGGAGAAAACAAAACTAGTCTTGAATTTTCCATGTAATATTGGCTATATTTAATGTTGAAAAGAGATGATAGCTGAGATGCTACAAAATTTAGGGAATTTTTGTCTTTTATTACCTTAAACAAATCCCAGTGGTTACTGACGGTGTTCATGCAGAAGCTATTGTTTTGTTGCCAGGAAAGATTAAGATGTAGCCCTCAGTTTGGAAAGACAATTCTTTTTCTAGACTCCTTAGAGATCTCATCAGCTTTTGAGTGCCAAGCAATGCCANAAGGAGGGGGTGGATGTTGGAAGCCTGCCAGCTTTTACGGCAAGGTCAGGTAATTAGAAGGGGGAAGGGCCGAAAGCCACCTTTGAACTAACCACCTTATCTTTCTATATTGTTGTACCATTTAAATTTAGATAAAGCTATTCTTAGAAATTCACTGTCTGCGTGCCTAGTTTTTTTTGGTTTTGTTTACTGTTGTCCCCATCTTATTGGGGAGAGGGGGGGTCTTGGAGACCTTTCCTCAAGAGATTGTTCTTTTGACCCTAGCTTCCGGTCAAACCAGGACACCATGTAACACAGCCAAAGTGAAAAATCATAGTGAAACAGGGGTGGTCAAGGGAAAACATTCCAAACAAATGGACTGTCTACTGGACTGGAGCTGCTACTCGAGGAAAACTGCCTTGTTGAGTTTTCTGAATGTCAGAAGATCTTACACCTGCATTGGCTACATGTCTTCTAGTTTCAAAAGCTGAATATATAAGAACAAAAAATTATTCAGTGTCAATTTGCAAATAATATGGATATTCAAAATCAGAAATTAGTTGAGAATACTAAAATTAGTAATGTTGTTTGAAACCCAAGATTTTATTATAATCTCAAAATATTATCTCCTCTAAATTAATATATTATTGCAGTAAGCTTTTGTGTGTTACTGTGGTAGGTTTTTTAAATCTGATTTCATTTTGCTCCTAGAAAATTAAGACTTTTCTTGGGCCAATAGGAATGAAAGTTACTTCTGCCTTTATTCAACACATTCAGCAGATGAATAATCCATAAATACGTACACCTACCTAATAAAATTTGATTCTAAGACATTTTTGAGTTAATTGTCTAAATACCCAACAGTTTGCTAAGACAGACAGAGTTACGTTTTATCCTTTCAGCTACATTTTCCAGCATGTCATACTATACTTCCGAGTTTTGATGTATGTTAGATCTTCATTAGAGTGTATATATATTATCCTACTTAGTAGGATTATTACTGTAATTAACATTGCTGGTGTGCTGCTTTTGCTATCGCTAAGTAATGCTGTCTGAACAGAAGTCTGGAAATTTGTTTCTCATTGTGATGTGTGTTGACACCACATGAACTACACAAAGTTCTTAATCCTCACTTCAGGGGAAATATCTCAATGTATCTTGATTACTTAATATTGCTCTAAGTTGACATTCTGCTCCCAGTCAGTTGGAGTAAAAGCCAATAGGATCCTATTGTAATGATGCAAAATAATAATTCCCAGAGATTGGCACTTGCTTCAGGAAATTGACATGGAAGTTAATATAATACCAAATTCTCACTGCAGACAGGATTGCAAGCCATACTCCTTGATTGTTGGTCTGGGAAACAATATTATTTTAATAGAATGTTACAGTAAAAAAATATGTCTAGACATTGGTTCTTTGGTCTTATAAATAACATTCTGTGTTAAACAAATCACTTTTATGCATTTAAGTTAAAGATGAATCTTCACCTATGAAAATAGTTCAGTAACTGAAACAGAACTTGATTGTTCCTTAAATGCTGCCCTTAACTACAGACATATTCTACTAATATTTTCCTTCATTTTTACAAGTCTGTATTTATGAACTGCCTGATTATTATTATTATTTATTTTATTATTATTATTATTATTTTAATGATTACTGAAAAGACCTCAGAAAGTGTATTTTTATGGCTATATGCAATGAAAGTTTTATCTGAGGAATGTTGTGAGGAATTTGAAAATATTCTATATGAACTGATCCTAAGCAAAACAAAATAAAGAAGTTATTTCAGCATAGAATCATAGAATGGTTTGGGTTGGAAGGGACCTCTGGAGGTCATCTAGTCCAACCCCCCTGCACTGGGCAGGGACTTCCCCAACTAGATCAGGTTGCCCAGAGCCTTGTCAAGACTCACCCTGAATGCCTCAGCGGATGGGGCCCCAACCACCTCTCTGGGCAACCTGTTCCAATATTCCACCACCCTCATGGTGAGGAACTTCTTTCTAATGTCCAGTTTAAATCTCCTCTTCTCCAATTTAAAACCATTGCCCCTTGTCCTTTCACTCCAGGCCTTTGCAAACAGACCCTCTCCAGCCTTCTTGTAAGTTCCCTTTAGGTACTGGAAAGTCACTAGTGTTCCCCTGAAACGTTCTCTTCTCCAGGGTGAACAATCTGAGCTCCCTCAGTCTGTCCGCATAGAAGTGTTCCAGCCCCCTGATCATTCTTGTGGCCCTTCTCTGGACCCGCTCCATCAGCTCCATGTCCTTTCTGTATTGAGGGCTCCGGAACTGGACACAGTATTCCAGATGAGGTCTCACCAGAGCAGAGCAAAGTGGCAAAATCACCTCTCTGGATCTGCTGGCCACGCTTCTCTTGATGCAGCCCAGGATGCAATTGGCCTTCTGGGCTGCCAGCGTGCACTGTTTGCTCATGTCCAGCTTCTCATCCACCAGCACTCCCAAGTCCTTTTCTGCAGAGCTGCTCTCCATCATCTCATCCCCTAGCCTGTATCGATAGCATAAACCATTGGGCATAGTACTACAACACAGAGTAACGTAGATAGTTGAACTTGGTGTTCTTGGACGTCTCTTCCAACCTTAATGATGCTGTGATACTGCGAGTTACCCATGGTTAAGTAACAGCCTGTAGAATGGTTTAGGTTCAGAAGGTCTTAAGGTCCAGTGCTTTCCTCAGACCAGGAGTAATTTAGACTGGGTTGCTCAGGGCCTTATCCAGTTGCATTTTGAATACCTGCAAAGATGGAGACCTGTTTATTGAATTTTATGAGGTTGGAAATAAAATTATTTTTATTTAAGTAGAAGAGTTGTTGTGTTAACCTTTATCATCTAACAATCTGCATTTATTTAATGTCCAAAGAAGTCTTCTCAGTGAGTCATGCTAAATTTAAAAGCAACTAGCAGGGTTTAGCCTGTTCTTCACTTTTCATTGAAATTTATGATAAGTACATCACATTTTCTGTCTCAAATTAGATGTGAATATCAAACAAATATTACATTATTTTACTTTATGATTAAAAAATCAAAACCCAACAAGGACTGATGTTTTGAACATGAAAGTGTAGGCATTCAAGATTTTTTTCTTTACAAAATTTGTAGATGGATTTTCCAAGAAAACGATGTATTTTAATGATGTGGCTATGTTAATTAATCACTTACTCATGATTAACTGTACACAACACTTGACTAATTTGACTACATTGAAAATATCTGGAGGAAGTCACAATAAAATTGTCATGTGGAGGGTAATAATGTTGAAGGTAGGCTTGCAACTGATGACATTTTAGAAGAATAACCTTGCTTTCATACAATGAGGTTCTTGCAGACTAACACAAGGTGCTTCATTATATCCTAGTGTCTTTTAAAATTGCCTTTTGGAAACTCACTAGAATGAGTGTTCAATATTGATATGGTGTCTGATTTGTGGGTTACACAACTGAAGTTTCTAAGTCCCTTGTGCAGCATCCTTAATTTCTTGTTCAATTATGTATATCACCAGTATCTTTCATAAAATTATATGTCATCTGGAGTTTCTTAAAAAATGCAAATGCATAAAGATATTTTGAGTAAATGGTGTTCTTGGAAAGTGGCAAACAGAAACAAGGGAAAACTATCTTCCTGGGTACAGCATTGCTTGGCAGAAGCTTTTGCAATAAACCTATTTATACTAGGCCTAAAGCACATGATGAACCTAAAAAGATTATTTTTTTAATTCAAGAGATATATTAGATCACTGTCCCTGGCTAGCAGAGCTTTTGCTTAAGAGTTATAAAACCAGAGGATATATCATGTATATGGAGAGAACAGTAGACTATTTCACGTCTAGAATGCTCTTTCTAACAATAAGTGCAAAAATATTTAAAGATAGGTGCAGCAGCAGATCCATAAGGGAAATGTCATTTAAATTTGCGGAAATAATGTTTATAATCACTTCTCCATCTTTCAACAATTTTAATTGTACTATGGAAATTCTTGTTTTTTCAGTGCAATCCTCAAACATTTTTATCTATCTATCTATCTATCTATCTATCTATCTATCAGAACTCTTCTTCTCAGTGGTTTCTTGTAGATATGAACTAGTTTAATAAAAAAAAATAACTTAAGCGTATTTTTTTTCAACCATTTCTTCCCAAAACAAAATAAAAAACTATATTCATTTATCTCTTGAAGTTTCTGGATTTTTTGTATTTTTGGGTTTTTTTCTGTTTCTGCCTTTGTCAGTGTATTTCAGCTGTTCAGAAAGGTAACATATCAACACATCTACTGGATTCAGAGAGAATTTTTATATTGTAAACATAAATTTGATTTTTACCTAACACATTTACTTTGGCAAAAAAAAGAATGAATATACAGAGTTTATCTTTAACCAAAATCACTGCTAGTTTTTAATATACATGATATCAAGTAAGTCTTAATAATTTCAGTAGAATTCATCATGACAATTTTTATGGCAGCATCTTGATTATTTCACTCAGATAACAGAGCAGTTAATTATGAAAGAGTTTGCATCTGATAACCTTTCCTGTAAAGACATTTATTATAACAAAAGTTTTATTTTTTTAAGTGAAATAATGGTTTGATACTTCATTTTACCTCAAAGAATAATGGGTGAACTTTTATTACTCTTTTACTTCAAGCTTTGGAGGCAGAATTAAAGACTGATTTATGCCTGAACATATGTGTTAAAAATAGCTGCACCAGACTACCCTTTAATCAGCATGCTTTAGAGTCACTCTGTTATTAGAGTAAGTCTGTTATCTGGCTTTTGAAATAGAATCTGATAATCAAAATATTAATCTAGACTTTCTGGTTGTGTTTAAAATGATAAAAAACCTTTCTGTTAGCTTGATTTTTTTATATTACTTGCATTTTTCCTATTAGTAAGAAATAAATAAAAGACTTTCAAATGTCTATTTTAAAGCTGTCTTTATCTCCTTTTTTGTATTCTTTTCTCATAAATCCTACCAAACAGATGTATATGTTCATTGTCAGCTGTGTCACTGTACAAGCTATCTCTTGTCAGCTTTTCAGCATGTTGTTAGACATGATTTATTGTGTGCTGTCAGTGCTGCAGTTTCTTTACAAAGAAACAAATCTGACTACCATTCCTGAATGAAGGAGTCATCTGAGAAGTAGCCAGAAGAGTATGGAATTAATCTGATCATCTCTACGTGTCTACTCAGTGCCTCAGTTTTCCATTCTTGGGAATTTTGGACATGAAAAAAAAGAATTACTGTATTCCATTCTCATGGGAAAAATAACCACAGATTTATATGAACACTCCCATGTTCTATATACTTTTAAATAAAACACTGCCTTTTTTTTTTTTTTTCCTCCCCTGTGGATTTTAATGTCCTTTTTTCACACTGAAAGTTAATCTCCTTGGGCTATCAGAGTTCTGAGTTATTGGCCAATTATCTCATCATAAAACTGTTCACAAGAGATAATATATGGCCAGTGCATAAATCTTAAGAGTGTTTTCACCGTCACTTCATAAATCCAGATCAGGCAGAATTAATTATCATAATCTAGTTGCCTATTAACACATCTGGAATGGAAAAACCGTATTCCTTTCACACATGCACATTTACACTTCTCTGCCAAACTGGCATTACTTAGTTATACAGACAGTGATTTATATGGGACCTATGACTTACAACAAGAAGGGAATGTGCTAAATATATTTTTAAAAAATACTGAAAAAATAGAAACATTTACTGAAGACACCTCCAGTCTGAACTTAAATAATAAGTATTTAGTAACTGTGGCTAAATATACATGAATCTGTACAAGGCCCATTTTCTCTTTTTTGAATACTTGGTAGTCAGTAAATCTATTCCACTCCAAATAGTGCTTATAACTTTGTAGCGTTCAATAGCTATGCTTTACAGTACATATTACCTTATGAAAGAGTATCAATATGCTTTAATATTTGTGAGTTTTTAACATTGTCCTTTCAAACTGCATATTGTAAACTTGCTTTGTGTGTGACAGATTTTACTGTTTAGAGTCAGAAACATAAGGGTCTCAAGGTGAATGCAGCAATAAACAATACAAATGACATTTTGACACTTTCAAGATTGTGTGATGATTTTGCAAATAAGTTTCTGGCCTTATAAAATCTACTAGTACTGATTTATAGAATTAATCTGGCATTGATCGATGCTATCTTCTTCCTTTCTTCTTCAAGTATGCTCACAAGGCCTTTCAAACCTAAGCACTCCTATTTCCTCCTGAATGTACATCTCACTCTACTACTTCTGATAGCAGGGGAAAACCAAATTACAGTGGTTCGACAGACACTGTCACTTGTTCTCACTACCTAACTTTATTTATTCATGTAATAGAGCCTAACTTTTTGGACAACACAGCTCTTTTCAAATCTGAGTGCTGCTAATATAACCAAAGAAAGTAAAAATTACACCTGGGATGAAGATTCATTTAGGCATTGTCATATATACAGTACAGCTGGTGTTGCTGTCCATGGAGAAGTTAAACAATAAGTTACCATTGTCTGTTTGGACCCCTAATCATCATTAATCATTCAGATTAAAACATTGCTGCATTTATTCTGAGAGTGGAATAACTAATTTGCTAGCCTGTGGTAAAAATAATAATAATGGTGATAAAAAGACTGGAAAAAAATACTTTGGAGACCCTGGAGTCCTTTGCCTCAGAAAAGCAATATTTATTTTTTCCATGAAAAAAATTATCAGAATTTTACCTAAATTTTAGCCTCCACAAAATTCTGTATTGCACATATTTTGCAGAGAGGCAATACAGTTTGCTTGGTACATTTGTCAGAGCTTTAATTACTCACCTGGAACTGTGAGGCATAAGAGGCTGTCTCTCACCTCCCAAGGTTGCGAAAGTGCATAAGATGAGTCTAGATCCACAGGCTCCAGAAATATTAACAGGCTGAGCACAGCAGAATATGAATTTTCACGCATTATGTATTTCTGTATATAGTCTCTAAGCACAATGCTTGGCAAGAGCGGGATTCACATGAAGCAATCAACTCAATAAAATCAGGCTACATTGGTGTATGCCTGAACTAGCTGTTAAAAACAGATGAAGGGACATTTATATTAAAATGGGCTCATGTCTTGGATTTCAGTGTTATGCTTATGATATTCCCACTCCAAGCTGGGAGGCATAACCTGACATCCTTGACTTGAGTTACAAGTTTCAGCCAGCCTTTCCTCATAAAACAAATGCAGAAGAGAGAATGGCCAGATAGTTCTTTATACCAAGGTTCAGTGAACAAAGTATTTATTCTGTTTCTACAAAACCTGACAGTAATTCTGTCTGAAAAGAGCTAAAGACATAGTTATGCCCCATAAAGAGGACACAAGAACTTTATGTTGAAACTCTTTCACCATTAAAAAAGATTTATTTGAAGGGTGGAAGAAGAAGAATCCATTCTATAAATTATTCATTAGATTCAATAGCTGAGTGTTTTCATACGCTCCAAAGAACACTTAATTATTTTATTATTAAGTACTACAACATATGCTTGTCTGCTGATTTATCAGCTCTCTTTGAGAAATCCAGAAGACCCTGTAGGCAGTAGGGTTTTGACCATTGACTTAAAGGAGTCAAGACTGGAAAATGCTAACATTCAGAAGACAGTCCCAAACAAAGGAGAAATTCAGTTGCTTGCTTTATTTATGACAACTTGTTACTGAAATGTATTCCCTTTGAGCAGTTTAAAATTACATCAACTGATGCTGTGGAAATGTCTTTCATCCTTACCATCCCAAGGAAAATAAGTCAGTGAAAGTAAAATTTCAAAGGAACAAATTAGGTGAACAAATAGCACTAATATTAAGTCCCTATTAAAACAATCATAAATTAGTCTTAACTCCTAAGCAAAGTGTCTTCCCAGAATCTCTGGTGAAAAAAAACCCAAAACTTTCATCCTTTTTCTTTTGTTTTTGGATATTTTGGATTCTGAATACTGTATAACTTTGCTGCGTACAAAACACCACAACTTGATGTATTTAAAAGGTCCTGTCAGATCTGATACTGTTATCTTAAAAGCTTCCAGAGAATGTTTTTGAAGTTTTATGAAGCTAACTCAAAAGACTGCCAGTAACAATGTAATGAGCTTCATTCATGTAATCCTAGGAAATTAAAAAAGCTGAAGTATATTTTCATGAGTGTCAAGTACAGTATCCAACTGCACATATGAGATCTCAATGGCTTTGGCAAAATTAAAGAAAAATATGCATGACCAAAGTGACTCAAGTAGCAAGTGTGTGGAAAATGCAAGAGAAATGGTCTTTTTGTTATGCAGGGAGAAGGAAGCCTACAGGAAGATGATTGACTCAATGCTGCAGTTTGGCAATGTAGACAGCTTGCTACATTGACAAGAAGTTTTCTGGCATGGGTCTATTTTATTTTGTAAATTGTTACAGAAGGAAAAAGGAAGAAAAGCTGAAGGTACATTTTCCAAGGTATAATAATGAATTTCTGAAGATGCAAAAATGTAGGAGATTATTAAGCTTTTACTGAAATCTATTTTATAACTTGTGCAGACCCGATATTTTTTCCCCATCAGAGAAATATGAAATATGATCAGATCCTCCTGCGTGTCAACTACGCATCTCTGCCTTCATATTAGTGAAATTACATTGACTTAACATGCTGAATGTCTGATTTATGATGCATATCTCTACACATTGGAATGGTATGAAGCTGTCCCAGGGGAGATTCAGGCTGGATGTTAGAAAAAAGTTTTTCACCCAGAGGGTGGTGGAGCATTGGAATAGGCTCCCCAGGGAGGTGGTCATGGCTCCAAATCTTGTAGAGTTTAAGAGACGTTTGGACAATGCCCTTAGTCACCTTGTGTGATCTTAGGGTTTTTGTCCTGTGCCTAATGGGAGTTGGACTTGATGATCCTTGTGGGTCCCTTCCAACTCTGATTGTTCTATGATATAGTAGGAAAAAAGCACCTGTAAATCTGCTATTTCCAGTCTCTTTCCACATCCTCTTCTGTCTTCTGGCAGCAGATTTCAATGTTGAGTCAATAATGCTGCTCATAAGACAGACCTCACTTTGAAACTGTGTGTTCCAGTGGTTCATTCTTGTAAAACTCCGGGTCACTTCTCAAGGCTATTGGTAGGACGTAGATTGTCACAGGTGAGAATAAGAATAGTGCCTTAGGATTTTTCTCCTCTTATCTTTCTCTTACCTTTACATATTTTAATAAGTGAAGTTGGCGCAAATTACTACTACCTCTTGCACAAAAATGCCATTGAAATTGTGAAGAAAATAGGAATCATTGCCCAGATCTATCCCAATATTTTTCATGTACCTCCATAAACAATATTTTTTATTTTACAAAACATAACAAACAACCATGACTTAATACTGATAGTGAAACATTCTTTATTGCGAGTTCCAAAGAATACTGTATAAAGAACAGGATACAATGTTAGATTCTGTGGAAAACTGTATTTGCTTTCTCATAAGGAAGACATTGCAGGAAAAATAAAAAGGGGTTTTAAGTCTGAAAAAGCAAAAAGGATGGACAAAACAGATTCATACCAGTTTGAATCTAAACACTGAAACTAAAAATCCCTTAAATTTACTGGTAAAGATGAGAAAAGCTGCTTTTTGATAACAAAGGAAAAATCAAATACTTCAACTAGAGGACAAGTGTTTACAAAAACTGGAAGAATGCTATATACATTCCGTGTTCCTGAAAGAGTCTTATATTCTAGGAATAAACTATAAGTAAAAAGGTGCATAGATTTGCCTGTTAAGAGATGCCCCCCACAGTAATCTCTGACACTGGCCTCAAGGTGAGGAACATCTGTAATGAAGTATGGTTTTAGTCCAGGTTCTTCAATGACAGTCCAGTGAGTGCAAGGAGGTGATAAAGTGGTGTGGAAAAAATGAAAGTTCCCATTCATAATGCTGTGGAACCAGGCTGTATTCTATGCCTTGCACTTTTAGCTTATTGAAAGGCACAAGTGAAGGTGTTAGCTGCTGATACTTTGTTTGAAGAAAAAGAGAAGTTAGGAATACTTGCACTGATGAAAAGGTGGCTGGAGTTCTGTATATATACAGGAAAAGAAGAAAACCAGAGAGACCTCTGTGATATAGAGGCGTTAATATGGGGGTTACCAGTTCACAAGAGTATTTCTGTATATGTCTTTGATGGAAAGGTTAATTTTCAGGAACGTTGGTTCAGTTTCCTTTGAGGGCATTGCCACACATACAGAGGAGTGAGTGATGCTTTCTGAAAATTGATCCTGAGCTTGCCTTCATTTTTTCTTTTCAGGATTTTTTTTAATTCACTTCATATCTCTTGCTCTGAATAGTTGATTACTATCAGTATCAGAGCTAAATATGCTGTAAATTTCCAGTATAAGTGATTTGATACTGCAGTCACAACAGTATGACATTTAAGCAGGCAAGATAATTATTAAATTTTCCTTGCCCACCTCTTCCCCAGATCCAGCCTATACTCTTGAAGAAACAAAATGAATAGCATATAACACCTTCATGCCTTGCAGGAAGGGTTCAGCAACAGCTAAAACAATGGTAAGTTACCAACACTGGTGTGGTCACAAATCTAACACACAAAACCATATGAGATATTACAACAAAAATTAATTCCATTCCAGCCAGACTGAGTATAATGGGAAAAGAAAGACAATATATAGGCCTCCAGTAAAAATGACCAGTGTGGCATAAAAAATAATTAAAACACAAAACAAAAAACATACTGTCTAGGTTGAAACAAAGTCGTATGAAGTTTAGTCTGCTTCCTCCTTCCTTTTGTCTTTTTGGAGGCTAGATATCTTTTCCTTTTGATTTAATTGTTCAGAACATAACAGTATGATAAAAGTTTTTTATGGGAATTTCTCACAGCAACACAATCAATCATATTTCTAACTCATTCACCGTCTTGAGCCCCTGAGCCTCAAAGACTTCTTTTCTATGGAGCTTACTTTTTAAATTAGCACTGATCAAAGGCTAAAACATTTATCATGCTTATTAGTGAATAAACCTAGCAGCAGGTATCCCAAGTGAGGAAGCAAATCCTCACTTCCTGCAAGAATGAATTGGAAATTAAACACAGTGCTTGCAAACATTTTTCAGGAGTGACGAATTGTCAGATAGAAAGCAGCTGCTAGGTGTGGCAGCTCTAGGGCTAGAAGGAATGAAAAAAAGAGAAAAAAATCTTGCAAAGGTATCTTCAGACTACCCCATGAGGATATTCTACAGTTTCATTTACAGTAATTGCCTCTGAAATCCTGTATCAGCTGACCTTAGAATGAAGTTACAAAGTAACTGTATAAATTATTTTGGTTATTAATATTCAGATAAATGGGAAATTCTTCACACTTGCTCCTCTAGACCCCCCAATCTTTTTTAATTCCTAAAAATGCATATTGATGAGTTAGAGAGGTTTCTCTAAAGTATTATCTGTATGAATCTACTCCAGTTTGACCTCAGGAGAAATAGTAAATTCCGGTGCATGTGGACCTACCTTTTCTAAAACATAGCAGAGGACAAAAAGGACTGCATTGTGCTCAGGTTCACCACTAAAGGTTTGGACCCAGTTGAAGTAGTGTCCGAATGAGCCTGGCCACTAAAGTTTTTTGGGGAACTAGGAACTTGATAAACCTACTGAGCTAAAACTCAAAAGTAAATGCGTATTTTCTTTATCTGATGAAGGTAATGCAATCCCACAAAGAGTTTTTGATTTTGTCTTCTTGATACGTACCCAGAGCTATTATTTCATACCTTATTCATTGGTCTTCATTATCTTGCTTGCGTATTATCGCTTGGACCCACATTCTGATCTTGCATCAGCTTCCACCAAACTCCATTCAATCTTGCTCTTTGTAGACCACCTTTGTCTCTCTCTCTCACTGAAAGTGTTTTCTCCCTCTGCATTTATCCCAGTGCAAGAACTCAAGCTAACTACATATCCATCTTGATGTGCTGACCAGGAGAGCAAAAAAAGTGGAATGATTGCAATATTTACCTGTAAACTTTGAGTTTGCTGCTTCTCTACAGTAACAGTATGGTACTTGTATGCATATATTATCAGCTGCTGCACCTCCCACACTTATGGATTGTTCACCAGAAGGACAGACTACCCAAGAATCTTTGCAAAATAAGACAAATAAATGTACGTATTTATGTGTCGCATAAGAAAGGAAAGTTACCTTATAAAGGAATCGGTAGGAGTTCTGCTTTCATATAGCTGCTCTTGGTAAAATGTGATTGCGTATTGATCATTTTTCCATGAATTGATTTTCTGTATTTGATAATAATAACCAGGTAAGAAACTCAGTGCAGCATAATGGCTTCAAACCACTCTTGTTTGTGGATTACTTTAAGGGATTTTTTAATTTTATTTTATTTTTGCCTGGATTTCTCCTTTGCAATATGAACTCAGCAATGTTCTGTGCACAAACTCACTTATGCAAGATGCTTCAATCCCTCAGTCCCTAATGAGAGTTTGCTTTGGAGACATCTTGGGCTTAGAACAGACAGATATGAAATACCCTTGTTGCTGTCCATGTTGGCCAGTCCCCAAAGGCAAAACTTGTGCTGTTTGAACATACTTTTCTATGTTAAATCAAATTTATTGGTGAGAATATAGTTATTATTATTTTCTATAATAAATAGTAGAAAACCATAGAAATTAGATTACGTATATCCCTCAGTAGGGAAGAAACCACTCCTAGCCAGGTTCTCTCATATTTGTGGTTATTTTACTTTTCTCTTAATATTCAGTGCTTATTTTCATGCCAAAGTATGACAGAGGTATGTAAAACACAAGAATTTCAGGTTTTGCTCTGGAAGTTCTATGTAGTCTTGGGCAGCAAGTGTGTCCAGGAATAACACAGGTGAATGCAACAGTTATGATATGTTAGTTTAAGAGTAGGTTCTAAATGACAAATTCCTCTAATGTCTCCTTATTGTCAAATAATCGTGGGCTTAATTATGGACTTTCATCTGTTACGAGTCATAATTATGCAGACCACAATAACAGGTGGAAAAAACAGACTTGTAGAAATGAATTTAAGACACATGGAAATTCCTCTCATTTATATAGCAGATCTTAACAATCCTTTATCCTCCTGCTGAAGAGAAACATGGTAATTTGAAGATGTCGCACTTTGTCTTCTATTTTATGTTCTCTCAAAGGGAAAATGAGAAGTCACATGGAACAAAATCAAATTTCCTAAGGGCAAGTGCGGGGCAATGAATCTGGGGAGGAATAACCCATGTACTAGTACAGGTTAGGGGCTGATCTGCTGGAAAGCAGTTCAGCGGAAGAAGACCTGGGTATCTGGGTTGACAGCAGGATGACCATGAGTCAGCAATGTGCCCTTGTGGCCAAGAAGGCTAGTGGCATCCTGGGGTGCATCAAGAAGAGTGTGAGCAGCAGGTCGAGGGAGATTATCGTTCCCCTCTACTCTGCCTTAGTGAGGCCACATCTGGAGTGTTGTGTTCAGTTCTGGTCTCCCCTGTATAAGAGAGACAGGGAACTTTTGGAGATGATACAGAGAAAGGCAAATAAAATGATTTAGGGGAATTGAGCACCTCTCTGTTTTGGTTTGGATGAAATAAC
>VWZO01008748.1:450-16959 GCA_013396975.1 Bucco capensis | reverse complement strand
GAGGTGTTTAAGAAAAGATTGGATGTGGCACTGAGTGGCATGGTTTAGATGTTGTGGTGTATTGGGTCATAGGCTAGACTTGATGATCCTGGGGGTCTTTTCCAGCCTTGGTGATTCTGTGATTCTGTGATTATAATTATTATTATCATATTTTAATATCATTGGGTTTATTTTATTTTAATTATTAAACTGTTCTTATCTCAAGCCACAAATTTTTATTTTTTTTTCAAATACTCCTCCCCCATCCCACTAGGGGAAGGGAGGAGTGGGTGAGCAGCTGTGTGGTGCTTATTTGCTGACTCGGGTTAAACCACAACAACTGACCATGAAGAAGCATCCTGAGTCACTTACCAAAGGAAATATGTAGCCAACTGGAACCCAGGTTTCTGGTTGAATCCCTGCTGGGTTTGTGTCTTAGACTGAGAGGCTATAGATATCTAACTTAAGTACAGGCCAAGCCCTCCCTTCAGTCTAAGTTCATCTTATATCAAAGTTCGGGCACAAGATCTCAGTGAGCTTCAGGCTTTGCAGGATAGAATGACTTAGACTGTGGACGAGCCCACCACTGCTGTCTCGCTGCACCTCGCTCCACCAAGTCAAAACAATGACATTTGGCCTACACTCATCTAAATAGTATAAACAAAGCCACAGAGTCCTTACAACATTATTTAGAGTGTTTAACCATCCTTGGATTACAATTCATGTTGCTGCTGGAGAACCAGTTAGGAAACATAATGCTGGTCTTTTTGTTGTCCATCATTGTTGATATACGAGTTACAAAGTATTACTTAAATGAAAAGAGCACTGTTCTCTGGAAAATACAGAAGTAGTGACTAAGCAATCTTGAGTACACTGGACAGAAGTTGTTTTTCTGTTAAGAATCAGTTAATGCAGCTTTGTTTGTAACTACAGATGAAAAACTAAAATCAGGCAGCAAATAGTGCTGGTACTGGTTTGCCTATTTGAACATCTCCCAGATGGAACATTATGTTTGTATTTTGTGATGCGCATGGTTGTCTAGTCCATTTCCAACTTCTGAATTCCTGAATTCAAGTCGTTTTCCACCCAGTGTAAAGCACATATTGTTTGGGATCTGTGTGATTTTCTTCTTCCTGTGATTCTATGGCTGTTCATAGCAAAGCCTGGAGAGAATTGCTGCCAAGGCAAAAATATTTCTTGCTTTCTGAGAGTAGCTTTTGCCTTGCTGCACTGTTGACAACAGACTTTCAGGGAATGCTGCAGGAACTCTGTGTGCTTCTGAGCTGTCAAGGAGTTCAGTGAGTAGGGGGTGGCATGAGAAAATTAAAGCTAATTATGAGGATTGGCATTTTTTGTGGTGAGGTGGCATATTTTGTAGAGATTTTTGATTGGCTTCATTGTATAACTCATATTCTTTGAACAATGGATCAGCATATTAAGACAAAAAAACACAGAAAAAACTAGTTAAAAATGTGCAGAGCATGGTGTTCATTGAAGAGTAGACCCAAGGTTAGTTAGTGAGAAACAAAGTGTCATTTTCGGATACCGCATTCCTCCCTGCTAAAAAAGCTAGCCCAGTAGTGTCTGAAGTTCTCAGCCTGTAAACAGGGGAATGTCATTAATATCATTAACTTCAGAAGAAAATTCTAGTAATTGTTCAGTGTTCCTTCTTCAGCAAAATGTTTGAAAACACAGGTCTAGCTCCCACCTCCCATGGCAGTATCAAGACAACTTTCAACTGTGCTAAAAAGCATTTCTGTCTGTCTTGCAAGTTTGTCATCTACATTCATCCACTTGCAGCTGTGCACAAATGCTGTTTTTCTGAGACTCCTTTAAGAAGGTGCAAGTTAAGAGAAAATCTCTTACCTACATTTCAGATTGTGCCCTTCTGGATTGTTGGGGGTCTTTTTGAGAGAGAGTCATCACCTTGACCAGGCTGAGAAAGCATAAAATTACAAAAATTACTTATCTACTATATAGCATTTCTTATCCTTCTTCATATCATCCGTAGTATATTTTCATGCACAGACAGGATCTACTTCTAGTAAAATGGAAATTTATATTACTAAAATATGATTTAGGTCTTAATGAATATTTCAGTGCATTTTATATCTGCATGATAATTAAATTTCACAGGACTCCTATGAGTTAAGTAATCCTCATTTTAACCTTTGGGAATGAGAAATTTGAAGAAGTGATTGTCAGCTCCCTCAGCCAAAGCCATATATTTAGAATTGTTTCATTTTAGATAGTAAAGTGATATACTAGATTTTGAGTAGGTCAGCAGTTTAGCAGTGAAACACCTTTAAGATTCTGGGAGTAAATGCCTTAGAAGTGGGTGGAACAACAAGAGCAGTTCTGTTTTGAATTGCCAGTGGCTGATGCCAGTTTGACTTCCTTGCAAAATAAAAAAAACCTTAAGTTAACAGTGATCAAAGTCCAGAGAAATAAATATTTCATTGGTTCTTCCAGTTCTGATAGTAATATTTCTTAGATACAAGGTTGGGTAGTCACACCGCTAGCACCAGTTCCTGAATGGGAGCCTAGATTACCTATCTTTGATTAGATGTTCAAATATTGGAACAGGTTGCCTAGAGAGGTTGTGGAGTCTATCTTTGGAGATATTCAAAACCCAGCTGGATGTAGTCCTGAGCCACCTGCTATACTTGACCATGCTTTGAGCAGGAGGCAGGACTACAGATTTCCAGAGTCCCTTCCACTCTCAGTGATTTCGTAATTCCTAGTTTGTTCTGAAGGTTTGGTGAATGCATCGCTGTTTTCCTGACAACGTGCTGTTGCTAATACATAGAATCTGTGCAGTCTGAGAATTAGAGGACAGATTTACTGCAACAGTCCAGTCAGGGGTCCAAAATCCTTTTATTCTGCCAGGTCTAATCTGAGCACAACCAACACCCAGCAGGAAGGACTTCTAACAAAACAGAAGGAGTGACTTTTCTTCTAAACCAAGAAATTTGTTTTCATAGTAACAAAGTTTTTAGAATACCCACTGTGAAGATGTGAGTTCAGTTTGTTCATTAGCCTTTACAAACTCAAACCCCCATTTTATAAATTCTGCAAACTACATTCTGAGCAGCAGGCTGTAAGATAGTTTGGAGCAAAGGCACTTCTTTATTTGCTAAGACACTCCACAGATTTTATCCAAATACCATTTTACATAAAATTCATGCTAGTGTTTGGCCCAGGAATTAAAACTAAGCTCCCTCATTCCAGGTAAGTATCTAGATCATGAGGGTGCAACACACCCCTTTTTGTATATGAGGTCCTTCTCTTCTAACCAGCTCTCCCCAGGCAATCCATAAATGTTTCATGAAAAGGCCATGAGTTACAAAAAGAGGAGGAGAGAATGCCAATTTATTCATCATCCCTGAGTGTTCCCCTTCCTGATCACTCCAACCATGACTGATTAGAAGGTGGGCAGTAACATCTCTAACTTCCACAGCCATTTCATCATGGAAGTAAAGAATAAGGCTGCTAAGTTCTTTGAAAAAAAGCATCTGAATTTTTTCTTCAGAAGACAGTTTTAGGCTGTGAATGGGAAATGACAGAAGGGCCTTTCTGCTCCCTGTAATCAGATACTATAAACCCAAGAAAGGAGAAATACTTGAGATTTTTCTTTATGCTTTCAGTTTTAGTTGCTAACTAAAGAGACTTCTTGGTTCCTTTTGGATGTTACTCTGAAGGAGCTAACACTACTAAATGCCTTTTATGGGGATTTTAAGGACCTACCTTAAAGTTTGTTCTCACGATCAGCTCCATAAAATGTAGTAAGTATTAGGTACCAAGCACTTCAATAAAATTGACCCTGGGTGACTAATGTAAGATACCACACTTAATCAGTAGCAGAACAAGTAAAAGAGTCCAAATCTCCTGAACCTAGTTGTGCCCCTCACAGCAACAGTGCATGAAATTTATGAAAGAGACTCATAATTCTCTGTGCTGGTTATAACCAAATCAGCAGCCAGTAACAAAATCAAATAAAAAGATCCAGACCTTGTCAGCTCATTGTTCTTACAAAAGGAAATTCATATGGTAATATGCAGTCTAAGTCCTCTGTGGATAGAAACTGCGTATATAAGGATTCATGTTAACATCTAGAACAGGAGGAAGGCCTTTTTAGACATTATAAATATCAGCACTCATCACTATATTCAAGTAGATAATTACGGTATTTATTCCCAATTAGCAGCTGCAAGACCTGCAGATGAGAATTTCAGGGGTGGTAACTGTGGTAAGAAAGCATTTCTGCCTTTCCCTGTTTGGGAAAATATACATTTAATGACCCTCACACAGGCTATATTTTTGTTAATGTTTCAACATAGAAATATTTCCTGCGCTACTATAATACTTCTGCTTTTCTTTAAAGCTCTGCTGGGGTCTGACATGGCCTGGATTTAGAAAGATTTTTTTTTCAAGTATTTAAACTATCAGCTAAAGTAAATGATGAACCTGGCCAAACTAGAACCTGAGTTTTGCTTCTATTCTCAGTCCATGAGGAAAAATAATGTCAAGGGCCCTTTTGTTGGCTTTTGAAGACATAAAAAGGATTCCACCTGTTCTCCTAGGCTTCGCATGAAACCTTCTGAGATAACATATTGTCAAACTTGCTTGCCGAGGCTCCAGAAGCATTTTCACTCTGTTCATTGTATTCTGCGCCTTTGAATGGCTCAAAGCTAAACAAAAATACATCTGTTTTAATTATGAATAATGTTTTTTTTATCATAAATGTTTTTGTGATAGTCCATGAGTTACTCTGGTTAGACTCTTGGTGTGTTCATGTGTACTTTAAGTGTATCATAAGCACAAACGAACAGAGCAGGGCTTCTTCATTTTCTAGCCTTTATGTAAATTCATTTAGCTTATGGATTTAGAAAGCAAAAGAAATGTAATCAACAAAAATAGTAAGGCAGATAACTTTAAGATTTTTCCTTATGAAGCTTCATATCATAGTGAAAAAAAAAATATTTAGATACTTTAATGGAAAAACTCAGTCATTTCTATCTTTTGAAGTAAGACTTCAACTTCAATCAAAAAATAAACCTCATATTATTCATTTAAATCCAGTACTTATCTAGTTACTTGAACACAAAAATTCAGACAAAAGAAAGTTGAGAAATTCGCAAAAAAATTGCATTTGAGTAAGTAAAAGGTTATTGATCAATGTCTTTTTAAACTTTATATTCTATTATCTTCAAGCTAAAAGGAAGGAAAGAAATTTAAATCCAAAATAATTATTCTCTTAAGAAATATGAGTTTTTGGAAAAAAATAGTACTAAGACTGAGCACAATAATTCAGTTTTAGTACAGAAACTTGAACAGTATAGCTTGTAGTAGGCCAATGTAGATGCCAATAAATGCTTTTTCAGCATTTGGATTTTATTTTTAACTATTCTGGCATAAAAGTAGCAAAGAAGATTTAAGAGTGAGAGTACGTTTGTATGATATAAATTTTTTTTAATATAGCATTAGCATTAATTGTTCTGCCATCTGTAGATTAAAAAAGAAAAAGGCTGAAGAAAATGTATTTATTTTGAATATTTGAGGAGTCTGAATATTTCAACTATCAGTATATGTAAATACCTTTATGATTCTGTGAATCTTACAAAACCTCCCTTCGACATTAATCTCATGCATACTAGGTCTTAGAAAAAAAAATGAAGGTGTGTTGCCTGCAGGGCACCAAATATTCCTAGTCGGGAGGTAAAAAACAACATAGATCCATGCAGGATGGTTGAAAAAGAGAAGGCCTGTCTTTTATTGAGCTCAAAATGAATTTCTTATATACTTTTTTCTTGAGTAGGAAAAACACAGACAGAACACAAAAACACCTGCAAGGCAAATCAAACTAAACATACCCAAAGAAACACATTCCTCTCTATTTTCAGCCTTGACAAATTCCATTCCCAGAACATTCAAGCTTCAAAACACTCCTCTTCTTAAAACCTCTAGTCAAAATAAATCCTGTCCAATATGCTACACATAACAATTTCTAACCTTCAAGAAACTTACACAAAACCTTCTTTCAACATTAACAAATCTTCTTTCAACTGTCCACAAACCTTCTTTCAACATTGCACAACAAAGGTGTATCACATTTACAGGCTTCAAGTTTAGGAATAATTTTTTATGCTCCCTTTCCAGTCACCATGCAAAGCCGAATAATATGAAAAGTTTGTTTCTTTGCTTGATCTAATCAGTGTTTCATTCAGTGTTCTGTCTTATTACTGTCTTATTACTTTGTATAAGAATATAACTCATAATTTTTTCCTCTAGTATTTGTCTCTAACATTTTTCTGATCCGTGGTGCATTTCTTCCTATCTGACTTCAATATCTCTATCTTTACTTATTCACCTCATTTTAAAACTTCATTTCCCCCTTAATCCCTGTCTGGGACTTAAAGCACCAGATTTTTTCACCTGGTGTGTGGCTTATTTGTGTATGTTGAAAGGACAGTAACAATGACAGGCAGATTGGGTTTGTTATTTAAATCCAATCTCCAAGACCAATGAAGCCAACGGGAGCATTTCCTTCAGCTCTGTAGAAGGTCTCAATCTCGTTGGACTTGAAAGTCTTTATTAGATATCCTGCGTTGGATATATGTTTAACTAGAAGTACAGATTTATAGTATATTGGTAAATAATGTCATTGCACTGTCTAATATATATGAAGTCCTTATATTGATAAAGGACGTGGTGCTGCCAAGTGCATCAGCCCTTGTCCACCAATGTGCTCTGTCACATCCTGCTTTTCAACCGTGAGTCACTATAATGGATTTTAGAGAGTTACTTATATCCTTTAAGTTAAGTAAATGCTTAAGTGTATTTCTGGATTAGGACCAGAGGATTTGGTACCTTGGAAAGTTAAACAAAAGGCAAAGAATTTGCAGTACTGGCAAAGATAGGCTTGCTAAGTTTATTCATAAGTCTTAAAACAAGGATGATTTCACTTTGGATTGGAAAATGTAATCCTGTTCAATTCTTTGCCTGTTTGTGTTGCAGAGATATTCATCCTCAAATTGTGGGCTATCTGAATCTTCCTGTTTGAGAAATTATCCAACTGCATGAAAGCAGCCCAACCAAATGTATTAATAATTTACTGGCTATGTTCCTGATATGTTACAGCCTCTATGAACTATTTTGCATTGTCTAAAGAAAAAAGACAAATTGCCACATTTGCTTTTTTCCCCCACAGAAGTTTGCCCTACATTAGAATTCTATCCATTTATGCCAAAATTACAGCTTAGTTTAACTTAAATATTTCGTTCACCTTCCTGAGAAGCAGCCAAAGCCCCATATAAGGAGAGTTGGTAAAAGATTCTGAAGTGCTCAGCTTTCAAGGAGTTTTAGGTTTGAGACATCTGATTAACTTGCTGTTTATCAGCTGATAATATGTGTGCAAATTTTTAAGAGGTTAAGCAAAGTCACTTCCTGCAATTTAGAGCATGTCTACAAATAGATACTACAGCTCAGCTCATAAACCATGACTTGATTGTTCCTTAGATTCCAACATTTATAAACCAAAAATTTTCAACCTTGAAGTTGGAATTAAATTGCCAAATCATTTGAAGCACCTCAGAAATTTCTAAGCAATCTGTTTCTGAAGAATAAAAAAACTCATGACTTTGTAAAATGAAAAATTGAAGTATTTAATTATATGAAAAAGAATAGTGCACATTTTGTATGTGTGTTTTATGGTCTCCATTAGGTACCTCAGGATGAATGGGGAGGATACCCAGCTATTGGGAAAGATGAAGAGATCCCCTGCAGAAGAATGCGAAGTGGGAGCTATATTAAGGCCATGGGAGATGAAGAAAGTGGAGACTCTGATACTAGCCCCAAGACATCACCAAAATTAACGGTTCAGCCAGAGTCATTATTAAAATCCATTGGACAAAGACCACTGGCAGATCATCAAAAGTAAGTTTCACTATACCATCTTATACACCTTTCTGAAAGTTGCCATGACTTGGGTAACTTTTCATTGTGTCTTACTGGTGGTGGTCAATATCTATGAGAAAATATGATACTGTCATTTAAAAGCTAACTTTTGTGTGTTTGTTTTAAATTAGTTGCAGGGTTTTGTGATTACTGGATGAAAAACTGCCACCTTCCTTCATCCATGTAACAAACATACTACTTCAGAAAGAGTTTGTTATATTTACTGAAGGAAATATATCCACATTGTAATAAAAAAATTAAAATTCTGAATATTTATTCTCTAGAAGGATTGTTTGATATTTTAAGTCTTTATTATTTCATTGCTTTCTCTGAAATAGAAAATACACTCTGTTCCTTACTAGGTATAATAACAAATATATGACTAAATCATATATTTGGCATCTTAAACCTTTTGTATCAGTGCAATGCTTTACATATTAGCTATACTGTATCATTCTCATTTAAACACACAACACATTGTGGAGGGTTTTGTTTGATTGTTGTTGTTTTTTTCATTCATACTGCCTACAATGTAGTAGGTAATTAAATAATGAAAGCAAATTGTAAAATTAGGGAAATACGTAGTTATATATGTTTTCCAGTAGGTCTTTATTTTACTTTCCTTTTTATCCTTTGAATATATATATTTATTTTTTTTTAACTAAACTGTAAGTATACTTCTGGAGACAGTTTCAAAGTGGTTGCCTGCTTTCAAATCTGCAGCTTCAATTAACATGACTGGGTGTTTCTCACGGCTAAGAAAATTGATCTTTTTGCTTGGGAGAAATACATAAAATGAAGAAATTAACATTGAAAATTTGATCAAAGGTTGTTTGTTGTTCCATAAGTAATACCATGTATAGTATATCATAGTGACTCTCTTTTTCATAAAGTGAAGTAAAACAAAACAAAACCTTAGGCAAAAATTCTTTTGGCCTAATTAAATTGAATTATTCAGCTTGCAATCTGGAAGAAACCCATCAACTTCCACTATTACTGAAAAGAACAGTTTACATCTCTATTTTTTCATCTTGCTTGCTCACACATGACTATGAGTTCAATTCAAATGTGCAGACAAAGGCATCTGTACCACAAGCTACTGTAAGATTTCAGAGATATCATGAGACAGGACTGGCAGGTCTCTGCTCTTGATTGGCAACCAAAATACAGGCAGAACACCTTATGGCATCTCAAAGAGTGACAGAGACGTATGTTTAGGCAGCTGAGACAAATTCTGAATGTGAATCTGAAGGATTTGCTAGAATATTTGTTCCAACAATGAGAACATGGCCTATAACATGAAATTGCTGACAGACTCGTACTTGGCTGATTTCCAAAGATAAAGAGTTCTTAATGACAGTGGTTGGAAGCAACATTTTAATTTTTTATATCCTCAGTCATTTGATCTGGGCTGAATTTTGAGTTTGAGAGGTGCTACCCACACTGACTGGTTCAATCTGAATTTGTGGAAGTCCCCAAGGAATAAAAAAGGTGGTTTATTTTCACTTTGAATGTGTCTATGGGAGCAGAGGTCTTTAAGCATGAGAAGCCTGTAATTTCTCAGCAGGGATGGAGACATATTTTGTGAATTCTTCAGTCCTGTATTTTTTCATAAATGCCTCTGAAAGCTGTGGGTCTTGGAAAAGGGCAATTATCCTCATGTGATAAGATGTGCTAAGGGAGAATAATCTAATATCTGTGGCTTGGTAAGAGTGACTCTTCTAAAGGGAAAAGGGGAAAAGGAGATAGTTCACTTTCTCAGACTTCCGCACATTGACTAGATATCTCCCTGCTGGTAAATTAAACATCTCCAGAATAAAAAGCTTAGTGCAGAAATCTGACTATGTACACTGAGAAGATTTTGGAATGATCCTGGGCAGATTTGTTGCCTGGGTCTATTAGCACTGGCCGAGCCACTGTTTGGTCATGTGCTGGGAATTGGTGTAGGCCAAGGAACATTCCCAGAAGGCAGTTTTGATGCAACCATCCTGTTTTGGAGAGTGTGTCACATCCATTGTAGTACCACAAACTAAAATTTTCCTCAGAGACAGTTCTAACTTTCCAAGTAGTTAGACCAAACAAAATAATTTTTATTCTGATTTTTTTTTTGTTTTGTTTTGGCTATGGTTGAACCTCCCACAAGTGGATGTAGATAACAGCACAAATTTTCCAGTTAGTGGCAGGTCTCAATGCTTGCCCTAGACCCCTACAGCTTATAAACAGATCCTGGCAACATCTAGACAAATATATTCAAACAAAAAGTATGTTTCAAGAAAAAAAGTCTTTCTGACCTCTTAAATCATGAAGGCAGGTGGTTATTAGTAGCTCAATATCAAATGTTCTCTCTTCTGTCAATTTTCCACGTATTGCGAACACAGCACTCAAAATACTGTGCACACAAGTGCAATGCTGATGCTTTATACTGAGGTTAACAGCTGTGCCTGTTCATGGTCCCAAAGGACTTGATGTCATAGTTACCGCTAACGGCAGTCGGAAAAGGAGGAAGCTTTTTGTAATATTGTGAAATGTTATTAGGGACTCTGTTCAGAATTTGTTGCATTAGGAAAAACTGAGCAGCCTAGCTGCGGTTGACAGAAATCTAAGCCCTCAGTTTTTCCATAAACTGATGGGCAGCACCTTGAACCTGCCAGCCAAATTGCATGGTTTTTTCCAGTGAATTTCAGGCAGAAATATGCCAACTGTTCTGGTCCTTGTCTCTCTTTCTTACAAAAATCTGCAAATTTCAGCAGACTGGAAGCAAACAGAAAATTTCTTGTCTCACAAGAATATGAAATGCTGATCCTAAACCTGGGGTTTCACCACAAGCCATCAAGTCCCAGCACGTGTCTATCTCCCTGTTACTATGGTTACCTTTTACATCTGGCAGATTTCTGTGAAGGATGTAGAAGAGGATGATGGTTATGGAACTTTCCTTCCTTCTCCAGCATAGCTCAGTAACACCCATTGGATCCCGAGCACACTTTGTACCACTGATCCCACTGCTGAGCCAGAAGTCAAGGTTTTGTGCAGCATTCCTGCACATACAGCAAGGCTGAATAGCATTTCTGGCATATTTTATGAGAAATTACATAATTCAAGATGTCAGCTGCATTAGCTGGCTTTTTAGATTGTTAACCAGGATGGAGGGAGATAATGTACAGAAATAAAATGAGGCTTACACTCTTTTTGCCCTCTGCTTGGGTGACAGGATAGCTCAGAACTGGGGTCTGAGAGGGCACCAGTAAACCTGTAATAAAAACTGAATATTGATAGTTTTGGAGATATAAATCCAGGCATTGGCTGGAAACATATGTAGGTGGGTTTCATAAGAATAAGCCTAGTTTTCTATCCCTATCCTTAATAGGATAAAATTAAAATTAGAAAAGCCTTCACTTAACCTTCAACAGACCTTTGACATTTGCATGTTTCTCCTCTGAGTTTTATCAGGCACCTTTGGAAGGAGTTTTTTCCTATTTAAATTCTGTTTCTACTTTGGCAAAAGTACGCCCCTATTTTGTTGGTTTGTGCTTCTCAAAGATTCAGCAAATTGAACATTAAAAATCCATAAACAATAAAAATGCATATTTGCATCTGAATAAATCTGAGTTCTATTTAGCAACATACAAAGAGGTAAATGTAACTGATTTAACAGAAGCATTAAAATTCTGAACTCTTCTTTAAGTTACCCTTGGAAAGAATTATATTTTACTCAAAGCAGAAATAAAAAAGAAGTGCAGGGTCTGCCACTGATGGTTTATATAGATGGCAGAATGAGGGCATATATCCAACCACTGTCATCTGATCACCACCTCTGTCAAAATGCTAGCCCAGACGGTATGATCCCCAGCCTGCTTTCAGGCTAGGCCACCTGCCTTCCTTCTAGATAGTACCCAGGGACTAATCCTTTCGGATGCAGCCACCCTCTCTGAGATATGAAAGCTTAACTGTGCAGGTCAATTGGCCAAAAGGTCAGTAACGGACCTACCTTATTTATGAGTTTATCTATAGCCTAAATGAGACAAATTTTGCAGGATTTTTCAAAAAGTAAATGTGCCTAATTATCTAGATCAGTCACTGAAGATAAACACATTTCAATTCTTTGTGAATGCTATTTCCAAGGACTAAATAGTATGTTGCACTACTTAGTCCTGTAACATCAAGTCGAATGCCAGTGTAATTTATTATTATTATGAAATTACATCTGAGTGAAATATAATGCAATAAAGCTTGGTATTGTGGACACAGGACACATACTTGAATCTGCTTCCTTTCCAACTTTTTACTTTCTTGGAATGGAGCCAGCAATACCATTTATTGTGGAAATTATTTTGGCTCCCAGTAGTCCCGAAAGAACAAAAATACTAACTTTTCTTTTAGTTTTGGGTTTTTTTTACTTTACATTATAATCAGTCATATAAAATCTTTTGGATGTCAGTTTTGGTATCCTGTGAAAAAATGTAGGTCTTCTGGTGGTGAAATTCAAGCCCTTTCAATTCAGTCCACTGTTTTCTGCCATGCTGTCATGCTACTGAGGATAGAGCACACAGTTAAACTGTGTTGGAAGGTAGTTTGCAGAAGGTAGCTTGTAGAAGGCAGGTTGTGTACTGCTAGGTATTTTCATTTACAGTAAATGTCAAATCCTATGGAACTGGTAGTTGAAACAAAGGGAATGACTATCCTAAATAAGTTTTGTGCAGTCCTGGGACACAGACCCACATGATTTGTAAGGGTACCCTTCTAACCTAATAAATGCCATTTCTTAGTATTTGTGACAGAAAGAAGCAAAGCTGACAGATGGAAGTATCAGAGACACTGGGATACAGAAAGGAAAGCTGAATGTAAGACAAGAATTCGGGACTATGTGATTAAGAAACAATTTTATGACTGAAGATAATATTCCAGTTACTTCATGCTTGTCATTTTCAGGAAAACAGTACTTAATATACCAATTATGTAAATGGACTATAGCACTGTGAAAATAGCAAGTTCTATTTTCAGTATCTACTTTTTTGAAGTGTTGTGAAAGACTCTGAAAAATCTATAACCAGTTAGTCAAAAGGGGTAACTAGCATTTAACACACTCTCTTTGAAGATCATACTGGTATTACTCACACAAATGAAAAGTCATACTGTGCTGAAGTTTTCAATTATGCTCTGAAATGACTCATGGGAAACTAGATGCTGAAAACATGAAAATGAAACAGGTAAATCTTCAATAAAATAAAATCGGTGACAGTAATTTTTACTTTTGTTTTGTGAAGTTCTAATGGCTGACTTTATTGTGGCATCTGGTAGTCTAGATACCTTAAGCTGATGAGTTTAGTGAGTGGACAGAAAGACATATGAGCAGATAGAACTACTACAAAAATGTAGTAGTTCGATGAGGAATTAAACCTGCCATAGCACAAATTACTTGGTGGACTGGCATGGTACAGTACCAGTGGTACTTTAATTCGTTTTGTCTTTATTCTCCATCTAACTCTGCCAGATTTTAGCCCCTGTATGGAAGTGTGTCTCAAACTCTGAGTCATGGTCACAGAAAAAGCAGCTGTATCCCCTTCAGGCATTTGACACTGTTGCAGTGGATGCTATTAAAACACACAGCACACCTGAAGAGCACAATGCACATCTGCATTGATGGTTGAAATGCCATTCACAGTCTGGTATCTCAATACCACTTTATTCAGTATTTTAAGCTTATATGCTAAGTAAGACCTGAGATGGTTGACGTGTTTTCTGAGCTTAGGATAAATCAAATCAAATACAAATAAACTGAATTAAAAATAACATTTCTCTGCTCTTCCCCTTCTCAGAATGAGAGATTGCGTCTTTCCATGGCCATAGTAACTTATGCTTACTCACAGAATATCTAGGCTATGTCCTAAGGCATATTTTCACATGTTCTGCAGACTCTATTAGGCAGCAAAAACATTGCCCAAGCACACAGCAAGGGGGTTAAACTGTAACAAGTAGATGTGACAGCACTTGACTGTGAGAGGCCTTGGCCCAGCAGGAATCATGAAACAGCATGGGCTCTTCTAAGATGTGGAAAACCTCCCCTAAAACAAAAACAAAAAAAATCCTTTTCCATAGCACAATTACAACCTGAGAAAGAGAAAACCAAGTGAGAAGTTTGGAAGCACTGCATGAGCCCAAACCTCTGTCTTTCCATCTATCTTTGTCCGTGACAGTGCCAATGTCATACCATTTAGTGATGGACAAGTTTGTGGGTATTTCTTCTAGAGAAATACCACTTGGTAAGTACATACACAGATACTGCAAGCTGTAGGTAAGCTTGCACATGTGGAGGAGTGGGTATGTTGCAACAATTGCACAGATTGTGAATTTAAGCAGAGCTTCCTTGCTAGAGAAATTAATTTCCTATTTCAGAGCTAGCTGTGTTTTAATTTTGAAGGGTAAACTTCAATTTGCTGTTAACTCTTCTTCTGTATTTCAAATTAGGAATGGTTTTGAAGCCATTCCTGAGAAACATTATCAATAGAAGAGGTGGGGAAAATCACTAGACAAGTAACCCTCATCTTTTATATACTTTATCTTTGTTTTTTCCTCAAACTTCTGGCTCTAAAAAGTCTCATTACACACTTCAGTAGTAGCTTTCTGAGGCCATGTAGTGTAGTAGCATCTACTCAGAGTCTCTGAGGGGTGAAATTGGAGAGTTACTGAGGAGAGTATGAGGGCTAATTACAAAACCTTATCAAATAATAATGCAATTAGTGAGCCACTGGCACAGTGATAATGTTCTCTGCTGCAGTCTGTTCGGTCTGGGTTAGATTTGTCCGCCAGGTTAAGAGGGAAAGGCAGGTAGTCATCTGGCTACCTAGGAAGTATCTTTTATGGGGTCAGAAGATAGTCCCCATCCTTTCTTCCTTTGCAGAATAATAGGAAATTCTTTTAAGCAGTGTTAGGTGCCTTGTTCTCTTAGAAGTACCATAATGGAAAACCCAGGGATTAATTGAGCCCAAATCTCCTGCTTCATTGTAGTGAACACCAGCTTTATGTTGTAAGGCTGAAATGCATTACCCTGGATTAGTGATGGAAAGCAGATCGTAGGGCTCTGAGCAAAATGCAGAGTCTTCCCAGGAATAAAACAGGCTTTTGTCAGAAAAATGCAATTATGTGATGGATTGCAGTGAAAATATAGCAAGATTGAGACCAATCCTACAGGCACAAATACTGAGATCCAAGAGGAGATGTGTTTCTGATGCTTATTCTTTCCTGCTTTCAACAAATATATTGTCCTTTTCATTTGAAAAGGATTAAGATCTGCTTTTCTCATTTGTTTAGTTTTTAATAAAAACTAAATGAGACTATAAAGTATGTGTGGTGAAACCCTTCTTCAGCCAAGGTTTTGAAAATTAAGGTGCTTTTAGCTAAAAAGCAGAAATCATGTATATTTTTTCACTTATCCTAATTCAACTCTGTTTTTTCCACAGAAAATACATAGTCTTATTAATGTCTTCAAATTCAGCATGAGAAGGTCTTATTTGCTTAAGACCTATTGGTTTTAATGGCCTTACACTTATGTTTAAGTAAACCACATGCTCAGATGCTTTACTGAGTCCTGATGGTCTGTAGTCTAAATTCATTCTGCCTAATTATGATTTTTTACATGTATACATGTATATGTACCAAAGGCAAGTAAAAGGGGGAAAAAAGTGCAATATCTTCCTGAAAAAAATGATGAATATGTCAATTCCACAAAGGCATTTAGGAACATACATCCAATATCTGAGTTCAGCTTAGATCCTCAGATCACAGAATCACAGAATATTAGGGGTTGGAAGGAACCTAGAAAGATCATCCAGTCCAACCCCCCTGCCAGAGCAGGATCACCTAGACGAGGTCACACAGGAATGCATCCAGGCAGCTCTTGAATCTCTCCAGAGAAGGCAACTCCACAACCCTCCTGGGCAGCCTGTTCCAGTGCTCCGTCACCCTTACTGTAAAGAAGTTTCTCCTAGTGTTAATACTAAACCTCCTGTGGTCCAACATGCTCCCATTCCCTCTGGTCCTAACATTGGATGACATCGAGAAGAGCCTGGCTTCCTCCTCCCAACACTCGCCCTTAACATATTTATAAACATTAATGAGGTCTCCTCTCAGTCTCCTCCAGGCTGAAGAGACCCAGCTCTCTCAGCCTGTCCTCATAGGGCAGATGCTCCACTCCTTTAATGATCTTTGTGGCCCTGCGCTGGATTCTCTCCAGCAGCTCCCTATCCTTCTTGAGCTGGGGGGCCCAGAATTGGACACAGTATTCCAGGTGGGGCCTAACCAGGGCAGAGTACAGGGGGAGAATAACTTCTCCCGATCTGCTGGCCACGCTCCTCTTAATGCATCCCAGGATGCCATTGGCCCTCTTGGCTGCAAGGGCACATTGCTGGCTCATGGCCATCCTTCTATCCACCAGGACTCCTAGATCTTTTTCTCCAGGGTTGTTTTCCAATACATCAGTTGCTAGCCTGTACTGATACATGGGGTTGTTCTTTCCCAGATGCAGTACTTTACACTTACCCTTGTTAAATTTCATTAAGTTTGTCCCTGTCCATCTCTCTA